>JAJEJO010001641.1:31707-53022 GCA_020662805.1 Glaucomys volans | reverse complement strand
CAGTTGTACAATATTTTAAGGAGACATGGCTGGATCTATTTTTAACTTGAGTATATAGAAATATTTTCTAAAAGTTATTCAAAATAAGATGTAATAAAAGACTGATCAATTTGAATTTATGAAATCATTTACAAACTTGCATGGTTGAACAACTTAATAAAATGTAAAAAAATACTGATAAACTGGAGAGCATATTTGAAATATATATTGCAAATGAATGGCTAATGTTTGTAATATATAAAGAATTCTTGAAACTTTTTGGGAAAAAAGAACAATCCCATGGGAAATGTAGGGAACAGGCAAAACTAGGCAATAGAAATGCAGATGCAAAAATGGCTTTTCAACATATGAAAGAGTATGTAATCTTCTTCATAATTTGGTATATGAATGTAAACACTACACTGAAATGACACATGTGAACTCTTCAGTTCATATTCAAAAACTTATGTATGTCAACATAGGTTGACCAGGCTTGATGAGACAAGTTTTTGGAAGAGATGTAAATTTGTATTATTCTCTTGGGGAAGCAATTTTGTGATGTATATCAAAACTATAGATACATTGACACACTGACTAGTCTTAATTCTGAAAATGTATTCTGAAAAATATGCCTTCAACTGTATAAGAATTGATAGTTCCAAACTACTGCAAACAACTTAACAGGTACACATAGGAAAATGGTCGAATAAACTATGCTATATATATTTATGAAGAAAAATTCAGCCATAAAATGATCTATTTGAATAGGTAAGGGTTTAACTTCTAGAATATATTGTTAGATGAAAAGAGACAAATCACAAAAGTATACCCATATATGTTAGTTTTTATTAAAAGGACAATTAGAAAATGTATGACAACTTGCTTACTGGTGTTAAAAAAAAACAGGATAAATACACCAGATAATGACAACATTGATTATTAATAGATAGGTTGGAATAAATATAAAAGCTTAGTGGTTGAGATAATATGCAAATATGGAAAAATTATATTTCTGAGTATGGTTTTTTGTTTACTTTTATCTTTTAGAACATAAATTTTTGCATGGTGAAAAAACATAAAATTAAGAAGGACAAGAGAAAATGGGTTAAAAAATCAGCTTAACCAATTTGAAAGGTCTGAAATGAACACACAGAAGGGAAAAAAACTAAAAACCTAATGCATGTATTTCTTCAACACAATATTTGACTATATAAGCTCTGTAAAGGCAGCTGTAAACAACCATTGAACTCTGGATATTACTTCTGTTTTTTCACACCAAAATCAGCTAGCAATTCTCAAGGAACTTAGTGTATCTTCAAAAAAGGAGCAATAGGTAATCATACTCTGAATACTGCATTCCTGACGAGAACTGTTCACAGAACTCTTGGCATATAAGGTCGTTTATTTCAATTCAGCCTTTGAGCATTCCTTCACCTTTTGATAAAATCTCTTTTTAGCCAGGATAAAAAAAAAAAAAAAAAAAAAAAAAAAAAAACTTTTGTCAATTTTACCCATGTGGAATAGAGCTGCCCAAACAGAATACCCATGGGAACAAATCAAATTTGGGAAAGAAGTATATATGATCTTGGAAGCAAATGATAAAAAAAAAAAAATTTTTTAATCCAATACATATGCTATATGCTGATATATTTACAGATTCAGCTCCCATACGTGATTTGGAAAGTAAAGTATAGCACTTTACTTTCCAAATCACATATGGTAGCTGAATCTGTGCAAGAACAAATAAATCAAATCAAATCAAATCAAATCAATTTCAGTAATATAAATCAGGGTTTCCCAAAGTTTAGTACAAATTTATTTTGCAAGCTTAAGTGTTCATCGTAATTTTTAAAATAATGATATATCATAAGCAGTAACTGAATAAATTAAGCTTAATGAATCTGAAACATTATACTAATTATATTCATTTAAATAAGTGTCTTTATGATGAAACCTTCATAAAAATATTTATAGGGTTTAAGTAATCACTAAAATGCTGTGACTGCCAATGAACTTTGAATCCACTTTATGTGGTGTACCTTTTTGAAGGCATGAAAATGTAAGCCTTGGAAAACTTTGCTGAATAAGGAAGACTTAGGGAATAAACTGAAAAAAAAAAATCAGACTAATATACTGCCAGAGATTGATAGGCTATAGAAGATATAGTTTTAAAGCATCACATACCTTCACATAAAGAAATAAATCCATGCATTGACACATGACATAAAATATTCTGGTAGAAAACTTGCAGATATTACTGATGCTCCTGGATTTCTACTGAAAATTCAGTCTGTTGTTTTAAGTGTGTTTATGTATTAAGCTGTTTCTCCAAAAAAAGGATTAACATCAGACTTAGAGTAATTTTTTACCAGGACATGAATTTTCCAGGTATCTCTTCCCAGAATTTTTATGAAAGGTTTAGTTTTTAATGCTGTCGTACCTCTCTATTTATGATAAATATTCCAGTCTAGGTCAAGATTTATGTTTTATAGTATTTCAACTTTATTCCAGGACATTGAATAGATCATGAGGCTCTTGTATATATGATGTTTAACTTAGGTCTTTTTGTCAATATCACTGTCCTTCAATGGACATATTGTCTTTACTTGCTTAACAACTTAAAAAAATTGCTTTGGTTTATTTGTGGTATCGTTTTTTTCTACCCAGTACATATCAGCGTTTCATTGTCTCTTGTGGAAGTGACCACACTTCCTTTTCCTCGAAGACAGTTTGATCTTTCCAGTGTTTATATTCACTTGTTTTATAAGTAAATTTATTTTATATGAAAGTAGATTCACCTTAGTTCTCCAGGATTCTTTTAGTTTCCATTTTCTGAAGGAACTTTTAAAAAGAGTGTTTGAAAAATGAAATGCAGTCAGTAATAAGGCAATTGGCCTACTTCATATAATTCCCATTATAAATTTCTGTTACATTTGAAAAACATCTGTCCTGATACAGGTGATGTAGCTGATGGGGTAATCCACATCACTTCTGATAGTCTAATACTCTGGTAGTCCCTGCTCACCAAACTCTTCATTGGCTCAGGCTACTGTACTTGGTAAATTTAAGGGAAGAAATATCAGTAGATATTCCTCAGTATATCATTTTGAAGCTAAATAGAATTTTTTCTTTCTCCATTTTTTTTTCAGAGAAACCCCTTTTTCAGAAGAATAGAATCCTTCACTCCTGCCAGGATAGAATTCCTTTTCTTTTCTGCAAGTCTCTTTGCACAAAGAACCCAAGGTAAAATTGCAGTAGCCATGAATAAAAGTGTAATGCAACTCTCTCTGCTTTCAACTACTGAAAGTGTTACTCCTCTATCAGTGGGACTTTTAGGACCCAGATGTTCTAACATTGTGGGAACTGGAAGCTCATATTCCTCAAGTGGGTCGTTAGGAGTAATAGTAAGAAGGGCCTTTCCTATTTCAACCTTTTAGTTCTCAGATCGATTCATAATATCTATAGGGAACAAACAGTATTTTTCATATTAACAATTCTTAATTTTGAAATTGCAACCTTAAAAGTAATTACAATACTCATATTGGGTCAGAGTTTTCAAATTTCTTTATCTGTAAAATCTTATTTAATATTCAAAATTATCTTTGTATTTGGCTTCATTTGGTTAAGTAACTTCCCTAAATTCACACAGGTGCTAAGTAGTTCATGATTACATTTGCGTATTCTAGCTCTAGAGATGAAATTAAACTACATCATAATTAAAGGTTTTCTTGTTCTTTTTTAACACAATATTGTGTTATCCAAAAATGTTAGATATTTTACTTAATATTGCCATCATGTAAACCTTAAATGCATCAATAATAGAATTAGTGTCAGTTTAAATAATTTAAAAATGTATTTTGGAATATCAATTATTAATGATATTCCAGTTTTTATGAGGACATATGACATCAGTTATACTTTCTAAACATGGGAAAACATACTATTAGTTTGTTGTTTTTGCTCTCACAAATTTTGGTTATAGAAAAATTGATATTTTTCTGAAATTTGCTTTGTTACAGTCACTATCTGAGTAATTATATACAACACTTTTAGAAAGCACACATCTGTGTTGTACTTTTAAAAACATTTTATAAAATGAAGAAGTGATTTTGTGTGTCTGCCACAGATTTTGAAAGTTCATACAACATATAGAGCAGAGTCTAAACAATATACTAGTTTTCACAAAGTGTAATGTACAAAATGGCATTAGATGAAATTAATATCAAAAAATAGCTACTTTATATTAGGTAGAGGGGAGTGAAGGCAAGGGGTATGGTGGTAGGAATGATAATGGAGTGAAACAGACTTTATTACCTCATGTATATATATGAGTGAAAAACCGATGTGATCCTACAATATACATAACCAGAAAAATGAGAAATTGCATTCTATTTATGTATGATCTATCAAAATGTATAAACACATTTTACTGTCGTGTATAAATCAATTAGAAAGAATTGTTAAAAGTTTAAAAAAGAATAAGTAAATACACCCATGTCCCTTAAAGAAAAAGAAAACCCTCAGATTTACTTCTAATTCATGAGAAATGTTCTCAAATCATTTTTTCAGAATCTACTGTGAGTATTGTGAAGATACTCAGTACTCTTCTTTGACACCAGAGGCTCCGAATCATGTAAGGTCAGGTCAGTCAACTAGATGAAGTGTGGGAATCATCTATGTTGCCCTTCTTTTACAACTCAAAAAAATAGTGGCTGATTGAATGTTACAGACCGTGGTAATAGAGACTTCAGTGGCTGAGTTGGATGTGGAAAGTTGGCCTGTTGGATTCACCTGAGATATGATCAGCCCAAACTTCAAACTATGATGTTATTTTTTATTGAGTCCTTCCATTTTATTCTCTAAAAACATTTCCACTGAAGGCCAATATTTTGACTTTTTTTTTTCTTCACACCATAATTTACAGCCATAGAAAACATTTCTAACTGTATGAAGCGGACATAAAGTCTCAAAAGAATATTTTTGAAAGATCAAAATTGAGAAAAGATAACATTTAATTATTCTGAATTGTTTCTTAATTTTCAAAGTATCTACACTTCACATAATTATTCTGAGATGTTAATTAATATATTTAACTGCCTTATAGAATGTCTCAAAAATATTTATTGTATTTTCAATAAATTATAGCTCTTATAAATTTTGTTGTTGTTATTGATGGTAATTTTTTAAAAATTGGATATTTAGTTTGTGAGTTAATGATAAAGAATTCAAACATTAATATATCATAGTTTTCCATCTATATTATTATAAGATCACTATAAAATTCAAACTTTGCCAGATACAGTAATTATAAGTAAGCTTAAATTTTTAAACATTTCAAATTTATTTAAAATTAATTTTATAGTTGTAATTCAGATACTCAGCTCAGCTCTTGTTTATCAACCAACTTTATGAAAAGTAACTTTCCAACAGTTGGCACTTTAGTACTCCTAGGGAGTTAGACTACTTTTGAAGTATTAAAACTAGTTTTCACTTCCTAAAAAATAATTATTTCTAGAAAGTTATTGTAGATTTAGATTATAACACTGCACTATAATTATGGTTCAGATGGTACCGTTATTCTTAGCTCATATTTCATTTGTATATAACTTCATGACAAGTACCTTTTTGGGCTAGAATTTCTCACACTTTTCAAGCAAAAAATAGATTTTTTTCCTGTAGATTGTTTGAATAAGCAACAATTCACCAACTGGTAGGATAAAAAGGGTGCTTGGGGAGTGCTGTAAGAAAGTTTTCTTTTTCTTATTTTATTTAACTTTTAACAGTCCTTTTCAATTTACAATGGTTTTAGAGTTTTAATGTTATGCCTAGTTACAACTCTTCATAATCTAATATAAAAATAATTTATTGGATTGTAAAAAAGACTATAGAAGGAATACAGTGAGTTTTATAAAATAAAAATTAATGAGACTTTCGATTTGAAGTTTCTACAAACAATTTGCAGAAGGTTTGAAATCAACCTGAGATATATCCTTGATTGAATTGTATGTCTATAGATATCTCGACTATTCACTTATGATCAGTTCATTTGTTGTCATCCTCCCTGAATTGGCTGAAGTTCAGAAAGGTGAGAGGGTTGGCAAAATTCCTACTAATAGCATTATGGATAAAAGCAGACCTTTTGGTTTTTAAACAATGAACACAGAATTGAAAGAAAGTTCTACTTCAGGATTGCTACAAACACCCTGAAGGCACCATGGTCCAGACCTGATTGGCAGCCACCAGACATTCAGTACATATGACTATCAAACATTCCACTCTGTCTGGAGTGCTGGGGAAACCAATTTTGAATAGTGAAGTTGAGTCTGTTGATGTTCTTTTTGCCTTTATTCATAATGCTGTGACATCTGGGAAGGGACCTTCTAGACTCTTGAGTTATGCAAAAACTGTCCTATATTTAGTTGCTATTTGAAGATTCCGCTTATATTTACTGTTCTACATGGTTGTCTGCAGCAAAGTACATGCTCAAAAACTCAGACGATTTTTTTATCTTACAATCTATACAAGCCTATGCATTTTTTTTACAACTTCCTTTATTTTACATAGTTATGTAATAAGACTGGAAATAATAATAACTTCGTTCTGACTGCTTCATCACATTCTGGCCACCTTACCAAATCTGGCCTATCACTATATAAACATGGTAAGAATAACAGTAGTGCCAAATATGAAAAGTTCCCCATTATTGTTTCTGCTATATACTCACTGTTTACACGTCTTTATCTGTAAACTGTATTCGGATAGTTCTTGGTTTATAGACTAGGAAGCAGTATAAGCTGCCCACCTAATCCCGAGGTACCAAGGACCTAATTTCCAGAACCCGTGTTTAGGTTATGGTATGTTATGTGGAAAGGAAAAATTAACATTGTACATGAAATTAAAGTTTCTAATCAGTTATTCATCAGGTGCAAAGAATATCCTTGATTTTCTTGGTTAGCCCAATGTATTCCCAAGAGAGAGAGAGGAGATTTAATGTCAAGAGTGTTGCACCATGAAAAAGACTCAGTCATTGGTGGATTTGAAGATGGAAGCAAAGTCAGACAGATGCTAAAAACCTGGTAAAGGCAAGGATGTGGATTCTCCTGTATGAATTACAGAGTAAGCTAACAGATTGATTTTAGCCCAGGGAGATCTGCTTTGGCTTGCTGACTACCAGAAATGTAATCAAAGTAATTTTTGTTATGATAAGTCACCAAGTTTGTGAAACTGTGTTATAGCAGTAATAGGAAATTAATACAACTCCTGTCTGCTGTGTCTATGAATGTGCATGATGGGGAATGATCAAAGATTATCGGAGAAGATAAATGTTCCTTAAAATGATCTTTTGATGGTTTATCAAAGACATCATAGAAATCCCACCTATTCTGAAGATGGTCCTCTGCCGACATAATGATCTGCACTTCTAATATCAGAACTGTGAAAAAATAAATTTCTGTAGTTTAAACCACTCAATCAGTGGTACTTTTATGACAATCCTAGCCAACCAATACATCAGGTCAAATTGATCATATTACAAGAGTCAGTGCTCCTTTTATTATGTGCTTCATAGCATTTTAAAATGTTTTTGTTGAAAAGTAAACAAAATCAGCTCACTTGGTATAACTAGTAGCTGACTCATCAAGCAATGGAATCCAAAAAAGAAGTTTCAAAAGTTCTAAATCAATAATAGAAATTTAAAGAACAGGAAAACAAAACATTTTTTTTCCCCATGAAATCACCCAGAAATAAGATGAGTGCAAGCCTATGGGAAAGTTATGTCATCCAGAACTTTATGGAGAAGTATTTGGAGGAAAAGAGAGCAGTAGTGTGGAAACAGAAGGCAAGGCAAGTGCAGACTGCCAGACTGAAATAAGAAGGCGTAAGTCTGGAACTGATGGGAAAGTGAGAATTAGCTCAGAAAAAAATATGTAGTAACAGAAGCCCAGCATCTCACAGAGGGAAATCTCTGTTAAAAACTTTGTTTTATATTTGTGTTCTAGATAGCTCTTATAGATAGCCATTATACTACTGTGAAAGTAAAAGATATGCTATATTTATTACATGTAATAACCCACCTGCCATCTTCAGTGCACAAATAAGCAAAACCAAACATAAATTAGTTTTATTTCACTTTTGATCCTGCTTATTCTTCTCATAACTCATTTTTCGAAGTAATACCACAATGTCTTTATTTTCTGTGATGCTGTTCATTCTCTAAAATAAAATTTGCAAGTACTAGTCACTGAAATCACTAGGAATTTTAGATTGTTTTTTCTCATTTGCTTAGCATTGTGAGTTTTGTATGTGTGTTAAGTTCAAAGGTTCTTACCGTGGGAAATAATTGAAGTATAATTTGTGCCTTCAGAAAACATACACTAATAATAACAAGAATAATTAAATTAGTACGTGGTAATATATAGCAATCAAAATATAGTTAAAATATTAAAATTGGAAACAAATCATTCCTCCATTTCATTTTTTCATTTTTAAATGACAAATAAAATCTGTAGATATTTATCAACTACTTTACATTTTGAATAGATAGTGTGAACTGTTAAATGAAAGTAATTAAAACATGCATTATCTCATATGCTTATTATTATTTTGTAATGCGAAATATAAAATCTACTCTCCTGGTGACCAATGAAATATAATACATTATTATTATGTATGGTCACCACATTGTATAACAGATTTCTTGAACTCATTCTCCTTATCTACCTGTAATTTTGTATCCTTTGGCAACCACCTTTTCAAACCCTTACCCTTCAGCTCCTGGGAACCAGCTTTCTACTCTTAACCTTTGATTTCAACCTTTTTTATTCCACATTTGAGATCAAGTGGTATTTGACTTTCTGTTCCTGGCTTACTTCACTTAATGCTTTACAGGTTCATCCCTATTATAATAAGGGACAGAGTTTCCTTATTTGTTGGCTGAGAGAATTCCAGAGTATTCCCATCACACGCAGTGTATCTATTCTTTGGTCAGCAGCCACTTAGGTTGCATCCGTTATTTGTCTATTATGGATAATGCTATAATGGACATTGTGGAGAGCGGTGACAGAGGATGGAAGAGCAGTGACTGAGATTGGGGGTCTCTGATGACCTCATGGCTGTGGCATGCCCAGTGCCTGGGAATGTTTTTGTGCAAGGGCACAGAATGCTTAACTGCTGTGGCAATGCCCTGCATGAGGAGGCTCTGTGCAAGAGTCCTATCACTCTGACCTTGATCTCAGGCTCACAGGTCACCAGAAGGAATGAACTCATATGCTAGACAACCACAATGTCTCACCAGCTCCACTTCTCCAGTTCATGCCTGCCTTATAGTAACTTTTAACAATGGACTTTCTTGAGAGCTACACAAAGCTCCTAACATTGCACTCTGCAACTGTGGATTGCAACTACAGAAAAGCTACATAGATGTCCTAGTTTCTGTAACTTTCCTGAATACAAAGAATAATGCTTGCGTAGTTTTTAACCTGATAATGAGGCATACATAAACAAAGATTGCTGGTGTAACTCCTTAGATCGTCATCTCCATCAGAGACCAGAGCTCCACCTGATCCCAGCTTAATCTTCAAGATCTGTGTCTGTGAATCTTTATCTGCAATCCCTCTTCGCCGCTCTCCAGACCCAAGAGTTTGGTCGTTCTGGTCACAGCAGAACATGACTGCGATAATATCTCTTTATACACTGATTTAATTTTCTTTGAACATGTACCCAGTACAGACATTGTCAGATCATAGTAGTTTTATTTATAATATTTTGAAGAATTCTGATACTGTTTTTTATGATGACAATGCTAATTTACATTTCAACAATGAACAAAGGTTCCCTTTTTATTATGTCCACACATTTGTTATCTTTCATCTTTTTGATAAATAATTTTTATAGGTGTGAGATGATATCTCATTGTGATTTTAATTTATCTTTCTATGATAACTGTTGATGTTAAGTATTTATTTGTATACCTGTTGGCTGTATGTATTTTTTCTCTGAAATGTCTATTCATTGCCCATTTTTAAATCAGATTATTCATTTTCTTGTTGTTGATTTTTTTAGTTTCTTATGCAATTTTCAATATTAATCCCTTATCAGATACATGAGATTGATCTGCTAATATTTCCTCGTGCTCTACAGGTTATCTGTTCACTTTATTGATTGTTTCCTTTCCGGTGCAGAATTTTATTAGTGTGTCATAACCCCATTTGTTTATTTTCACTTTTGGTGACTGTGATTTTGGAGTAATATACAAAAATCATTGCCCAGTCCAATGTCAGTGAATATCTACTCCCTCTGTTTTCTCTTAGTAGTTTCAGAGTTTCCAGTTTTGTGTTTAAGTTTTTAATCTATTTTGAGTTGATTTTTGTGTATCATGGAGATAGTTTCATTCTTCTGCATGTGGACATCCAGATTTCTCTCCACTGTTTATTAAAGACTGTCCTTATGGAAAGCAGTATAGAGATTCCTCAGAAAACTTGGAATGGAACCACCATTTGACCCAACTACATCACTTCTTAGGTTATACCTGAAGGACTTAAAATCAGCATATTACAGTGATGCAGCCACGTCAATGTTTATAGCAGCTCAATTCACAATAGCTAAACTATGGAACCAACCTAGACACCCTTCAACAGATGAATGTATAAAAAAAAAATGAAAAAAATATATAATGAAATATTACTCAGCCTTAAAGAAGAATGAAATTATAGCATTTGCTGGTAAGTGGATGGAGCTGGAGAATACATGCTAAGTGAAATAAGCCAACCAGAAAATCAAAACCTGAATGTTTTCTCTGCTAATTCACAATGGGGGCAGTAAGAAGAATAGAGTTACTTCAGATTAGGTAGAGGGGATTGAAGGGAGGGGAGAGGGTATAGGGATAGGAAGGATAGTAGAATGAATCAAGCTTTATTACCCTGTGTACATATATAACTATAGGCCCAGTGGGATTCTACATCATGAATAACCAGAAGAATGAGAAGTTATAGTCCATTATATATGATGTATCAAAGCACATATATAACTAATGAAAACAAATGTAAAAAATTTTAAAAAAAATAAAAAGATACTGTCCTTTATTGTGTGTTCTTGGCATCTTCATCATAGGTCAATTGATTCTAAGAATATGGATTTATGTTTGTGCTTTTCATCTATTCTTTGAGTCTGTGCATCTATTTAATGCCAATTCCATGATGTCCTTATTACCATAGCTTTTGTGGTATATTTTGAAGTTAGATTTCTTCTTTTTACTCAAAATTTCTTTGACTATTCCAAGTCTTTGGTGGAAACATTTAGGATTCTTTCTTTCCATTTTTGTGAAAAATTTCATTGGAGTTTTGATAATAACTCCAATGACAAAACATTTAGGATTCTTTCTTTCCATTTTTGTGAAAAATTTCATTGGAGTTTTGATAATAAACTGCATTGAATCTATAGATCATGTTGGGTAATACAGACCTTACAAGCATATTAATTTCCCAATATATGAGCATGGGATATTTTTCTACTTACTTGTGCCTTTTTCAAATTTTTTCATCAGTGTTTTATAGTTTGGGGCATACAAATCTCCCTCCTTCTTAATTACATTTATTTCAAAGTGTGTGTGTGTGTGTGTGTGTGTGTGTGTGTGTGTGACTATTGTGAATAGTATCTCTCAGCAAGTTGAGTAAAAAAAAGTGCTGCTAATTTTTGTATGTTGATTTTGCAGCCCTCAATTTTCCTGAATTAATTTTTTTGGTGGTCTTCAACATTTTCTAAATATAAGATCATGTCATTTACAAACAGGGACAATTTAAATATTTCCTTACTAATTTGATATCATTTATTTCTTTCTTTTGCTTAATTTTTCTAGGTAGATCTTTCAGTATTCTGTTTAAAAGATTGCAAGAGTGTGCATCATTTTCTTGTTCCAGATGTTAAAGATAAGAATTTCAAATTTACTGATGAGTTTGATGTTAGCTGTGGGTTTATCACTTACAGCCTTTTTCTTTTTTGAGATACATTCCTTCTAGACTTAATTTATTAAGAGAGTTTTTCATGAAAGTGTGGTTAATTTTGTTCAACTTTTTTATATATCTCACAAATTTAATTTTATTCTCTTATTTCAATTATCTTAATAAATTTCTAATCTGGTATTAGTATTATATATATTTTCATAGTCATTTTTTAACAAAGCATAGTACTAGCATAATCTTACCTTTTTTTTAAATGACTGTGTTTTCTCTTATTTTCCTGATCAAGTAATTTTTGAACTAATCCACTTGAGAGGCATTAGGCTGTTTCTTTTTCTGTTATTAAACATCACCTACTAGAAATCATTTAACACATCTATTTATAAAATAAATATGGAGAAAAAATGACCTTACTATTCTTTTCTTGACAGTATATCTATATTATATTCCTTTTTTATGCCTACACTCCTTCTAGTCCTTAAAGCCAACACCCTTTCTCATCTGGCTCTTTAGCTTCTTAAATAAGTTCCTGAGTTTCCTCTGTTTCTCCCTTTTAATCTAGCCACCATCCAAGATATTATCTTTTGTCTCAAAATCTACCAAAGTTGTACCATTTTACACAGAAGACAGAGCCCTTTCAATAATTCTATATAACCTGGAGATGCATATATATATATACACACACAGAGAGACACACACACATACATATTTATATATTCTTTCTTTCTTTTTTGCTACCAGGGATTGAAGCCAGTGGTGTTTAAACACTGAACCACATTCCTAACCCCTCTTTATTTTTTATTTTGAGACAGGGTCTCACTAATTTGCTTAGGGCCTTGTTAAATTGCTGAGGCTGACCTTGAACTTGAGATCCTTCTGACTCAGCCTCCCAAATTGCTGGGATTACAGGCATGTACCACCATGTGTACAAACGAATTATGGGTCTTTGAACTGCCCAGAGACACAGGCTGACACCTCCCCTGGGAATCTCTCAGCACCAAGAAAACTGCCCAATTGTGTGATGACACCTGTTCAAAGAGAAATTCTGGGGTTGCCATGGAGTTTACCAGTTCACAGCCTAAGGTTTAGGAGCCAGTCACCCAGGGGTGGAGAATAGTGGGCACAAGCTAATGACTGTAATGGGGCTGTTCAAACTTTTGATCTCGGTTCTGTATTAAAGTAACTTTCTCACAACAAATCCCTTTGATGTAAAAATCTGTATAATAAACATGCAGAGCCTACTTATTGTCAGTCTTCTTCCATCAGAAGTCAGCTGAACCATCGGTTCCCATTTTCTCTATTTTCTCTATTTTTGTATGTGCTTATCTTTTTTTCCCAACCCCTCATCACCCCAGTTTTGGGAAATTGAGTAAATGTCATGCTGGAAATGACAACTACATCCAGCCTTTCTGGCAAAATTTATCTGTAAGCATTTAATTCCTATTATTCTCTCCTTCCTGCACTCTACTTCCTACATAGTAGCTGTATTTGTGTTGCTTAACCATGGCAGTCAATATGTGTTAACTTTTTGTTGTGGTGACAAAATGCCCCAGAAAAGGAATTCAAAAGCGGGAAAGATTTATTTTGGGTCATGGCTTTACATGTTTCAGTGTATGGTCACTTGGTTCCATTGCTTTAGGTCTGCGGTAAGGCAGAATTTTATGGAAAGGAGTACATGAAGGAAGAAAGCTGCTAGGAAACAGAGAGAGAGAGAGAGAGAGAGAGAGAGAGAGAGATAAAGAGGAAGAGACCAGAATTCCCAAGTAACCTTCAAGGCCATGCCTCCAAGAATATATATTCACCACCTAAAATTTCTACCACCTTCCATTAGCACCACCTAAGGATCATACGTTCATCACATATGCCTTCAATGACTTTCCAGATCCAAACTATAACAGAGCATTCTATTAGCTTTTCCTTCTACAAAGAGTATGTTTTCCTGTAAATCATGGGAGACCACTTCCTTTTTCCTTATAAGTCTGTTTTCAAATGCTAACTTTTCAGTTATCCCCTGGCTATACCCATTAATACTTCCCAACTTTGCTGTACACACACCTGATTCGTGTTCTATTCTTTTTTGTTTTTATTTTTACAAAGTCCTTATCATCTTCTAACCCCATGATTTATAATGTACTTATTTCTTGTACACTTCTCTCTCTCTTACTTCAATACTTGAAGATATAATATGGCAGAATTTTTGTTGATAGTGTTAACTGATGTATCCCAAACACCAAACACCAAACACTGCCTGGTTATTCAATAAATAAAATGAATATTTAATAGTGTCAAGACTCAAGCTCATTTTAAGTGGTAATTTTGCTAATTTTTCTTAGGCTATAAAAATATAGTTCTCTTCAAATAGTAACATTTTATATTATTTAATATTACAATATTTTCATTTAGGAAAAAATTTGGAGAGAGGGAGACCAGCCACATCCAGTACAGAGGATGACTATGTTACCTGTTATGTTCACATTAAACATTACTTTATTATGGAAAACTGCCTTCCTAAAAATGTGACAAAATCATCACTTTTAAAACTGACAGTATTATGTTAGGGATGTCACAAGAAAATACCACAAAGCACATGGTTTAGATTACAATATTTGGTTTTCCATGATTATCAAGTCTTTAATTCTGAGGTAAAGCTGCTGACCTGGTTTCTTCTGAGGCCCTTTCTTTGCTTTAGAGATGACTTTCTTCTCCCTGGGATCTATGTGTCATTGACACAAAAATTTAGTCTTCTTTCCTCTTAAGGGTGGAGATAGATGTTCTTACTCTCAAGAATGATTTAACATTTGTGGTATTCAGAATTCTAAGATGACTACTAATGACCCACACCTCATATAACACTTCCCCTGAAGTGTGGTAGATTTTTTGACTTGCTTCTAGACAGTGGCACATGGCACGTAGTGGGATAGTCATTCCCTAAGTTTTATTTTAACAGACCAGAGCAAGAGATTGTCTTGTTGGCTTTGAAGAAGAAAACTGTCATGAATTCTCCAACCACTTGGAGAAAAATTCTACCAAAACCTGAGGGAGCAGAGATGCAGATACTTTCTTAGCTGAGCCCTAATATGAGAATGCTGCCCAGTGGGCACCTTAATTTTTGCTTTGTGAACTCTAAGAAGAGAACCTAGGAAAGTTTTGACAGGACCTCTGACTTACACAAATTGTGGAATAATTAATGGGTCTTGGTCTAAATTACTGGTTTTGTGTAATTTAAGTAGCATCAAAACCTAACAAATAATTCATGAGAAGAAAAGATAAAATAAGGAAAAGAGGAGATAAAGACAAAGAAACAATGGAGAATACTTGAAGCCCCTCAGGTGCTACTGGCTCCTTCTCAGTGGATCACCAAGATAACCAACTCCATTTTTAATTTACTTTATTATTATATTTCAAATTATTTAGATATAGCTTTTCCCACAGCATTATTGAGAGATGATTTCTGACTTTCCTGAGCAGCTTTCAAATTACTGCCTAATTTTGTTACTTTATGATTTCTCTTGCCAATCTTTCTCACACAAACCTTAGCCCTGTTATTAATTAGTATGATTATAGTTCAGGGCTATGGTATCTTCAAAGGCAGAAATTAAATATTATTTTCTCCTGTCCAAAATATTACTCCAATAATGTTTTAAATCTCTCTTATTTATTATCTCTAAAGGAAAATAGAAAAAATGAAATTGTTAGAGAAAACTACAAGTCTAGCAAGCTCTGAGAATAATTTTGCCTTCTCAAGTATCCCTGAAAACACTCCTTGTTTTTATTTGCAATTCAAATATTTAAGAAATTGATTTCTAACAATTACTTTCTATTGCTGGATTTTTTTAAATAGTTACTTTGAAGAAGCAAATAAGTTACTAGTGAGAGGAAAAGTGAAAGCTATTTTTCCAGATAGAATTAATACTGAGGTATCAATCTTTTCAGACTGCTATAACTTAATCATTAAAAGTGGGTGACTTCAAAAGAAATAGAAGTTTATTTATCTAAGTTTTGAAGACTGAGATATCCAAGATCAAGCTATCTTCAGATTTATTGTCTGGCAGTGATGTACTTCTAATTCATCTTTCAGCTACATCCTCATGAGGTGGGAATGTTGAGGGATTTCTGGGACCTTGTATATAAGGGCACTAATCCCATTCATGAGTACTACATCCTTATGACTTAATCACCTTCTAAAGACCCCTCCTCCTAATTACTGTCATCTTAAGATCAGATTTCAACATATGAATTTGGGGGGCAGGGGATGCAAAAATTCAGCATAGCAGAAAGTTAATGGGTCTGAAATTGATAAGTAGACTAGCCTAAGGAATGAGACATGGAAATAAAAAGAGTGAGGGATGAAGAAAAGAACAGGGAAACTGAGATCACTGAATAAAAACATTTATAAAGTATATGATTTTTCATCTATGACACATTTTTTATTATAAGAAATCAACTAATATCAGTTTTATAAGTTCTTTGAAACTAGTCAGACATTGTGACATTTACTTATTACCTTTCTGCAGGTTCTGTATCATGTAAATCATGTCAAATTTTTAGAGTCTTTCTATGATTATGGAAACACCAAGTTGAAAAGCTGGGTAAGAGTTTTAATAGAATTGTTTTAAATATCTATTTCTTCTTGTGGGGGAAAGAATACGAGGCCATAGTCTTCAAAATATCCTTGAAATATAGTCTCTGTTGGTAACTTGAATGAGTCGTGGATGACTTTCTTATTTATCTTTGCAATACTTCAGAATAGAATGGTAAAATGCTAAAAGAGGTATTGATTGATTTATTGTCAATAATAAAAGTTAACCCATTTTTCTGCAAACATGTTGTCAACTTCTTGTATGTTCTTCCTCAGTAGATGCTTCCAAGCTACCTGGGAATTTCCAGCTTGTACACTAACCATGGTTTTTATATTCTTTTTGATTTCATATTCAGGAGTTATTAGGAAACACTATTGTTTTCTCTATATTAAAACACTCATCTTGTTTATTGACTGATAACATGAGGATATGTGTTTATTTTTCTTTAATATATAATATCTAAGGGTTTGCTGTACATTAGTGAGTGATTTTTTTCATCAATTGCCTACTTTAATTTCTCTTGGAACTTTTTATTTTCCTTAAGATTATTAGGTATTAATTCCTTTTTTTTCTCTAACTGCACAAGACTGCATTAAATTTCTTTGTTATAAGAAAGTTACACATACACATATATATAAAATATGTATACATATACACGTGTTTATGACATTTGCATCTTTAAGCAGTAATGTTGATTCAACTTATTTAAATTCTAATGAGATAAAGCAAAAATATCCATAGCTATATAAACTGCATGTGTTAAACTTATAACACATAGAAGGAATTTCAATATGACATTGTTGGCTCTGGGAATATAACAAATATAATATTAACTCTACATTCACCCCCAGAAAATACACATTTATTTTCAATATTTAAACATTATTACCTATATTTTTAAATATCTTAATAGTAACATTATATTTCTGAAATAAAACATGATCTATCATGAACCATAAGAGATCATAAGAATGATGAAAACAATACTTAGAATCTGAGTAATCAGATTCATTTGGATTGTGAGGGGAGGGGTGGGGATGGGAAGGACAGTAGAATGAGACACACATTATTACTCTGTATATGTGTATGATTACACTACTGGCATGACTCAGCACCATGTACAGCCAGAGGAATGAGAAAGTTATGCTCCATTTGTGTACAATGTGTAAAAATGCTTTCTACTATCATGTATAACCATTAGAACAAATAAAAAAATAAATAAAGTCAATGTTCATTTCTAAGTGAATTTGTGGCATTTTAAAGTCTCCATGTCTTTGAATATTTTACTAGAATATTATATGATTGATCAAACACAAAATCAATTGCACACATGAAATGAAATAAAAGCTTAAAATATGAAAATGCCACAAATTCACTTAGAAAATGTGTTTTATGCTGATCATTTCAAGCTTTCATTTCATGTGTGCAATTGATTTTGTGTTTGATCAATCATATAATATTCTAGTAAAATGTTTTAGCTGCCCATGATTTTCTCTTTTTCAAATTGACTAAAAAAACTCATGGAAACACTATTTAATAAATGAAGGTTTTCCTTTAGATTATGTTTATGCAATTACATTTTCATAAGTAGTTATTTTGTAAGTAATTATTCTATAATGTACTTTCTATGAAAATGGCATGTGTAAGGTAATGATGTTCAAAAGTGCAATGTGATTGCTAAAAAGGGAAATAGATATGGAAAGAGTGTAGTGATATTAAAATACAGGTCGTAGTGTAAGAATATTAATATCTAACAGGTTTATGGATTTTAGACCTTTTCTTCAGTTGTCTTCCTTGAAGTTATATTAACCTGTCTAGCTTCCTTTTCAACTACAAAAGTGTCTCAGTATTAAGTTGTAGACAGAGTAATTCAATTAAATAAAATTTAAATCAAGATTATGACATAAGTATAATGGCATGTCATGTGAAAAAAATTTAAAATGACAATGTTTAAGTTAAGGACTTAAAAAGGCATTCAAAATTTTAGTATTACAATCTTTGACCAAACATTCAGTCATGTGTGTGTTCAAGTGGTTATCTTAAATATTATAACTGTCCAATTGCTGTTAAAACCCACCTCATTTCCAAGCATTGTTACAATTTTAAATTGTATTCCTTACTTTAGAATTCCTCCAACTTCCTCTCCATTTCCTTTTTAACTGTTGAAATTTCTAAATTCAAAGACATAAACTAAAAATTTTATTCTTTGGAGTTTTTATAAGTTTGACACATAACATCATTGTCAGAGCTTCAGATTCGAATTTCCCTATTAGTAGAGACATGTAAATTCATATTTCTACTATTTTCTCTAACAATCACATTAGATGTTCATGTCCAGATGTTAGTTTATAAGATACTTTGGGATTTCTGTTTCTGCTCTATTGAGATAGGAGTCATGTGTGTATCCGATTTCTTTAATAATCACTTATTGACTCATGAATGCAATAAGCACAAAGAAGAGGAAAGTAAAAACCACAGCAGTTCCTTAGGATACTTCATTTTTCCAGGTCCCAGATGTGTCATGAAAGGCAATTCAGGGATCTGCACTGGAGCTGCAACAAAAGAGTTATAGTATCAGAGATGTTGAAAAAAAAAAGTGAATAAATACTTTAAAGAGAATCCTTATTTCCCTGTTGCTCCCTAAGAAACAACTGGAATCCTCTGCTGGTTTTAGACAGATCAAAGAAGACTGCATGCTTCATGTCTGAAGACTGTAGCTGTCATTCTGATGGCCACTGTTTGGAGGTTGGTTTCATGAAACGGTTATACAAACACACAAAGGCATGTGGCTATTTTCTTAAAAAATGACTTCTATATCCTAAATAATTAAAATCAAAAGAAAAATCAGTATATTTATTTTCTGTGAAACATACATAGTTTGCAAACATTATCTAGAGTTTCACTGAAAGTTAATATTTATTTTGCAGTACCAGATTCTGGTAGCATTAATTGAAATTAATCTATGTTTTTATTCCCAATTTAAAAACATATATCCTTTAAATTTATCTATATTTCCTCTAAAAAATGCTGAGGTTTTTCTGGCTTGCTGTATACCACATCTACAAGTTTAAAGTAGCATTTTTCCTTTCTTGTATCTTCAGTACTTTACTTGTCCTTCAGTCAGTGTTTATTAAAATGCTTAATGCTTGCAAAAAACAATGGCATTGTTTCAGAGTGCAAAATGAGAGTTCAAATAAGAGTAAATATCTAACATTTGATTAATGCTTAGACATTATTTTAATATATAAAATGCTAAAAATGTCTCCACTGAATTTTGCTGAATTTTGAACAATTAAAGCATTTCAAAGTTTTTTATATTATTTTATGTATATCATAGATATTTAGAGACTTTGTTTCAAGATTAAAGTAGGTCTTTTATGTGTTATATTTGCAGGATGCAAAAATATAGGCATTTTCACTCTGTTAAACTATTTTAAAGTGAGAAAATGTTAATTAAATATTGTCGTTTATTAAAATTTATAGGTCATGGAGAGATATTGCTAAATATCTTATTTGTATAATGTTACAAGTTTATTAGAAATTTTGCCACTGCTGATTTGATTCATATGGAAATTGCCTCAAAGTAAAATTAACCTGTCAGTCCTATAATTATTAATTATGCAATTATATGCAAGCAACAAGAAATAAAAAGAATATTAGATATATATAATGCCAGAGATCAATTATAATATTATTTACTATATAAGTAATTATGGTTTTGATCTCCATTTATTTTACTGTAATACTATATTACCAAAATACATAATTAAATATATTAATAATTCATTACATAAAGGAGAGATGCATGGGACAACTAAATTAAGGAAACCACAGATCACAGCAATGATGGTTTTTAATATGGTAATAACTTTCAATGTCAAGAATATGGTCTCTGTCTTTCTGTGCAGCTCATTTACAGATTTGTGTATGGTTTACCATCCAATTTAGAACTCTCCCAGCCTCAGCATAACTCCTATTTCTTTAAAATGAAAGGTTTTAAAGTTTGCAAGTAATAAACTTTAAGGCACACTCTCTTCTCTATAAAGTACTCATGGTCTTTCCAAAATCCAATAAATTGTGATTAGAAGCATTTGAGATGACCTCTAATAGTCCTATAGTGAACTACCACACCAGTCATGGCATGTGTAATAGAGATATTTATTCCTTACAGGAAATCATAAAATACCAATGTGCTAGTTTTAAGAAAATGCCCCCATAGCATAGCTGAAAGAGTGTGGCATATTCAAACAGACCTGGTGTCAGACAGAATCTTTCCATTACTAGCTGAATATCACCTATTCTGAGTTTGATCTTTCATAAATGGAGTAATATGTTGGTAAATATTTTTGTGAAAATTAGAGATAAACTATACAAAGGATAGAGTCTTACATATTGATATAGAATAATAAAAAGTAACTACTCTCAGTATAGTAGAATAAAAATATCTTTCAGTTGTAAATATTTCTTAAAGTTAGAATTGTTTTAATTTTGGATACATTTATCACATGTACATGTTGCCCAAGTTTCTTTTAATATAATTTTCTCAGGTTAAAATTCCTTTACTCTTAGGCTTACCTGAAAATAAAGTTCTTCGCTTTGAAAATTTATCATTAACAAATCATCCATAAAAATCATCTATGTGGTTTAAATAATTGATATTATTGAACTCTATGTTTTTTTTTATGTTAGGAGTATTTGACAATTATAAGCTTAAACTTCAAAATGATACAGTGGGTTTTTTTGTTTTGTTTTATTTTCTTGTTTTGTTTTGTTTTGTTTTGTTTTGTTTTGTTTTGTTTTGTTTT
>JAJEJO010001641.1:902-31697 GCA_020662805.1 Glaucomys volans | reverse complement strand
TTGTTTTGTTTTGTTTTGTTTTGTTTTGTTTTGTTTTGTTTTGTTTTGTTTTCCAGTACTGGGGAATGAACACAGCATAGCTTTACCACTGAGTTACATCCCCATCCCTTTTTAAATTTTTATTTTGAGGCCAGGCATTACTAAATTGCTTCAGGCCTTGCTAAATTGCTGAGAATGGCTTTGAACTTGAAATCCTCCCACCTCAGACTTCTGAGTCACTGGGATTACAGGTGTGCACCACCATGCCTGTTTTGAATAGTTTTGCCATAACAACAGTTTATTTAAACTTCAATTTCCTGAGAGCAATTAAAATAATTGTGGGTAAGTTACTCAATTTGTAGAAGACACAAGACACATAATTATTATGTTGATTAGTTTTCCTGTCCACCTCTGTGGTCAGTATAACCAACAGAGAATGTGCTCTGGAACTCAAAACAAAAACAAAAACAAAACAAAACAGCTTCCATCATTTAGGCAATAAAGAAATCTTAATATACTGCATTATAATGTTGTTTCTTCCCAGAGGAACAGAAATACTTTATTTTTTCCAGTATGCTATTACTGAATTGTTTTTTTTTAAACTACTTTCCCTGAAAAGGATACCTGGCACCAATTGTAGTTCACTGTGTCATCCTGGAAATACTCTCTTGGCCTCCTCAGAAGGATTAAAAGAAAGCTTCTGTTCAAGGTTCATTTTTCACTCCCTTTGTTTCTCATTTAAGGTTATAAGAAGAGGAAAGAAAGGTATTACTTCTATTTCCCATGTACTTCTACTTTCCATATAATTGGAAGCCCCATTTATGACAAAGTTAAGCATGCTT
Source organism: Glaucomys volans (assembly GCA_020662805.1). NCBI lineage: Eukaryota > Metazoa > Chordata > Mammalia > Rodentia > Sciuridae > Glaucomys > Glaucomys volans. Next base: position 30,876 of record JAJEJO010001641.1, on the reverse strand, counting down.
AAATGTAGTATGATCCAAAGAGATTTTATACTAGTTAAATATGAATAAAAATGAACAAGAACGTATTATAGCTCCTTTAGTCTGATTGTATTCTTTAAGCCAATGACTTAATTAGCAGTGGCTGCAAAAAAATTTTACATACTTTATTTCAGTATACAATAGTGATGTCAATTGTTTATACTTTCTTATAAAACTAGTAACTATATTGTAATTATTTAAAAATTTTTCTAAAAGAAATATTATTTAGTTAAAAATAATTTCAGTAGTGAACATGTTTATCATTATTTTTGTATTAAAATGAAACAATGAAACTGATTGTATATTTTACCCAGATACAAAATCCAAAGCATAATCACAAAATTGATAATGTGTGAATTTTTCTTACATAAATCTATCTTAAAATTTCCCCTGAAATTAAAATTTAACTTACATTACTATAAGAACACTAATAAATGCATTTTTACTTATTTAAATTCATCTAATGAAAAAAGTAAGAAAACATTAGAGCCTAATTTCATGAATTTAATACTACTAATAATCTTAAAACATAAACAAAATAAGCTTATAAAACTAAACCTTAATTATATTATGAAGGGTACCATTGAATAGTAGATTTATTCTGGGAATAACAGTATTAAAGACTAACACTTTGTCTGAATTTATCTCTAAATTATTTCAGTTTATCTATAAAATAGTACTGAACCAGGATGATGATGAAAATCTTCTCTAGCTTCACATTTCTATTATTTTGAGTTTCCTCAAAGAAAGCATGAGATTATCTGTTATAAAGATATATGTTTGTCCTGTGCTCTTTTTTCAGTCATGATAAATGATATTTTTATTTTCCCTCAATTGAAGCTGTGATTACATATTTGTAAGATTCACATCCATAAATTGGGTAATGTTTATTGTGAAGAAACAAGAAAGTACTAGTCTGACTTAACTACCACTTGCATTGGATCTGTGGTATAGGTAGCATAAAAGAATCAAATAGCATATTTAGCCATTTTATTTTTGAGTGCTTTCCTTGAGATATTAGGTCCAATGAGAAATTATTTGAATCTTAAGAAAATGATCCTGAACTATATATGATTTCCTTGTATCAATTTTTCTGGAACTCATTAAAGTGTGTCCTGTGAAGTCACAGATTACCCTAAGTAACAGTTTTCAGTTTAGATGCCATTATTTTTCAATCATGCATTCTGATGACTTGGCCATTAAGAGACAGTAAAAATGTTTTAATGTAAATTTAACTTCCTGTTTGTGGTTATCTGTCCATTATTTCTTTTTAAAATGCATTTATATAGTAAAAATTATATTGTAAACCTATAAATAATTAAATGTTTATCAAATTTTTCTGCCAATATGTGTAGTATAAATTCATTTAATGTCAATTTTATAAAATTAATTATGAATGAAGATACCAGATTGACTGCTAAACATTTATACTGCAATTATCTTGCATGAATAGATACATTGTACTTAGTTAAAAATTTACTATCAGAAGTTATCGCACTTATATGTTAAATAGAAGACTTAAAACCTTATTTAATAATGTGGTAGGTGAAAATGATCTACTCACATTGAACAGATGCAGTCTTAGATGACTAGAAAACATGATTCCTTGCTATATAATTTTGTGTGCATATCAAAAGTCTTAAATTGGCTAAGACAAATTCTTGCATGGTAAGTTGTTAATAGTGTTAATAATATCCAACAAAACAATAAAATAAACAAACTAAAATCTACTGCATGAAGAGAATTCAAACAGAGTTAGGAATGTTTGGGGTTTGGATGTTTATTGTTGAGTCCAGTTCATATTGTACCATATTATACTTCAGTTGATTTACACTAAATTCATACCTGAGAATTCTGATAAAAAAAGTTATAAAAATATTTTATAAAACCTTTTAGATAGAAATGTATATCCATCCACATTGGTTCTAAAGGTCGTGACAGCTTTTGTGGATAATGGTTGAGATGCATGTCCTTTCCATAAATACAAAGACAGATTATTCCCAGTGCAAAGCATTGACTTTCAATAACAGAAATGACTTAATCAGTTCTGGTGGGTATAAACAGAAGTTGAAATTCATTTGATTGACATTACCATATGATGTGTGTTATTCTTGTTGATTGCTTTTGTGTTTTAATAGCAGAAGCAATTAGCTGTTCTCAAAAGAAAGATTGAGATAAGAAGAGCTGAGAAAGGAAGGGCAGTTTAGCTGATATTCAAAATGGGAGAGGACTGGAGCACGCTCATAACCAAATTAAAGGTAAAGTTGTGTTACACAGAGGAAAGGGTTTAGAATCAACACCCAAAGTACTGTTCTGTGACTACAGCAGGGTTATCCTTCAGCCTAGACTAATTTGAGTTTGGGGTGAAAAAACTAGTTAAGGCAGCATGCCAGCCTAAGACTGAATAGAAGTTATTCAAAAATTGAATATGAAAATACAAGTGTTTTACTGAAAATAAGAACTCAGGATGTTCTTGTGATTATATGCTTAATGATGCATTGCATGATTACTGTATCCATTTTATAAGAAATTTTCACATTTAACTTGTAAAGTTTTTTGAAGGGTTTAAATTTATATTTTACTAAACAGAAATGTGATGAAATTTATTAGGTTTACGTTTATATGTTTGACCACATGTTGAAATGTAATTATGTATAATTCACTGATTAGGCAATTAGAATAAAAGCATACCTCCCTCTCCCCCAATGCCACAAAAGAGAAGCTTCTCTGCAGAATATAGATTATTGTCATGACCAAGTATGGCCTGGACTGGCTGATGTTTTCTGTTTTTTTTTCCCCACACAAATTCTATAGAACAAAAAGTAAGGACAGAAGAACTTATATATATCCTTAGACTCAGAAAGTACAGTTTAATCCTGAGATTTATAATAAAAACAAATGTATGTTTAAGTTTTCTAATGAACCATTTGAAAATATTACAAGAGCTCTTGAAGGAATTTTTTCTCTTCATTTTCTTACATTTTATTTTTTTATTATTATTATTTTCAATCTACAGGGAGTTTAAACCACTCTTTATATTTTCCTGTTGAGAAAATTAAATGTAAGGTTGAATTATGCTTGTTTTGATTGTTTATCTTACATACAAAATTGAATCATCCTTCATGGTTCATTTCAGTTTTCAGTGATCTCTCCCAAAGAATTTTAGCATATATTGCATAAAATCTTTTAAGGAAAACAAGCCCATATTAGTTTATTATACTTTCCTTACACTTTTGCCTGTAGTTAGCTATTGTATATGCCTGTACAATGTGTCTCTTGTCTTTTTCATAGATACTTTTTCAAATAAAATAAAATATAAAAACTGCATGAATAAGCAAGATGAAACCAAATTCATATTACCCAATGGAGGCAAGAACAGTTTTCAAAAATAAGATATTTTATTGTTATTGTTTGTTTTAAGATCTATGTATTATTCTGTCTTACGGATTTTTAGTCCAAGCAGTTAGCTGTATTTATTTTCATGATTATTTTGTACTCCAGAAAGTTTAGAGGGGATAATTTTTGAAAAATAAAAATACATGAAGTCCTTTTTCAAAATGATAATTTAAGTCTGATAACATCTAATGCAAACATTCTTGCAACCCTAAAAAGATAAGAGTTTAGTCGCATAACATTAAGAAGATCAGAGGCAAGTTTTTATATAGCAATCATAACTTTTAAAAAATGCTTTATAAACTATTTTTAAAATTCTCTGCAGGCAAATTTATTTATTGACTTTTGTGGGAGGCTGTTACTAAAGTCAAGTCCACATAACTTTGTCAAACAATGTATATGAGCATATAGATATTTTAGCAAGTCAATCAGTAAATGAACAAACCACAGATTCCAGAAATATTGGTTGATGTTGGGAATGTCAATGCTTCTTTAATTTAGGAAGAAGATGAGAGATGAAAGCAAATAATAGTTTTCTAATTTGTCTAAAATATTAAATGCTGAAATACATGTATCACAAATTAAATGCAATTTTATCTAGCACACTCACATTGTTTATTCCCAGTTTATGAAGTTATATTTCTAAAGTTATAAGACAATACATATTTTATTTTATAGATTGAAATTTTTTTCAAGTTGCTCTCATTTAATCTTTTCCATAAGAGTTGTTTCTTAACTTGGAATGGATCCACCATTTGATGCTGCTATCCCACTCCTTGGCCTATACCCAAAGGACTTAAAATCAGATTGCTACAGTGATGCAGCCACATCAATGTTCATAGCTGCTCAATTCACAATAGCTAGATTATGGAATCAACCTAGATGCCCTTCAGTAGATGAATGGATAAAGAAACTGTGGTATATATACACAATGGAATATTACTCAGCCATAAAGAAGAATAAAATTATGGCATTTATAGGTAAATGGATGATGTTGGAGACTGTTATGCTAAGTGAGATCAGCCAATCCCCAAAATCCAAAGGCTGAATGGTCTCTCTGATAAATGAATGATGATGCATAATGTGGAGGGGAAGGGTGGCAAGAATGGAGGAAGGATAGATAGCATAGAGGGAAGGGAGGGGTGGGGGCGGGGTGGGGGGTAAAAATAATAACAGAATGTGTGACAGATACCATTGCCCTGTGTACATGCATGAACGCACAGATGGTGTGACTCTACTTTGTGTACAACCAGTGAAACAATAGCTGTAATCCATTTGTGTTCAATGAATCAATAAGTAAATAATAAAAAAAGAGTTGTTTCTTATTTTTAAATTCTGAAGAGGAAGAATGTCTTGTCAAGATATGATGCTGTCCTAGGTTTAAAACACAAGTATGTGTGTATGTGTGTGTTATGGGCTCACTAACAGGAAATATCACCTTCATATGCCATTTTTTTCCTTAAGTTTATAAGTAAGTACTTTAAGTTGGTATTGCCTTCTACATAGCATGAAATTATCATATTATGTTGGGCATTTAAGTCTAAAATAGTTTGAAGAAAATAATTGTAGGTATGAAGATTCAAATTTTTGCCAGGTGCTGTGGTGCATACCTGTAATCCCAGAGGCTGCTGAGGCTGAAGTAAGAGGAATGTGAGTTCAAAGTCAGCCTCAGCAAAAAACAAGGCACTAAGCAATTCATTGAAACTCTGTTTCTAAATAAAATTCAAAATAAGGCTGGGGATGTGGCTCAGTGGTGGAGTGCCCCCGAGTTAAACTTCCAATATCCCCCCTCAAAAAAAAAAAAATGATTCAAATATTTGTTTATGACTTCACAATTATTTTAATATTATTCTTTGTCTTCATTTTGTACATTGTATCTGGCTTACAAAATCTAGATGAAACCTTGATTTTATATAAAATAAAACAACAGATTCCATATAGAAACTTATGAAATAATTCCATAAACTTAGTAACCATTTTTCAGCCTTAAAATATATCAGAAAAAATATTTACTTGGTTTGTGCATTTCCTGTATCTTTAAATGGACTCACTGACATTTGTTTAACCTGGTGAAAAAAAAAGTTCCAATTATATGTCATGAGAGCTGTCATGCTCCTGAAACAGTTCACAGATCTAAAATGTGAAATGCAATTAGTTTCACAAATATCTCTGGAATTATTTCCTTTTATTTTTGCCATTCTTTTGAAGATAAGTGCTATTTAGTGAATACTAAATCTACAGTGTTTATAAATTTAATGTTTGGCCTGCCACTTGGAAAACCTAGCAAAAAGGCTTATACCTTCCTGAGAAGGTAATTGTGAAGTCTCAAAACTTAATCTATATGGATCCCAAATTTGAAAAATATTGCATGTGACTCAAGCTAATAAAACTATCAACTGTTAACATATAAAGCCAGAATACTAATGCATGTTTTAACTTGTTTGTTTGTTTCAGTGAAAGCCAGGAGAGCCTGTTTTCCTATCACTTGACAAACATGATTTTTTTTTTTCCCTTCCTGAATGAGCTAAATGGAATTTGAGGTTTGCTTGGCAATAAATTACAATGTATAGATGGGTCTAAATGGTTTAGATCAGTGGTCCTCAAACAAGAAGCTGAAGGTAATAGAAATTTATCAAAATATTCAAAAATATTGAAAATAGTATTCTGAGTAGTTATAATCAGTGGCTTTGGTCATTAATACAACCTATGACTCCTGAAAAAAAAAATGCATGTTTAATTCCAATCCGTGTATATGATGATGCAGAGTGAGGAGGGAAGATTACATTCAATCAGAGCAACACAAAAAATTCTAAAAGAAAAAAGCAACTTCAAATGAAGATACCAACATCCCTTCCATGAAGTTGGAGTTTTTTTTAGCTATTTTATAGATATTTCTGTAGAGTTTCCCCCTTAACGTTTAAACCACACAAACCACCCTCCTTTTCCAAAAGTTACTTATATAGATGGATTAACATTTTATGAATGATTATTTTGTATTTATTCAAATGTTGGAAATATTTTTCATGTCTCAATTATGATATTTGTACATATTAAAATGAACTGTTTTTATCCAAAATTTTAAAAATATATTTAATACATATTTAAATTTTTTACTCATAATAGAAAAGTAAGTTTTTCTGAAATAATGATATATCTAAACAGGTTACAAAGTCCAATTTACTTTATTCTCATTATAATAAAGAATAATAAAGAACATTGACATTACCGAACACAGTACTGAACTCATTCGGCTCATCCCTTTGAAAATGGTCTTGAAAATCAGGATTGGGTCCTCATTTCCCTGGTGTTGACGATTAAACACCCAAGAAATGCCAAGCCAAGAGCAAAAAGTAAACTTTATTGAAGAAACAGAATGGGGGAGAGAGAGGGATGGGGAGGGAGGGAGGAAGAGAGAGAAAGAAAAAGAGAGAGAGAGAGACCTCCTGAGGAAAAGGTGGTTCAAAGCTGGTGCCTGTGGAAGAGGGGTTGTCTTGCCCTTTTATAGATTTCAGGATTCCTTTCTTCTCCTGCATGTGACCAAAAGGCAGGGAAAAGAGTCTCACAGGGGCTGTAAATTGTGATCCTTCCCCTCCTTCTGGAGGTTACCTGGTGGGGAGTGTTATCTTTGCATTTCCTTTTCTTTGATAATCAGCTACCTGTCCTTTGCCCCAGTCTCTCCTTGGTGAGGGCAAAGCTAATAAGCACTACCAGGAAATAAGAGTGAAAAAAGATTCATTACTTGTACAGGTAAGGAGATAACTTTGAGATAACTCACAAAGCAATGTCTCCCTGAGCAAAAAGGTAAGAGGCTTTCATTGAGGAAATTCATGCATATTCATAGTGGAGAGGGGAACATATTCCTGAGCACACTCAGTTCTTACATTGCATGCTCAAAAATGTAAGATGAAACACCTCCTGCACACAGGATTTAACAATATAATGAGATTATAATGAGCAAAGTTTAGTCTTGGTCAAGGGGAAGAATTAGTTAGGGTGTCTCAGTGATTCTGGCTAGTTCCTCGCAGGCTTCTCTGAAGGGCTTTATCTGAAATAAAATAACAACTTGAACGTAGGTTAACAATCATTTAAAGGGATGGCAGCTACTTCCCCTGAAAGTAGAGGAATTGCCCTACAAAGTTTCTGCCTCTCACTTAAGAGTGGGAATTGAGCATTCATGAAATGATTTTACTAATTCATCAAGTTACTGATAGACAAGTTAAAAAACCAGACAGAGATAATTTAATATTTCTGGTTTTACAATCATGACAGAACCAGACTTCACAGTTTTTAATTTGACAATGGCATTATAGCATTAATTTAGATAAATAATATTGAAAAATTATGATTAGAAAGTAAAATATCACTAAATAGGTTTTCTCCTAGAGAAATCAATTGCATTTTAACATTCAGCAAAGTTATTTGGACAACTTTCTACATATTTAATATATATAAGGCTTCGGATTTAAAATGTCAGTACAGAGTTTTTAAAATTGTCCAGAAAACTAAAGAATCTGTTCTTGGGGCATGATAGAGGGTTTCCCCTTTGAAAAAAACTAGATTGTACTTTGAACCTATCCTTTGGTATCTTTGTTTGTAATGTTAATTAGAGTAGCTGCTTTAGCAAGGATTAGGACAAGAGCTAAACACTGCTGACAGTAAGATATCCTCTCCTGGGAACCTTTGCTGTTTCAGTGACTGCTGTGGTGTTAAAGTGGTTTGCAATTGCTGCATCCTAGCCGGGAAAATGGTTGCGAAATAGAGATCACAGCATTTTCGAATATACCCTAAAATTCCCTACTGAACAAAAATATTTAATTTTTAAAATTATTTGTATTTCAAAAAATTTGAAAAGCAAAAGAGTGCACTAAAACGTGGATTGTATTTATTTTTATTTTCCCTAGATTCTTGAGATTAAAATTGACAAAAATTGTATGTTTAAGAAGTACAAGGTGATATTTTGATGTGTGTGTACATGGTGAAGTTGATAGGGAACAGACAGATGTGACTGGTGGGAACATGAGGTCAAAGGAGTAATTGTATAAACTGCCCCACTATGCTGAACTCTTTGTGCTTTCACTTTTAAAAAGCAGTTTACCTGCAGCTGTGTCTGCCTTAAATGAAGTGGATATGTTACATACGTCAGCAAACTACCTGTCATCTGCAGAAGAAATGCAGTCTCCTAAATAAAAAGAACACGTTACCCTGATCTGGTCTGTTCCTCATACAGACCAGATCACAGAACTCAGGAAAATAAGGATAATTTTCCCTGACTATATAATCTGTAAGAACAAGTTCTAATTAGCGCTAGTCAGCATGGGCCAAAGTGACCTAGAGTTGTTATGGCAGTAAAGACTTGAAAGTCTGATGTCATCCTGCTGTCAGTCAAAACTGAAGAAGTGGATCTGGGAAGGATTCTCTGGAAACTTCCCTGGGACCTCCCAATAAAACTGAAGGGCAGAATATGTGTGCCATCCTTCACTCTGAGAGGACCCTTTTCCCCTTTTCTATCCCATCAGATAAACTCATGCCTGTTACTCTGAGTGACATGTCTGAAATCTTTTTGGCATGATCACAAGAATCAGGGTTTAGAGGTCTCTGCCTGCCTCCATTTCCTGGCAGACCTCTGCCCTAAAACATATTAAAGACAGATTTGGGTGGTAGTGCGCTATACCCATTCTTCCTGGTGTGGCCACACTGATTAGAGCAACTTTCCAGCGGTTCATCACTGCTCCTCTCTTCCATTGGCATATTGGGATGGGTGACCGAGCCTTATCTGTTAAACAATTCAGAGCTCAGCCCTAGGTCCTAAGACTTGGATGACCTTACTACTTATCTACGCCTCCACTGGAGGAAATGCCTCAGGGTCAGGGTCCATGCCCTGAGATTTTTCAGTCATCCTTCTTTGTTCTTTCCCTGCTCACCATTCATGGCTGACTAGTTACCTAACAAAGGGGCTGACACAGAAACATTGAGGTTTAATACAAAAGGGGAAAAAAGACACGAACTGAGGATTTGCATAGCTGGCAGCATTGGTCATCTTGGTTAGGCCATGGTCTGATTGGTCATTATTTCAGGACTGGTTCTCTGATGTTCCAGGAAATTAACAGTACTGGAGGGAATGATTCAGTTCCTATGATAATGAAACACACTGAATTTGGGGGCCTCTGATGAACTAAGGATCAATTTGAGAATGAAGTGCTGCCACCTCACCCCCAGAGGCATAAAGGAAACTGAGTGTGGACATTGCCTGCTCTCAGGGCAACTGGCCTTTGTTTCTATAAACTGTAACTGCTTGTGTGGCCAGTGGGAGAGGCAATCTAGAAGCTTCTCCTCAGTTTGATCAAACTGCATGAAGTTCATTTTTACTTTTTCCATTTTTTGTCTATTTCTCAGATAGGAGCTAACAGAAGGCAGTCATCTGTAATCTAGTCAGGGTCCCTGTGCTAGGCTTCCGGTAGCTGAGAATAATACCTCTGCTCAGTGGGGAAGCCTTCCTTCTACCATGGGGTACTGCCTCTGCTTAGGAAAACAATCCTTTGTGTGGTTATCTATTCGATGAGACTCACCATTCCTGGGGTAGTTTATATCCTTCATAAAGATGCTTATGCATCAGGTCTGTTGATTGTGGAATCCAGAAGAAAATAACTAAAAAGGGGGATGATGAGACCAATGGTCAGAGATGGACAATATGGAGTTAGTTAACTCAGTGACCATGCCCTCCTTCAGTAATACAGTGTCAAGCAGGCTTCAGTGGAAATCAGGAGAATGAAACTATGAGTATGTTATAGAGGTATTCCTATTTGTACTGGGGAAACATCAGTAAAGTTGTTTGAAAGAGGTGACATGATGAATAAAATATAAAATCTTGAGTAATAATTAGTCAAAGAGAGAAAGAAGTTGTGTAATGGAAAATAGTGATCATGTAAGGATCAGATTTTTTCAACTCTGAGTCACAAGAGAATCTATCATATTTTAGAAAGTGCAAACAATTGAATCTGGTCAAACTGTTGTGCTCAAGGAGAGAAGAGTGGTAAAGAGAATTCAAATTAGGAGGTCTTATTCAGAACCTAGACTTTATTTAAAAGCAATGGAAATTCACTGACATATTTTACATATTAGGTAATTACATATTAGATTTGTGTTTTAGAAAGTTAAATTCTGTCTCCATAGACTGAAGATGAGACAGAAAGAGTCACAGGAAGACATTTCAACTAACTTAGAGGAGAGATGGCAGTCTGGTTATACTGGGTAGACATTGTGCAGGTAGAAAATGAATGGCCATATTTAACAGTGCTTAGGAAGTTAAAAAAATCTTGATAGTTATATAGAAGGGGCTTAAAGATAGAGTACACACAAGAATTTGGGATGAACAGTGGACTTCCGCTGTCGTGAAGCTGGGTGAAAGCATGAATTCCTTTGCATTTATATAATACATAGATACATATTCAATATGATGTACATGAAATATACATACTTTGGTATTTCAGAAACCTTTCTTAGCTGAAATATGGGCCATCAATGAAAACATGCAATATCTTCTTAGTTTTTTATTCATTTATTTAATTTAGGTTGATTGAAGTATAACTTAGTGAAGAATAAATTTACCTCTTTTATGTGTGTGTTGAATTTCTTTGGACAAACATAACTACCCTAATCAAATATAGAACATTCCATCACTTCCAGTAGCTCCCAGTGCCCTCTTGGAGTCAGTCAGTCAGCAATCTTACCCCTTTTCACCGGAATATAACCACTGATCTTATTTTGGCAAAACAAAATCATTTTTACATATTCCAATTGTATAAATGGAATTATGCAGAAGTATAGAAATTGTCTTGGTCTCTGTCCTTTCTTATTTCTTAGCAAATGCTTTTGAGATACATTGATAGGGTTGTATATTTACTCATTTGTCCCTTTTTACTACTGAAAATATTCCATTATAAAGACATAGAAATACATAAATATCTTAAAATTACTTTTTTAATTTACACTATATGCTTATTTCTGAGCTAGTATTTTTGATTACATCTTATATGTTAATGACAAATAGCAGGGAAAATTTAGGCTTCATTTTTAAACCAAGATTTCTCATTAAGAGGAATCACATAATAGACTGCAAACACAGAGGGAAAAAAAATATAAATTTGGGCAAAATTGACTAACTTTTCTTATTTAATCTGATTAATTTGTCTATCTCATTCTTATCAATTATCTATCATCTTTTTGCTAGTTGGTAGAGGAATCTGAAGTTGGTGGAATATATGAAAAGATTTTCATGAGAACAGTGAGTACCTTTAAAATAATTTACACCCTTGAGACACTCTCAGGGCAAGGTAGTGCCGCCCCCATTTTATTCATTCTTAGAGAAAGAAAATCTCCCACATTACTAGAAACCATATTAGACTTCATCTCATTAAGTTACTAGGTATTCTGGGAACTCAACTTCCAAAGGGGAATTAGAATGGCACAAATAACAGCTTGGGCAAGGGTATAAAAGAATGAAAGAATTGATTAGAGCTAGTTTTATGACATGAGCTTCTAAGTGTGCTATTTCCTGAAATATGAACATGGAAAGGTATAGGTTGAAATGATTATTACTGTTATGAAAATATCATGTTGCAAATAGATACTGAATTATTTGGGGTAAGCTATAGACAGTGAGATATAGGAACTTGTGAGTCAGAGAAGAAATTTGACTATATATGAAAACTTGGGATGATAATTAAAACATCAAGGGATCATCTAATAACTTATGTAATGATAGTGAATATGAATAAGTATTACCAGATGAAATATTACTGAATCAAATATAGTATTATATTAGAAAAGAGATAGCATTAGGAAAATGTATACAGGAGAAGGTAGAACTGATGTTTGTCATATGCATGGGGTAAGGCTTAGGCTTGGTGAGTGAATTAAGGAATGAATGAATGAATGAAAAACATATAAACTGATGGTTTTGCAACTGGCTTTACTAGTTGAAAAGCATGGCTTGATTATTGACCAAAGAGAATCTAAGGTCTCACACTGAGAGCTACATGGAACTTTTCTGAAGCAAGTATTCCTGGCAAAGATCTTGGGAATTGGAAACAGCCCAGGTGTTTGCAATGATAGAGCTCTGGGAGTTTGGGTTATTCAAATATCTCTCAAACTCCTGATGTTTACCTACATTGACTGTTTCAATGTTCTGTATTGATTGCTTTTAAATAAAAGCCTTCCATTTGTATACACTGTGGAATCTAGTAAATCCTTTCAAATATTCAAACTGGGAAAAACAATATGACTTTTTTTATTATTTTTACTGATTGGTATGGGAAAACACTCGCTGGGTCAATAGCTTGATGGCAGATGTAATGAGATGGGAAAACTTTTTATAAGATTGACATTACATCCAGGAAAGTGATTATAATTGGCCCATGATGAGCATCAGCACCTAATAGAGCTTATAATCATCTATGATCTTACTCTGCAGGCGATGTAATGTTTACACCAGTGAGTTTGATAGGAATAACTGCCCTTATAATTTTCAAGTGTTCAGTAATAGCACTGGAATATTCTAAGGAATGTATTATGCATTCTTTTTGTTACCTTTTCTTTGTAGGGTGAGGGGACAGTTTCAGTCTTTGTAATATACTCTCTCTCAATATGTGGATCCAGTAATCAACATAGGTCATCGACCAGTGACTACTTATATTTATTTACTCCATTTATACTGGAAATGGGGAGGTAAATATCAAGTTTTCACAACCACGTTCAACCTGCTATGTCTGCATTTAATACCTAACTTCTTAAGTCCTTGTTCAGTCAGAATACCATAATGTTTTAGGTTTCCAGGTTTTATTGATTTTTTAAAGAAAATATCCAACAATTAGCATTATGTTTGTATATTGCCCATGCCTTACTATGCCAATATCCAAGAAAATGATCTAGAAACATCAGTTGAGTTATTCTTTTGGCCCATTTTGGAGCACTTGAGCAAAGTGGCCAGGGACCGGGGATACGGCATTGTGCATGTTGATGTACTACATGAGAGTTTTGAAGTCATAGAGAGTTCAGTTTAAATATTTTTGTAAGAATAAGAACATTCTCTTAGGCAATAAATGGTAAATTTTCAAATTCAGTATTACTAATAACAAAACACGACTAGTTAATACATAATCCATAGTAAAAAAATTTACCAATTTACCAAATACAGCCATTTTGAGCTTTGCATTGGGAAAAAATATCCGCATCCAATCCAGAAATATATTTTATTCATTTGTCACATGACTTTGGCTTTCTCTAATCTGAGAGATTATTTATCTTTCTTTACATTGAGATATTTAGAATACAGACCAATGGGAAAATATTAGAATACAGGTCATTGCAAAATGTTCTGTAATTGGTGTGTATAATCCAGTATTTTTCCATTGGTATGAACCACAATACTGTATAGCTGAATTCCTTATTCACATTCTCTTCAGTGTTGTATCTTTAGACTTTATTCCCTGCAGTAAAACAGAGGTCTTTTATTTCAACATCAATGAATAGATGCAGCCACTGAGTCTAGGCATCAATTAGCCTATATCTAACTGACTTTTCAATCAAGCCCCTGATGATTGAACTAACATTTTACATTCTCATTTTCATTCAAGTGCACCACACATCAATAAATTTGACATAAGTCTTCTATTCTGCCTACAGGTTTTGAACAACTCTAAAACCTCTGCCTTCCTTCATAAGCTTCCAAGACTTCTGCCAAAAGAGATTAGAGATTACTGTGCTTTCTATAGGTCCTTTAATATTTTCAATGCATAGTTATCTCATCTAGGAATTGTTTTTGTGCTTTTCTGTCTGGGATTATTAGGGACTAATTCTCATGATGGTGGCAGAAGTTATTCTTGAGAAGAATCATCATTAATTTGTAAGAAAACTGTTCAGAGGTGAATCACTAAAAAACTTTTGTACAGGGGAGTCAGTTTCTTCAGATAAAAGAATGCTGATTCTTCTGGTTCCAATGAGATGCTATGAGTTTTCTCCTTGTTTCCTTTATTTCCATGATTATGTCTTTCATTTGGCTTCTGACCTTAGATATACCCAGACTTTAGAATTCTACCAGCATAGATTCAATTAATTTGAGCTCATACAATATGATATGAATTGATCCCCAAAAGGAAATTGATTATTAAATGTTATAAATTGCATCTAAAATGCTGAATTTACTTTGTTTGGGAAGAACTCATAATTATCTGGCAATGTCAAATAACAATATAGGGACAGATCCCCATTAATGGAATTTTTATTTGAGAATAAAGAATAGAGCACACAAGCATAGATAGGCCAGGGCCATCATTGGTATGTATGGAAAACAAAGGGAAAAGAGGGAGTTTTATTAGGACAGAGAAATGTACGCAAGTTATTAGGAAAGAAAGTTCATTACCACTTTTATTGTTTGCGAAAGGTGGAAAGCTCTGGTTGGCAAGCAAGGGCAGTCACTATGTAAAAGTAGTTTTAAGGTCATAGTTGGCAGTTATGTCCTCAATGGGTAAGTAAAAATACTGTTAATGATAGGGCAGGTTGTTGTAACCTTGAATTGGTTCTGTGAGAGTTCCTGCAGCAAGAGTCAGGTAAGGGCCACAGACTTTTAAAACCTATATTTAAGAACCACAGTTAAAATTATAGTTCAATGTCATTGTTTTATGTATATCATATATGTAAATATTATATGTCTTATAAATATAGAATATATATATTATATATAAAACTAGAAAATTTATGCATGTTTTTATAGAAGATGATTAATTTATTTTCTCCCTATATACAACATCCAATAAGAGACTTATGAATCCATGTAACTATTTAATCTTAACAAGGAAGTTTTCAAAACTGAAAAAAATCACATCACAACAGAAGTAAAGTGAAACAAAAACTGATGATTGCTACCTATTTTTATAAATAAACAAGTTACAATATACTGTAAAATGATATTCCATTTTGAGGAAACTAAATAAGTATTTTTTATAGTTGTGATTCCAAAATATTGGCAGTCACTTTGAGATAATTTCTAAATGAATATTTGTCACTATTGCATTTATATAATTATTGTGTCAGTTTATAAATATTTTCATAAGATTTTATTTTATGTCAATATTTTAGAAGTACTCCATCATCTGCTTTCTACCTAAGTGAACTAGTAAAGCGTTTGAATGATGGAAATAGGAACACTAACCCATTAAAAGTTTAGGTTGAGTTACGTCTCATTTAAATGTCAGAAACTGCAAAGCATCTGAGATGTTATTCTACCTGTATAGCTATATATTTATACAAATACAGATATAGAAAAATGACAAATATACCTAGAGACATGGAGAGAGAAGTAAATGTAGATACAGATATGGATAGATAGTAGCAGAAATGCCAAGTCTCTGGGTAACAGATCAGACTTCATTAATTCACAGCAATAACAACAGAAAGATTTATACTGCAACACTTATCTCCGCATACTCATCACCCTACAGGCAAGGTGATGGGACATGGATGAGTAAGTGGGATTGTTATGTAGATGAGGGCTGCAGAAATAAAGATTTCTGTGTTTGTATTGAAGAGGAAAGTCACTTGCACTTGCCTCCTGAGAGAGAGAGAAGACCAGTCTTTTCAATGTAAACAAATTATTTTCTCTGTAAAGGAATGGTGCTATCCTGGGACTCTATCCTTTGAAATTTAAACAAATCTTCCCAAAGGGAGCATGAGGTAAGAGTCTCCAAGTTCATTGCCCAGGATTTTATTCCTTTTGAAATATAAACACATAAGAAGATGGTTCTTTAAATCCTCTGGAGACCTCAAGCTATTCATACACCCTTTATGCTAACCCAGTTCACTTCCCTGGAATGCAAAATTTAGTTCTTGTGAAGATAATAGGTTTCTCATTATTTAGATGGGATAATAAGGAGACAAATGGCATTGTGGCATTGTGGGATAATAAGAAAACAGGGCATATACAAAGCAAATGTTTCTGGAGGAAGTAAAATCAAGCATTCTTTATCTTTGTAATGTGTCAATTCCGCATATCACAAAGCTAGAACTTTGTAGGAATTCTGAGAAATCCAGGGGAGCTTTAGTTTTCATTTTAAGTATTTTTATTTCTTCTATTATAACCTTATTTGTATTGATCTGTGAATTAATGAGCACATAAAAAGCACAAAATATTTCAAGACAAACATATTCTTTCGTGACTCTCCGTGGACTAGCTTGATAGAATATTTGCATTGAGAAAGACTACAATGTGCTATTTAGAACACAGCTCTATTCATCCAAAAGCGATTTCCTCAGGAGTAATGGATGGTTGTCATGTCAATTCCTGAAAAACCACAATCTGCCATGGAACATTAATTCTTCCATTATTTTGAATTTTATTTTTAAGAAAACAGAATATCATTATATGTTTAGTGTTTTGCTCCCAAAGCTTAATTCCTTTATTCAGGTTGGGTGCTAGGAATGCATTATTATTTAAAAGCAAAGAAGAAAAGAAGAGTGAGGGAAAGGGTCCTTCCTTCCTTCCTTCCTTTCTTTCTTTCTTTCTTTCTTTCCTTCTTTCTTTCTTTCTTTCTTTCTTTCTCTCTTTCTTTCTTTCTGCAACAGTAGGGTTTTTGAAGAACAGAAGCAAGAACAGAACTCTTGCAGTCAAGAGGGAAAGTCATAGCAGGTTTTCTCCCTAAGTTATAGATTTCTTAAACAGCAATCTTCACAAAATGTCAACAGTATTTACAGAAGGTCACTAATATGAAAAAAATCAGACAAGACAACTCTATTATAGAATGAAGGCTAGGATAGGAAATTCTGTAATTTAATTAAATAAATATTGGTTTTACTCTTTTGTTTGGTATGAATGACTACAAGACGTTTACTACTTTACTTCTACCAAATGTAGCTCTATTTCGTATTTTCCTTCTTCTTTGTGATATGTGTAAGACATCAAATTGTTAATTGCTTGGGTTTCCTAAAATTATCTACTTCAGAACATACCTAGTTTTTTCCAAGCTGCCCTCAAACGACCCTAAACAAATTCCAGTATTACAAAAATTTTTTGCCATCTCTCTTTCCTGAGATGCCACAGGATTCCCCTGATGTATGTTCTTTGTAGATTCAATATGCTAATAAACTTGACTTTGAACATAAGTATGTTTCTGGTGTTGTTGTTGTTGTTCTTTGTCTTATGTATAGAAGATGAAGATTTTAGGGAGAGGAAACAGAAAACCTGGAGTCTGATTTGGAAGTATGATGCTTGTTATGTGTGAGGAAAGGGAGGAGATCGTAGTGATTGAGAGGTATCAGTAAGATGAATAATAAGAGACATGATCAATGAACGAAAGAGTAGTCAAATAAATGAGAGATGAAGCCTTGAAATAATAATGGCTTTGAAATTTATTCTGGATAAGATGGGAAGCCATTTGAGGGTTTTCAGAAGAGTACTGATGGCTAAGTTTTAACAAAATCGCTGAGTAGACTTAGTGTAAAAAGAGGTAGATAGAAAATCCAGGAAGTCAGCTGGGAGGTTATTGTGTTAAAATACAATTATGTTGGGCCAGAGATGAGATTTTAAACATTCATCTTTTTTCAAGGTTGCTCAAAATATATTTATTTTACCTCTACAGTTTTTAAGAAACAGGAGCTTTTGAGGTGACTATGGCATTTGCAGTTGTTTTTTCTTGTCACATCCCTGAGTCCACTTGCAGCGGGACATTTCATTTCTGTAGATTCAGTTGGAATTTGAAAATCTGCATCAACTATGAAAAATAAATCTAACATTAAAAAAAATGACTAGGGAAAACCACAGTCAACTCTAATAAAAGAGAAAGAAATGTTCATTTTTGGTACTATTATAATGATAAAACAATTAGTATAGATGGGTCTTATTATATTTCTACCAATTTAGAAATATAATTTTTTTTAACATAATGATGAAATGAAATAGTTTATGATTTTTATTTGGATATATTGGAAGATACATTTTATAACTTATTTTCACTAATTTCATAAAACATGAATAAAATAACAATAACAATGTTTTATTGTTATGAATAAATATTCCATGTTTAAAAATAAAAGTTCATGTGTAGTTATTGCAAACAACAATACCATTCCAGATATTTTGAAAAGTTAAAGTTTTATGGAATTATAAAGATTTATGGAATTATAAAATTTCATTGCCACTGTGAAACATGATGATAAAATGTTAATTATCAAAAATATTTCTAAAAAGTCAGGTAAGAAAAGAGTAACTTTCTCTTTGACATTATCCAACTTAACAATCTCATCTGGTAAGGAAAATTTTTAGTAAAAACTTGTTTCTAAATTCTGTGGCCTGAAGATCCAATGGTCTGGAATGCATTAAATTAACAAGTAGATTCCACTGGAAACATTTAAAAATTCTTCTTTTCCCATACTTTTCGGTGCTATATAATTTTCCAGTGTTGGGATTTGTTACTACATATTCATACATGTAAAAAACATAACAATATAATTTGGTCAATTTTATTCCCCAGAATTTCCTCTTTCCTTACTCTCCTCCCTGTGCCTGGAACCTCCTCTTTACTGGTTTCCCTTTGATTTTCATGCAATCTGCCCACCTTTCTATTGCTTTTTTCTCTCTAGCTTCCAAATATAAAAGAAAACATGCAAACCTTGAGTTTTCAAGTTTGATTTATTTCACTTATGTTCTCAAGTTCCATCCATTTTAATGCAAATCACATAATTTCATTCTAGTTATGGATGAATAAAACTCCATTGTGTATATATACCACATTTTCTTCATCCACTAACATCCATTGACAGATATCTAGTTTGGCTGTAGTTCGGCTACTGTGAAATATGCTGCTATAAACTTGGGTATACATTTATCATATCCATACCCAAGACTTTAATTCTTTAGATAAATATTGAGGAGTGGTATAGCTGGATCACATGGTAGTTCCATTTCTAGTCTTTTGGGGAACCACTACACTGAATTCCATAGTGTTGTACTAATTTACAATCCCATCATAAAAATTCTTAGTACAATGTACAGGCATCCAATTCATGCTATGTTTGCTTTATTATGTGTTAGATTACAAATGAAGTTACAATTCTGAACCTATGTGAAAGAATTCTGAAATAAGAATCAAAATGAAGAAGCAGGATAGAACATGATATATAAACTTTATAATAAAATTGGACTAAAAAGATATATTGTCAATATTAGTTTTGAGGTTAACATTTACTAGCCAGGAGAAACTGAAGAACATATTGAATATTCCAAGATCCACTTTCTCAATTTGTAAAATGGGAAATCATAATGCTCCTGGTAAATTCAGAAGAGCTTTGTATCATCAAATGAGGGGAGACACAAAACCTCTGTTTACTTTAAAGCATTAGGTAAATATAATGTTAACTTAAAAGTTCAGTGTGCACATCTTAATTATCATGAGTTCTAGTTCCAGCTGAAAAATTTATCCTCTTCTTATACAACATTCATTTTTATATAGTGTTATATTTTTTTTTCTTTTGCAAACTGAAATGTCATCAACATCACTTACTTATACACACTTATTCTCATATAAAATGGTCTTTTCAATTTCATTTTAACTCAGATATTTCTGGAAATTGACAATGTAAAAAGCTCACCCATACTATTACCATTGACACTGAATTGCTAGACAAATGGCATGTCGGTTCTCATTTATATTTCTGAGTGTCTGACAAAGAGTGACAGCTGCTCAGAGTTCATAATTTGGTGTCACATCAGTTTAATGAATGGAGCAATTTCCATAGGAAAATACATTTAAAATTAAATCTTGAAGACCTAGACAATGCTTTCTATGAGACTAAGTATTAAAGGGACACATTTAATAATTCTGATGCAGTGTTTGAAGACACAGGGAATGAACAGCTGAACGTAATTGTGAGATTGAAAACACTCCACGTTTCTTGTATTAGAGCACTGGGTATATATGTATATTTGAATCACAATCCAGTCTAGATCTGTGGTATCCTGGGGTCCACACAATGTTCTTCTTTTGGTATTACCACACTTAATTCATTTTAATATTGGTCAAAAATGACTCCTAAAATATTAAATTCCCTTCATTTTGTTTCAGACTTTTTTTCCTATTACTGACATAGGCATGCTCCAGAAAGCTGTTTAGTTTCTCCTGACTGTACTAAAGTCTTTCTTAAAACTGATGCCATGTAGTGATGACACTATGGGTTGCATAAATGTAGTTGGCTAAAAGCAGATGGCTGTTTAAGACAAAAAATATAAGGCTGATTATGCTGGGTAGATGGGTGATTGTGAATGGGAGTTCCTCTAGAGTGAAGAATACATCTTGCAGAGATGAAGGGAAGGGAGCCCAAAGTGAACATTTGTTCATAGCAAGAAAATAATGCTAGCTCTGCTAGTTCTTTTGAGAGACTGAAAGCTTTGAGTCCTCATCCACTTAGCCTTTTCATTATTATAGCACCTTAATATGTTTTGGGATAAGGAAATATAGACCCTGAGTGGAGCATAGAATAGGAAGTTGATGGTTCCATAAAATGATATAGTTCTGAATTTCAGGAAAGAAGCCAGAGAGAAAAATGATGAAATCCTCTAGCTGGAAAAAAATAGAGGAGGAGGGTGAAAACAAGATCTGAGAGACCTGAGCAACAAGAAGACAAGTACTTTGAAGAGCAAGTTAACTTTGTAGAGAATTTTGGGGTGGGAACTCTGGAGTAACAAGGCATTTTAGGAAGTCAGATGCAATACATTAGTGGCTTACTGTTTTATGTTTCTATACAATTCCTCCATTAGGGAAAACCTCCATTAAAATATTGCTTAAAAATACCCCTTCCTGATAATGATTGTGTACTATAGAAATCCAGGCAACTGTTTCACAGCCCTGTTTCATATGTGTTGACTAACTTATGAATGTAAAGGTATTTTTACTAGCCCCAGGAGGCAAGACAGGTTGAATTGAAGAATTCAGGGAAAATATAATATCAGAACAAGGAATAATGTATGAAGAGAACTGTAAGTAAGCCTCTGAGATCCCTTGAGTTTGGAGGCAAAGCTGGGTTTCCATTGTTTGAGGAGTAGACAAAAAAATAGTCTGAATTAAGTTAACATGAATCAGTTCTTCAAAAATTTAGTCTCTGGAGACATCTTAATAGCCCTGTTTATGTAAGTAAGGGAGTGTCACTAGTAATCCATGGCAGATGATTCAAAGATAGCCACATGATCATTTGGTGCTCTTCCGTTCTCTAAATACTTTCTTCTTTTCTCTCTCTCCCTCTCTTAGGTTACATGTAGGAGCATAGATTAAAGTTGACTTCTATCTTCATGTTAAAACACGTGAGCACATATGTTGAACAAAAATTCAAGAACAAGAGTCCAAAGACAGATAAACTTTCTATATAGTTAGAGGCTCCCCAACTAAAATTTTACTATTAATAATTCTCTAATAAATGCCTATGCATTCAAATACCTCTAATCTTTGGCTTTTACTTTGAACAGCATTTCAGGATATAATCCTCATCAGTCAAAATAGAGGCAGGTAGCCAGGGACGGGCAACAATGACTTATTAGGCAACTTCTTATGGCCTTTGATTTTCTGATCTCTTGAGAAATTAGAAACAAAAAATAAGAAAGAAAATCGTTTTGCAATGTATCTTAATAGTAAAATGAATCCAAATCCACAAGGAGTATGGAAAGGGTATATGTATCATTTCTTTTTCTTCTGCAATCTTCATTTTCTTGTATAATCTTCATTTTCCTCTACAATTCATCTTTTCCACAGTGTGCAAACACCTAGTCTATGTTCTAGGAATAGCAGTGAGGCAAACAAACAAGAATCTTTTAAAAAGCTTACATTCTGGTGGGTCAGATATTAAACATAATAAAAAGAAAAATCTGATTCATACCCACCCAGAGATGCCAAAAATAAAAAAGGAAAATCTGAGTTCAAAAATGCTATGGAAATATGAAGAGGTTACAAGAATATGGAAATTTTCAATAAGTGGGTAGTGTAAGCCTTAGTGATAAGGTATTATTTATAATATGAGTTTGATTTCATTAACTTTTAGCTTAAATTATAAGCTTAGCAACTCCTAATACTTATATTCTAGCATATAATAGAGCGAATATATTCTTCTGTTTCACTTCTGGATGGAGAAAAAGTCTGGGAAAGAAGTTATGTCCTATATATCTGTTGCATTCAAGGTTCCTCACTGTGCGTACTTGAGCTGATTTAAACACAAAGTGACGTATTAGAGGACTTGGGGAGTTAGTTCACAGTCATCTGGAGGATGAAAATACTTTCAGCTGATCTTCTGAAAATGATTTTCTATATAACAATATGGAGCTGGGCTGCAAACTAAGCTTACAAATTTACCTTTACTATTGAGTTTTATATAATGCTTCACATTGCTATGTAGATGTCTTTGTTTCAACTTGACCCCCTTTTATGCATTTCTTATAAAGCATGAAAAGTGGTACTGTACTTCTTCAGTTTTTGTTGTCTGGGAAAGTCTCTCTTTTACATTTTGGAAGGAGAGTTTTACCAGGTATAATATTCTTGGTTGACTTTTTTTTTTCTTTTAGGTGATTTATTTAATCACCCACTCCTTTGTGGTCTGTTGTAGGTTTCTGTTTCAAACTATGCTTAGAGTCTTATGGAACTTCTCATCAATGTGACAAGTCATTTTTCTTTTGCTGATTTAAAAATTCTCTTTTTACCTTTTATTTTTAATAAACTGATTATTGTGTGTCTTGGTACAGACTTCTTTCATTTCATTTTCCTTGCCATCCTTTAAGCTTCCTAACTCTGGATGTTCATTTTGCTCCCAAAATTTGGGAAGCAAAAGTAGATTTCAATTTTCTTCTTCTTCTTTTTTTTTTTTTTTTAAAATAAAGTCTACTTACAATTTAACTGGGACTCAATATAAAGTCTAACAGTATCATAATAATTTTAAGACACTGTTATTCAGTTTTAGAGTGGATCTTAGGTTAACATCACTATCAGAATTATCAACACTATGCTTTTGAAAATATACAAACCATAGAGTGTTGAACATTTATATTCTACAGAAGTCTATATTACTTGAAATTCTTACTATTTTCTCAATTTAATATTATCATGTTTTCTCACCAGTATTGTGTTTGTACTAAGATTCCTATTGTGTGATTTTTTAAAATTGGCATATTTGAAATATAATTTTTCAAACAACGTGCTAATAGCAGTCCTTTCCAGACCATCTCATTTAACTAGATATCCATAAAAACGATGTAACCAATTAAAATACAAACCTCACTATGCACAGTATCACCTTGGATATTGACTTACCATGATTTACAATCGATTAGAAATACAAGTCTTCAGTGTGCCTCATGGCAGAATGTGGGTTAGGATTTAGCAAAGAAATTGTATAAACATTTAACTACTCTAAGATAACAAGACTGTTAATGGCGATAGCTCTTGGATTTTATTGTCTCAAAAAAAAATCTGGAAAGAATTCTTATTAAAACAAATTAAGAAAACGTTTTAAAAAGAGTGTGTTTGTTAGTCCCACTGTATCTACAATACATTTTACCCACATGTGGCTATTATTCTTAAGAATAAGAGATGATAATTCAACAATTTTACATTGGGAAAAGCAATCAATAATATAAATCAAATTGAATATTTGTACAAACTTTTGTCAAGGTTTTAAATACTGAATTCTTATTTATGAAAGTTTTTTTCCAGTACACAAAAGAGATAAGTAATAAGTCAAGTGGGCAATATTGACTCATTTACCTGGGTGAACCTGTATATTCATAACACAATAAAATGTATGTAAATTAACTGTAGAAACATACATTTATAAATTTTAGTCTTGTACTGCATTTATTAGACCTTGACAGTTTTTATTTAAACCAAATAAATATGTGTTATCTTTCTTTCAATATGGGTTTTAAGAAACAGAAATCATTCCTTAATGAAACAATAAGAAAGTTAATAAAGATAACATATAACTTCACATGTGACATTTTAATTCCTAATCTTTTAAGCGTAATTATGAACTAAATTGCTTGCAGAAGATTGGTGAGGCTCAAGAGAAAGTAGTATTCTTTTCTTATGCATATAATGAAAGAACCACAGATCCATTCTTAATATCTTAATTACCACACAAATTCAGTGATTTACCCAAATAAGATTATAATGTTTATGTCTGGATATTGTAATTACGTATCACTGTTTTGGAAACATCAAGTGTCAACCACTGTACTAGAAGGTTATTATCCAAATTATTCTAGAATGTTTTAAAACTTGAAAATCAGTTTTCCAAAGTTAAAAGAAAAGTCAGTAGATGTTCAAATTAGGAAAAATCAATTTATGCAGCATATATCTATCATAGATTATTTTTTTATTATGTGAAATATTTTCAGAGACGACTTTTGCACAAATTAAAAATGTGTTAGTCTTTTATCTGTTGCTATAACAGTATTTGTGAAGTTGAGTGTATAGAGAGTTTACTTAGTTCACAGTTTGGGAGTTTCAAGGGGTTGGTGCTAATATCAACTTGGCTGTGGTGTATTGTATTACATAGCAGATGGTATCAGAGTGGACTTGTGTGCAAGTCAGTGAAAATACATTGCAAGTCAGGATGCCAGAGACCAGAGGGGCCAGATTTTCTATTTTATGAAAACCCCTCTTGCAAGAATTAACTGAAGTCCCTTCAGAACTATGTTAATCTCTTCCAAGTGCAACACCACCAATGACCTACTTACATTGTTGTATGCCCCATCTCTTAACGATTCTATCACCTCTCAATCCTGGCACACTGAGGATCAAGCTTCCACACAGGAACACTTGGAGAATACACTTAAATCCTATCAGTACCACAACAACTCTTTTATATAGGAAGCAAGTACGACTGGTTGAGAGTGAAATTGAGAGAAAGGTTTTAGTGGAGTTTACAGTGTATAAGGCAGAACCTGGCTTTGGTTTGCTATTTTATTAGGTTTTTACTAATCAATTGTTTATGACTTGTAGACTATTGATATTTTAATAGAAGGTGTCAGAACAAATGTGCCTGATTCTATATGTCCTTTTCAACTGGTGTGCAATAAACTTTGCAATTTTCCTTAAATGTTGTCTCAGCATATCATAGATAAATTATATTAATATGCTGATACTGCACATGATACTAACAAGGGGACTTTACTCAAGCTTACAAGACAAAAAGTTAACATTAAAGCCAATTTTAGATATATGCATATTTTCTTTATCAGTAGGAGGTTGGCTAATACAATCATAAAGGCTGCAATTTTC
This sequence comes from Glaucomys volans, assembly GCA_020662805.1. Taxonomy (NCBI): domain Eukaryota; kingdom Metazoa; phylum Chordata; class Mammalia; order Rodentia; family Sciuridae; genus Glaucomys; species Glaucomys volans. The sequence continues at coordinate 5,164 of JAJEJO010001641.1, read as the reverse complement.
TGTTCTGTATCTTAGCTATTATATTTAATATTCAGTTTTATTTCAACAATAGTCATTTGGACTTTTTTATTGAAAAAATGTTGACATCTTGTCCATTTCCTTCTATACCACTATAGTGAGGGGAGAAAAAAATATCATTTTAAAATGCCCATTAATCTTCTCCATGAGTGGTGGTAAGTTAAAAAAATATACTTATCAGAAAAATGTGACCACACTCAGTACAGAAAAATCAATTCCATATAAATTGAAGATACAAATATTAGTGTTAAAAATATAGTTTTTAGAGGAAAACATGGGAAATCTTTCATTTTCTTCACCATGGAGTAGACAAACACATTTGTAAACAAAGTATATAAAATTCTCACCAAAAATTTTTAAAATTTATACACTGGACTGTATTTGTAACAATAAATTCTGCTTATCATAAGACATCATTAAAAATAAAAGGAAAATACATTAAATAGTACAAAATCTTTCAATAGTATGTATCTGACAAATGATATATTCAGTAAATATGTGCATATCTCTGTATGTAAATGTATGTATATGTATCTATATATGGAAAAACAGAAATACTATCACAAACAGGAAAAAGTTTTGAATAACTATTTCACCAAAAATATCCAAATGGCCAATGCACATTTGAAAATGTGCTCAAATTATTTTGTGATCAGGAAAATCAAAATAATAATCAGATAGAATTGCACAGTCCTCAAATATTTAAAATATAAAGATGGTATAGTGGATATTATGGTGTACTGAACAGATCTGTCCTTGAGAACTCATTCTCTGAGTTGCTGAGATAACAGCAGTCAAATAGTCTTAATTGATTGACAGATGCTATAGCATTAAGGCCTAACCCTTCAACCCAATATAGGACAATCCAACCAGTTACTTTAGTTTGGGAGCTTCCCATAGAACTAGTTGAGGTCTTGTTGTCTTTGTTGCAACACAAACAACTTTACCTTCTGGCCGATCCTGCTTCATTTCTTATCTATAGAGGTGTTGATAAATCCTTCCCAAGGAATTGGACTGATGACAATTAGTAGTACCACTGGTCTGAGAAAGTATAATTTGTGAGCTGATTCACTTTGCTAATTGACCATAAGGATGATGTTACTAATGGTAGGTAAAATACTCTGGTGTGTCACAACGTTATAATGGTTTAAATTTTCCCTGGGATAATTATATAGTACGTGACAAGTTCCATTGATACCAGAATAAGTGAGTACACTTATGGATAAATTATATTAGACATGAGGAAAAATATGGAAAACAATAATTAATATGAATACAGAAGTGAATGTCTGTGCTTGGGATAGTCAGTGCTTTGGGGAGAGGCAATGAAAGACTGAGAATAGTTAATCAGTTTACAGAGTAAATTGCAACTTGAAGGCAGAAAAGGTTGCAACTCATGACAAAGACTAAGAGTAGGTCATTGTTGAAAATGTTGAGTTTTTAAATTTGATAGATCTGCTAGGTCAAAGTAAGGGTTCTAATTTGGAAGAGTGGGACCCATACATATAACAGGACACAAGAATTGATGTAGTCAAAGACATGCATCCTTAGATTCTCCTAAATCCTCTGATCATGACAATTTGGTCTTTCAATACATACCAGTGCTTCTTAGTGGTTTGTAAACAATGCAGAGAGCTATTTTGCAAGAAATCCATGACTCTTAACAATCTTCACTTTTCCAGTGGATACCAGATGAATAACTAGGATTAAATCATAATTTAAACCCAGTAGAGGAATTGTATGGTAATTTAAGAGTGGAATGAGACTGTATCGTAATAGAGCTACAGGACCTACCTTTCAAAAATGTGTAGGCGTCAAGACAGTATGCATGTAACTATTGGTTTGGGGGCTTAATCTCCTAGAGGGATAACATTTTCACCTTAGGGCAGGATAAAAGTCAATTTAAATTTCAAGTTACAATGCCAACCAGTTAAATCATGCTCTAGATGCCAGGGACCAGAGCAGGCTATAAAAGTTGACCTGAAACATTGAGGGAAGACTTAGATTGAAGTAAGTCTGATATTACTCAATAGGAACAGGGGAGAATATATTTGATATCAAGGAAATCATTTAGAAATACTTTGATAAATCTTTTATAAAATTCCAAGATAAAAGGATAATTATGATCTAAAAGATCATGGGGACCTGGGGTTTCAACACTTAAGAAATCAAGGTCTTATCAACCATCAGAAAACCACTTAGATCAGCAAACACAGCAGCTAGTCAAAATTAGTGAAATCTAGAATGGGCAATCTAGGAACTATAAAATGAGTATCATTTACAGCCTTGAAAGCAATTACAATTGCATGGGTTTTACTTTATCCCACTCATAATTTTCTTGCAAGATTTTCCTAGGAAAAGTGGCACGACTGAGTCTTGGAGGGTTCCTAGATTTATTTTCTCTCTCTCTCTCTCTCTCTCTCTTTAGTTCTTATGAGATAACTGGATTTGAGTGGCACTTTAAGGAGCAGTGAACGTTGGCTGCACGTGAGATGATGTGTCATCCTGATGTTGATTCTGTCTTTACTTGTTGAGCTTGACCAACAGCACATAGCTGAATTAGTATATGAGATTTGCTCTTTGCCCAAACAGTTATGCACAACACAAAGTCACAAAGTTGCAAAGAGCCAGCTTCCTCACTCTTAATTGGGGCTATGCTGAAATATTTTTCCAACTGCACAGTGCCCTATAAGATTGGCTGGGCCTTTGGTGTGCATGCAGAACTGTTAAACTTTTCAAACTTCCTTCCTTCTCCTATGAGCACTAATTTTATGAGTTTCTGCACCTATCTACACCCCAGAGTCTGTTTTGCAAGGAAAATAATATGTAGCATAGATAAATAATAAAATGTAGAAATGATTTAAACAAATTGAAGTTTTGTATTACTTGGTCAAAGTGTCAATTTTATAATAACTTTGAAAATTGTTATTATTTGTTGAAGCTGAGCATGAGTATAGGATATGACCCAGATATCTATGGCAGTTCAAATTCACACACATCACACACAGTCACTAGAGGTTGTTTTCAGGGATGTTCACAGCATGGTCTACATATGGTACTATGTACCAATTAATGGGAATTACAACAACATGGATGACTCACATGAAGATACTGTAAAAGAAAAATGCTAAACACAAGAGTACTTGTTTCCATTTATATGATATAAAAAAAAGGTCAAATAAGTCTGTGCTATTTTGAAATTGAGTATTAGTTGTATTTTGGGATTCATGACTAGAATGGAGTATAAATGGAGATCCTGGAGTTCTAGTAATGTAATTTTGTCCTGATTGTAGACTGCATGGTTGTTTGTTAGGACTGACACTGGGCATATCATTCTCTCTATACTTTAATAAAAGTGGTAAAGATGCCCCATCTTTATGTCTTTTTGCTAGAATTGCATGTTAACATATTAAATATATACATTTATAAATTTACAAAAATTTGTAAAACAAAGTCTTTACAATCTACTATTATATAGCGGAAAGGAGGGTCAGAAGTTGGGAGAAGTATTGGGGGTTGAAAATGATCAAATTATATTTTATATAGATATGAATATGTTACAATGAAACTCACCATTCTATATAAATTAATATGTATAAATAAATGAATACATAAGTGAGCTATAAAACCATGAAAAATATTTCTAGCAATAAAAACATAATTTGTTAATTTAATATTCCATATATTCAGATTACAAAAACATTAAAAACAATACTGAAAAACTCTTTTTTTTTTCTTTTTTTTGGTACAAGGTATTGAACCCAGGGTGCTTAACTACTGAGCAACATCCCCAGCCCTTTTTTTTTTTTAATTTTAAGACTGGCTCATTAAATTACCTAGGGTCTCTCTAAATTGCTGAGGCTGGCTTTGAACTCTCAATTCTCCTGCCTCAGCCTTCCAAGTCACTGGGATTACAAGTGTGCACCACAATACGAAAAACTCTTTGATTTTACTCCTTATTTATCTTTTTTCCTTTCAAAGATTACTAATGACAGTTTTAATTAGCAAGATCCCAGTAGGTGGTGTGGCCAATTAATATCTGTTCAGTTGTCTAAAATACTTGTTTTCACCAAACATGTAGCCACATTAGAATGCTATACATTAGAATGCTCTTTTATTTTTAGATATTGCCTGAATATTCCATTTCTTTCATGAAGGTAAGTATATTAGTTTAAGCAAAAACATGTTTTATTCCTTTGGCTATTCTAGCTTTACAGTATAATTTTCTTGCATATATATATATA
>JAJEJO010001640.1:53891-135054 GCA_020662805.1 Glaucomys volans | reverse complement strand
CTGGTCACAGGGAGGCAGGGCCCAGCCTCCAAGGCCTGGTCACAGGGCACTATGATACTTTCTGGTCCTTGGTCAACATTGAAGACTTGGATATTTCACATTGAGATCTTGGTGACTTATACCCCTGACTTAAAGGACCTCCAAGTTGACATTCTGCTCCTGTAGTCGCCAGCCAGACCCAGGCCACAGCCGTCTAGACGCACACATTCCTCACTCTGCAGGAGTCTGGACCTCTGCCCATGGCCTCCTCAGAGGCCAGGGCTGCTCACCAGGGGCTCACGCTGTTCTCCCATCCAGTGCCCGCCTGCCTCATTGCACAGATTCTGCTGCGTCATTTTGCCATGACTTTTTCTTGTAAGTGTGGACATCGCACACAGGCTTGAGCATGCGCGCACACACATGAAGACAATTCAATTTGCGGCGTCCACTCCAAATAGAAAGAATCTAGCAATTTCTGCTAGGAACAAAATAAGCAGTATTTTGGGAAATAATATATAAAGAGCAATAAAGGGAATTACCTAAAGATCTCCACTAAAAACACTCCTCACAGTGCCCCTGAGGTCCAGATGGCTTCCCATCCTCTGATTTTTAGGGTGAATTAGCACCATGGCCTCGCCTGAAGTTCATTTCTCTGCTTTGCAGCCGTTGAGAGAGCTCACTTTCAACCAAGAAAACGGAAGTGAGAAGAAAACCGTTGCCCCACGATGATCCGCAAAGGCGATCCATCCTGCAGCCAATAGTGCCCCGCATCGATCGGCTATTACTGAACAAGTTAAGTAGATTAGATGATGCCTCCGTTCATTTTTCAAAATCTTATTTGAATTGTCTCGGCCATAATGCTCTCCCAAATACCAGGGAAAATCAATGAGATTAGAAATCTTGCTGCTAAAACTAAGTGGCCATGTTATTCCTTACCGTGTAATGAATGGAATTAAAATAACCATTATCCTCCTCCTCCATTCATCCCCTCACCAAGCGCAGACAGAGGAGGGTCAATGTCAGGAATGAAGATGGAAGGGAGGGAAGGGAGGAGAGGAAGGAGGGGGAGGAGAAGGGAAAAGGAGGAATAAAAGAGAATAAGTAGAAGGTAAAGGAGGAGGGAGGGAGGTGGGAGAGAGGGAGGGAAGGAGGGAGAGAGGGAGGGAGGAGGGAGAGAGGGAGGGAGGAGGGAGAGAGGAAGGGAAGGAGGGAGGGAGAGAGGAAGGGAAGGAGGGAGGGAGAGAGGAAGGGAAGGAGGGAGCGAGGGAGGAAGGAGGGAGGGAGGAAGGAGGGAGGGAGGAGGGAGGGAGTGAGGGAATGAGGGGAAATGAGAGAGAGGGAGAGAGGGACAGAGGGGCCTACCTGGAGGTGACCACAGGCGTCCAGCATCTGATATCAGCTTTACACTAAAGACTCCAGAGATGCAAAAGGAAGGAAGAGCCCCACCCCCATGGTGGCAGGAACCAGAAGACCCCTACCTGGAGAGGGCACTGCCATCCTAAATGATTCCATCAGACCACTCTCCCTGGGTGGAGGGCAGAAGCTGCTCCTGGAGCACAAAGTGGCTGCCTGCACTGAAGCCTGCTGCCATCACGCAGGCTGTCCCATCTATAAGGATGTTTGGTACCTAGCCTAGAGGGCCTGGCTTAGCTGATCCAGGAGCAAGAATGGAGAGCCAGGCTGGCAGGAGACTCCAAAGCACCACCAGAGGCAGCCACTTGAACTTGGACCTCCACGACCATGAGTGAAAATAATGATCTTTTCTTTATAACTCACCCAGCCTGTGGTACTGTGTTGCAGTAACAGAAACCACGTGGACACAGTGCAGAACAACGGCAGGAAGAATCAGCTCCCCCAGACATTCTTGGGCACGCCATGCATAGTCCCCAGAACACAGACAAGGCCTTGGGGACAAAGCAAAGCACAGGCTCAGATCCTACTCCTGCCACCCTGAGGAAGAGGGTCTGGAACACAACAGACCCGCGTGGCAGAGGGGTGTGCTTGCCCAGCTCCGATCCTGGCTCCAGCCCTGGTTCACCCTGTCACCTTCGACAACTTCCCTTGACTTCTCTCCTTTGCATCTGCCAACTGTGGGGACAAAGGGCCGCCGTTTCCTAGGGCTGTTGTACTGGATGTGTTGATCCGTGAAATTCAGCCCCTGGCACATTGTATATTTGTCTTCAAGAAACAAAAGCTATGATCATGGAACAAACCTCAAAAAGTGCATTCTTGCCCACCTGCTACTCGGGGGGAAGGAAGGGTAGCGGGTAGGGAGAAGATCTTGACGGCCTCTCAAAGAGCCAGCGGCACCTCCCAGGACATCGGCACGTGGGTGCAGGATGCCAGGGAGCCTCAGAGAGCGTGGCCTCTGGACAGCACCGGATAAAAGGGAGGCAGCTGAATTGCCATTCAGCTGGTAAGTCCTGCAAAGCCCAGCCCTGCTGGAGGACCACGGGGCCATCAGGATCCGGTGTTTCTGCAAAGGTCACTGAATTGGAAAGTAGGAAATGCAATTTAAGTTCTGTCCTTGACTTTGGGTGAGACACACACAGCAGCTCATTTACGAAGTGAGGACAGTCCTCAGGGCGTGAAGGCCCCGGGTGTCTGAGCTGCTGCTTTCTTGAGCCGACGGCAGTAGTCGCAGCTGACCGGGACCCCCTCCAGGGAAAGCCCTTTCCAGGACCACCACTGGGGCCCTCGTTGGTCCTCAAACGAGCATCCCCACGTCTACCCATCTCAAGGCCGGGGCATGCAGACCCCGTGTAGAAGGACGGTCAGCGAGTTCCTGGTATTCTTAATTCACCAAGGTGGGCAGGACATGGCAGGGACACTGGAATGACCACCAACAAATAAGGAGTTTGAATGCCAGCCGTCAAGAGTGGGGGGCTGTCTTCCTGGCCTTGATGATTAAGGCTCTACTCCCCCAGCGTGGGAAACGGCCGACGGGACAGGGGGCTGCACAGGCTGTGAGCAGCCCTCCCGGGGGACCCTCTAAGACGGACTGTCGTCTGCATGCACCTGACACAGGACGGGGTTTTCCACTCTGGGACTGTTATGGTTGGTGTGAGGTGTCCCCCAAAAGCTCCCATGTGAGACAGTGCAGGAAGGTTCAGAGGAGAACCCAGGGGTTGCAAGAGTCCTGATCTAATCAGTGAGTTAATCCCGGGTGGGATTCACTGAGTGGTCCCTGGAGGCAGGTGGGGTGTGGCTGGAGGGAGCCCTGGGCTGGAGCTGGGACAGGCGGGAGGCCTTCGCCCTGGGCTCCAGGAGGAAGCAGCTGCCCACACCCAGACCCCAGCTCAGGGAGACCCGTTCAGGCTTGCAGCCTCCAGAACTCTCTGCCAGAGAGAAAGTGAGTGCGTTGCTGAAAGCCGCTGACCTCCTGGGGGTGTGTAACAGCTGCCCCGGGAAAGAGATGGGGAGGCTGCAGGTGGGCAGCCAGGCGGGGTGGTCCACGGAGGCCCTCGCTGGAGGGCAAAGAGACGACCTCCATCCTCATCTTGAAAACGGGGCAAGGCCGCTATTCTACGTTCACTGCGTTACCCTTAGAACCGTACCCGGCACTGGCCAGGGACGAGCTGAATGTCAGCCCTTATTACTAGATTAGCGTCCCTGCCCAGCTGCCTCATCCTGCAAAGGAGACGAAGCTAAGGTAGCTCCAGGGAGGGACTTTCCTCGCTCTGTAGGGAAAGTATCACCGTCACTGAGCTTCCACTCCAGAACCTCACGTGCATGGCGACTCCTACCGAATTATAGAAGGTGGGTGGGGAGGCGGACCTCCCGTTGCCCCCAGCAAGGAGAAGCATGCTGAATTTAATACATGTGACAAATGCGTGTCCCCAGGTAATTGCACAAAGCAGCCCTGAGTGTGGAGACGCTAAGCCCAAAGGCGTGGCCCCAAACCCACCCTCCCTCGTTTTCCTCATTTCAAATGGAAAGCCCAGCAGCAGCATCTCCCGGGGCTGGTCAATTCAGTGAGACAATGTCTTAGTCCTGGCCTGAGGACAGGGCCAGGCTCATGCATAAGGGCTGGTAAGGGCCACCATTAGCCACACCACCATAAAGAACATCCTCTGTTCTGTCCCTGCCTGGAGGTCCCAGAACTTGAGGGACCACCTTGCAAAGGGCGCAAGCGATGTGCAGGGCTCACCGTGTGGCACCTTCCCACACGCAAACAGACGCATCCAGCCCTGCGTAGTGAGGACCCACGGAAGCCCTGTGGCATGTGAGGCGTGGCTCTGGGGTGGTCTTCCAGAGGGGACATCCACCCAGGACCCGGGCCATTGGACAAGCTAGAGCGACGACGCAGGACTCCCCAGGATCCCATTCGCAGCCGGGTCAAAGGCCCCTGCAGGCAGGGAAGCTGCGTTGCAAAGGCCCTGGGGAAACAAAGGCCTGGACTGTCCAATCAGAGAGGCCAAAGGGCACACAGGGGCAGCCAGGAGAGGGACAGGAGGCCCCGGCCAGCAAGACCTCCAGAGGAGGTCTGCGTCTCAGCCGCAGTGGGAAGCCATCGCCATCGGGGGCGTCAACCCGGAGGCAGATGTGATCACTCTTCTCGTTCCTGCAAGGGAAGGGCTGGGCGGAGCCTGCAGCGGACCTGGGGGCCCAGGAGGACGACAGTGACAGTGAGGAGCGAGGGGTGGAACTGGAGGTGGGAAGACGTCATCAGACGCAAAACGCATCAAGGAGAGCGGAGGCCCCGTCAAGGCGTGGGGTGGGCAGTGGCTGGCCTGGCCATTTCTGCCCTTGGGAAGGAAATAAGAGTGGTGCACACACCAAGTGTTCCTGGTGGGAAGGAGACCACCGCGGACACAGGCCTCTCTCCAAGGCCTCCCGAGTCTCAGGCACTTGGTGAAGAGGGTGAGATGTTTCAGGTCCTGAAGGAACCAAGCCTGGGGCAGGGACGTGGGAAGCTCACCTGCCCGCTGGGCTCCCCCAGACCTCTGCACCCTTCCAGCTGGTGACAGAGCCCTCTCCTTCCACCTCACCCAGGGACATCCCGACTCTGCGTCTCCCGCACCACACCCAGCCCCACGGACTCCACCTTTCCTGAAGGTGGAGGCCACCCAATGTCCCTTCACCCCACACAGGGTGCCTCTGCATCTGCTGGTCTCCCGCCTGGTCAGAGTGAAGGGGTGTCCTGACCACTGCCCTCCTGGGGCTTGTCAATGGCCCTCCTCCACGCTCGGTTCCTTGGCCATGGTGGCCTCCCCAGAACTCCCAGAGACCGGCTGCTGGCTCAGCCTCTGCATCTGCCTTCTCCTCGGCCTGGAGCTGGCTTTCCAGGGAGGCTCCACAGCCCAGCCCTTCGCCTCTTTCAGGAGGACAGACACGCGCGCACACACACCTCCCACCTCTATTTTCCTACCCAGCACCTACGACCACCTGAAGACTGCATACAGACAGGTGCTTCCTATGTGGACATCCTCCGACTCCTTGTCACAATGTCACCTCCCTGATGACAAGAGCTCAAGGGCTTCCCACACACCTGTACAGGGCTCAGGGAGCAGCACCTGCTGATAGACGGAGGCCGGTTCAGAAGGAGCACGTGGAGTGGAGGACGCCGTGAAGCACTATGGACCCAGGAGCAGCAGCACCTGCCCTGCCTGTGTGGGGGGCAGAGTGGGGCCACGGGCGACCGGGCCGAGAGAGAGGGTGAGGATCTCTCTGTGGTCAGGTCGACGGGAAGGTCCCCAGTGAAGGCTGAGGAGGACAGCCAGGTCTGCTCTGAGCCACAGCAACCCCCAAGCCAGCCGGGAGTGGACAGCGGAGGGCAGCCAGAGGTTGATGGTGACCATGCAGGCCTTGATGACCTCAACCTGAGGGAGGGACAGGGAGCCTGAGCGGTTCAGCTCACTTCCTGGGGCTGGGATGTGACAGGGCTGAGTGACGGCAGCAGGGCTCACGGGAGCACAGAGTGAGCAGCTGAGCAGAAGGATCTGGCGATGTTCCCACCGCAATGTCCAGGATGGACCTTGAAAGGGGGTCCCAGGGCCCAGGGCTGTGGCTGCACCTGCTGTGGTTTGGATCTGCAGCCAAGGCCTGTGTGATGAAGGCTTGGCCCCCAGCATGGCACCATTGGGACGCGGTGGAACTTTAGAAGGCGGAGCCTGGTGAGAGGAGGCTAGGTCATTGGGGTGTGTCCTTGAAGGGGCTGGGGACACCTGCCCCTTCTTCTCTCTCATTTCACAACCACCATAAGGAGAGCAAGTAGCTCCACGCACTCCCACCACGATGGACTGTCATAAGCCCCAAAGCAGCAGGGCCAACCAAGCATGAACCAGAAGGAACCCTTCGTCTTAATAAGGTGGTTATGTCAGGTATTTTATCACAGGAGTGCAAAGCTGACTCACATCTGGTGAGGAAACTAAAACGTGTGATAAGCCCACCGAGAGCCCCTGAAGGGCTACAAGCCATACTCTGTGCCCCAGAGGATGGCAGAGAAGCACCTTCTCCTTCAGTGCCGCTCAGAGCTTGGACGTGGGCAGGTGTCCATCATGAGACTAAGAGATAAAAGTGGGTCCTTCACCAGGGGCATTTAGAAGCTGACTCCCCTTCCCCAAATTCTTGACATCCAGTGCCTGTGCCTTCAAGCTCCCATGTCACCTGTGGACTCAGCCTTGCCATTGGTGATGCTGAGCTAAGGAGAGACACTAACGAGAGGCTAATGAAGGAGATGCCCAGGGAGTGACCACGGGGGGACAGCGGCAGCTGGGAGGCAGGAAGAGCACAGGATGCCGCCTGCCCACAGTTCCTGGGTGGCTGTCATCACTGTGCCATCATGACTGTCACTGATCTCTAGGATCGTTGGCACACCGACTTTAACTGTGCGTGCACTTGCACACACATGCGCCTCAAGTCCAGCCGGAAATGACCTCTTGGACAGAGGATGCACAGCCCGAGCTCACCCCTCAGAGCCCAGAGCCTGTGTCCTCACGGGGGCCACACGGCAGGAGGCCTCACCCTCATGCACCGTCACCAGCTCTAGCTCTAACCACCAGGCAGCACCGCTGGCCAGCAGCCCCACCAGAGGAAGCCCAAGTGGTCCCCGGGTAAGTTTCTGCTAAGCATGCGTCTAGAGCCTTCCCGTCCCCGAGCCTGAGCTCCCTTCAGGCAGAGAGCGTGATGAGCCTGGCTGGTGGCATTCGCAGGTCTCAGGGACTTCCCGCTCACACAGTTGTCACCTGCTCCTAAAGTCAGCTTGAAGGTGACTTTTCCAATCCACAGGCCTTTGCTTCACTTCGATGCCCTGGTCACAGCATCCAAGAGCACGCTGAGGCCAGAGGAGCCAGGTGGCCTCCTGCCTCTGCTCCGTCTTGGACAGAGTGTGCGGTCTGTCATCATGGGGACAACAGCTGTGCCCGCCAGGGGATGCCCTGCCATGAGTTGAGAAGGGCCCTCTCTCCTAGCTCTGGGAGGCCTGTGGTCACAGCTGGTATGCGGGGCATTGGCTCAGGACCCTGCCTGGACCTGTGGGTGAGGCGTGAAGGCCCCGTGGGCAGCCTCCTTCTGTGGACCCCCAGCCAAGGCTACGGGCTTCCCCTGGTGATCTGCTGCTGAGAACTGCCACCTTCCTGTCTCAAACAGCCCGAGGAGGCCACGTCTGTGCAGCTGGGCAGGACCCGAGACCTCACTCGAAACACCAAGAGGGCTTCGCTCTGTTCAGAAGATTCCTGGGGAAGCGCAGGGCGTTTCCACAGAGCACCCTTGGAAACAACGCCGACTTCACTAACTCCGATCCTGCCCCTGCCTGTCGCCACCTTGGATCTCAGTCAGCACCAGGCTCATCAGAGACTCCGACTCAGACAAGGTCCGTCTTGTACAGCACCTCAGCAAACTTCTGTAGTGGCTTAACCAAATCTAATCCTGTAAAATGACAAGGAGAGAAACACCCGTCCGCAGCCACTCCATCATCCTTGCTGAACCGTGAAGGTGTTCAGTGCATTAAATCCCCGTCCCCGGGGTGGAGGGGAACTGGGTGGTATGACATTCAGCAAGTCACAGTAAGAGGCATCAAAGGGTGAAATTGCTCTATCTAAGTGTCTGTGTCCACACCCTTACACACACACACCCCTCCAGGTGTGCACACTCTCCTTGATATAGAGCCCCTAACACCCCAATGTAAGAAACTCCCAGAACGTGACACTGGGGTCAACAGGCCGTGTCAACACCGTGACCGTCTTCCTCTTGAACGAAAAGCCAGATTCTTCAGGGCTGTCAGGAGGCAGAGTCAGCCAGTCAGACTTTTCTGCACCGGAACCCAGGGTAGAAAAGTCCCCACAGCTGTGCCAGAGGAGCCCTGCCCGCGTCCCCTGCACTATTGGCAAACCTACTACTTCTCTGACACTCCACCCCCGGGGACTCCACAGCCACACACGGAACAACAGCGGCAGCCACACAGCCCAGCCCAGGGAGCTTCCAGAAGGCTTGGGGGTTGGTCACTGGAACACCCTGAGCCTGGAGGGAAGTGACCTGAGCAGCTATGAGAACCAGGACCCTCCATCACCTTCGAGAACCCCAGGTGCACAGAGTCACCATTGCTCAGTCTTTGTGCACCAGTCCACTGGCGGTGGTGTGGACGGGTCCAGTCTAGCTTCCAGAAGCACCCGCCTCCTGGCTGGGAAAGGGGGCCTTATTTGATATTTCCACCAAGACTGCATCTGAAGGAGGAAGGGGAGAGGGTGTTGGTGAAAGGGGACCCAATGGCTATTAGACAGTCACAGATGTCCACTCTCCTGTGCTAACAGTGATGGGTATAAGATTCAGAGCCACAGGGCTGAGGTGTCAGGGCCTGAGGGCAGGTAAACCTGAGGGCGGTGCCTGGAGGCCAGTACAGCACCACCCGGTTCCCTCTGACCCGCGCACGGAGGCCCCCTCAGAGCCTCCCAACCCAGTGCCCAGGGGCCCTGCTTCTATCATCCATCTGGCCAGAGCCCAAGGGGCTGCAGGGTCAGGAAAGCCACCCTGCAGTGTGACGCGGAGAGAGAGACCCTTGCACATCACACAGACCCGCAGGGCGTCGGAAGGTCTGCCCAGACTTCATCCAGTGGACTGAAGTAAGAATTCTGCGCACAGGCCTTCCGAATGTCTCCAAACCACAGAGAGTCCCCGTAAAAACAGCCCAGGCCAACCCTGGACGGCCACAAAGCGGTAGGCACGGTTATGCCAACAATTTAGGGTAACTTCAGAGGCTTTTTAAAAAGATTCCCTGAAAATCAGGGTGGACTGATGAGTGAATTGAAAACAGACGCGCACCCGTCCACATCACGTGGTAGTCGACAAGCAGTGGAAAGGAGACGCTTAAGCCCATCAATTCCAACAAGAGGAAATTCAAACGGCACATTTCCGGTGTTTCTGTGACACGAGGCACACCTGCCTTCGGCAGCTGAAGTGAGTTTCCTGCACCCGGAGCCCTGTGCCAGCCTGAGCTGGGGACCCTCAAGCACTAGGCAATCCCCCCGTAATTCTTTTCCTTATGCCAAAACCTGTTATTTTATCCCTCCTCCTGATGCCCGTCACTTCCCAGTGCAAATCTCAAGAACAAAGGCAAAGCCAACGCCCACCCAGTGCCACACAAGAGATTTCCAAACATACGTGCATCATCCCGACTGTGGAGGGGAGACTTGGCCCTCCACATCTTCCCGCTTCCAAAGGGCAACCTCCAGCTGAAAACATTTGGGGGAAAAACTTCTAGGAATTTCAAGAAAAGCAAATCTTGAATTCCTATAACACCCAACCTATGGAATGAGGGATGGCAGGCACACCATCATGCCCTCACCCTGCCTGCCCAGGGGTCCTCGGCCCCCCTCAGGAGCTCCTTTGAGCCTCCTCCTGACCAGGGTTACAACTGGCTGGGCCGGGACAGATTCCTCCCCCTGGCTGCTCCCCGACGTCACAGCACACCCACTGTCTACACTGCATTCCCTTTGCTTCAGGTTTTACAAGTCATCCAGAGATGACTAATGCACCCAGGAGGGAGGGGGGCCGTGTAGGTGTCCTGCAAATACCACGCCATTCTTTGGACATGGACTTCGGTACCCACAGGAGGACCCTAGAACCCATCCCCTGCGGGTACTGACTGATGACTGAGTCTCTGTTGGAAGAAGAGGAAGAAATAGGAAAAGAAGAACAAGAAAAGCCAATGCCGGGCAGAATCTGAGAAGGGGCAGCTCCCAGCCCCTGGCCAAGAGCCTCCAAGGGAAGTGTGGGCAGAGAAGAGACAGAGTCTCCCCTCCTCTGCTACCATCCTGGATGTGTGGGGACCCCAAAGCAGCACCTGTGCCCTACAAATCTAAGGTCTCAACAGCTGTGAGCACCCCACCCCACACGGCAAGAAAACAGTCGGAATGTCTGGCCGCCAGGTCAGGAACTGTGAGAAATGGAGGCAACACCCCACAGAGCCCCAGATGTCGTCCAGGAGGGTCCCTGCTCCCGTGGAGTCACGGGGCCCGGAGACAGAGCACAGAAGATGCCAAGGCACAGTGGCCATGGCAGAGGTCCAGCCAGAGCAAAGGATGCACCCTCCCCTGAGCTGAGGTCCACCTCCCAAGGGACTAAAGGGACAGCTGGAAAGTTCCAAGAGTAAGTTTAAAACTGAGGCGCTCTTGTATTTAAGTAGCCTGCACCATCACGTGGGCTACCCAGGACGGCCGTTCTGCCCTCAGCAGCTGGTCTTCAGCAGGACGTGGAGACTAGAGAGGCATGTCAGTCGTGCTTGCTTGGATCCAGAGGCTGCAGGTGATGCATTTGGGAAGTTAGGAAATGGGCTGGGTATGTCCCCAGCAGTCTCACCCCCAGGGCACAGTCACCTGGAGCAAAGACATCCAGGAAGAAATTCTAACCTGAACATGAAAACTAGCCCGTGGTGACTCCGTCCTCCAGTCTCACCGTGAGCAGGTTCCCCTGGGATGCTGTAACTATCTCGGAGAATCGCCTGTGTTGGACCCCACCTACCTTTGGCTTGGGGTCTGTACACTGTTCACTAGTAGTTATGGCTCAACACTCGTGCACGTTAGCCAGAGTGCCGCTGACCCAGCGGGCTCAGTCCAACACTCCTCTAGCAACTGGCCTCACGGACCTCCTCCTCGAGGTCTCTCTGAGCAGCCTGCCACCTCTGTGCTCCCCTTGTCCATAAACAGGTGCAAACAGGCCTTAACACGTGTTCGGGGTGTATTTGGTAGAAAGCAAGCTGCTACACTTCTGAAAATCAGACTCTGACACGACCCTGGGGGATGTTTCCGGAGCAATCTGCTGTATGAACAGCTGCTCGGGGGGCTACCTTGGCCGACCAGGGCTGGCAGAGCCAGGAGCAGGAGCCCAGGTGCCCAGCACACTGGACGGTTTCGGAGGTAAAGAGAGCGAGTTGGAGTGGCCAACACTCACCGCGGGCCTCCAAGTACTAATTATCTCCTGGCTTTTATCAGGAAGAAAAAGGAGTAGACAGCTTCCCCAGCACCTGTCTTTAGCTGATGAATTTGAATTTGAAAAGGAAGAAAATAGAATCAGCATGGAGTGCAGAGTCCTCAGGACCCCATCCTGCCCACCTTGTCCTCTAAAACGTGGGGAAATTCCCTAGGGTACCCAGACTCACCTACTGAGGGAGCTGCAGAAGGGTGTCGGCCAGGGAGGAGGTCAGGCAGGGGGTCGGGCAGGGCCAGAACAGAGGGGCACGGAGAGTGTCTTCTGGTGAGGTCAGCGTCCTGCCTGAGGAAAGCGCTCGTGGACAGGAGTGGGGACCCAGTCAGACACTTCCATAAGTGGGGGACCCAATAGAAAAACCAAAACAGACGTGTGGACTGAGGGGGCACCAATCAATAACAGCGAGGAGCCATGGACGGGAGGAGACCAGGAGAGGAGACTCCAGCGACCATGGAAGAGCAGGTCAGGACTCCCCTCCAGACTCCCTGCTCCGGGCCTTTCTCTTCAGAGAGGCCTCTCTCTGGGTCTCTGCCACTGTGCCACAAACCCGCCACTTGCTTGCTGTCTCTGGTCCTGCTCTTGAATTCTCTGCTGAATGGAGGCAATGAATCCAGCTCCCCTAGACGGCGACACTACAACCCCAAACACCCATGACTTTGCTATTGTCTGACTTGCAGTCTGAGTAGAATCAAGAACACGTGTGTCCATCTGCACGAGTTCAGGTCACCTGGCATAGTGACAGGAACGGCGGGGTCCCAGGCATGGGGTCTCTCAAACAGACTCACGAGGCAGAGAGTGGGAGGCGGCTGCAGGGGGCAGGGCAGCAGGAGCTGGGGCCCCCCAGGGTCAGTGTGCGGGACGTGAGCCCTGCCACCCGTCACGGTGCCCACAGTCGACCCTAGGCACTGTCCACTCAGAACTCCGATGGTGCTCACGTCTCATGCCAGGTGTCCTTGTCCCCAAAATCAAAAAACACACCCCCAGGGGGGCAAATCAACCCAAGGAGTTTCATTCAACTTTGAAAAGGAAGAAAATCCCAACACCTGCCGTAAGGCAGGTGCGCCCGGAGGACGATTTCCTCAAGTCACAAGGAGACCGACACTGCGTGGTCACCCCTTCCCTATGCAAGATGCCCGAGGTGCTCACAGTCACACAGAGAAAGCAGAGCCGTGGCCAGCGGTGCCAGGCTGGGGACGGGAACAGGGGACTGCGGTTGGCAAGCCGGAGACCCGCCGCGGGAGGCGGGTCACACCAGACATGGTCCCAAAGAGGAATTTTGTTACATTTGTTCTGCCACAATTAAAAATTAAGCTTTAAAAAGAAAAAAAGAACATGTGCCCTTGGGAATAATTCCACTCAATGCTAGAATAAATAAAATCTAGCCTGCTGGTCACTGTCCAGCCCACCCAGCCCAGCTGTGCCCACAGCCCAGCACTCAGCGGGGGACATTCCTCTGCTCCCTCTGGGGTGTGTAAAGCCAGGCTGGCCTCTTGCTCCCCGGCTGGAGGTCTCTGTCTCTACTTCCCTGGGCCCTGCTCCACTTCTCCACCCCAAGTTGCTCCCCACACCTGCCTGGCCCCCTGTCGCAGACACACGATGGACACGGAGAGCCTGCTGCAGTGACCCTGAGCCCAAGCAGCACAGCCCCCCAGTGTGGCCACCCAGCTCATCCTTCCTGCCTATAAAGCAGCCTTCAAGTTCTAACATCAGACAAGGCTTCGGATGAACCCGGTTCACAGCCCACAGAACCTGTCATCATTTCAAGCATGAAGAGCGTCCTTGGCCGGTGGCGCCTTGGCTCAGACCAGTAACCCGTGGGGAAGGGTCTCCTCGCGGTTGAGTCCGAGGTTTTGCAGAGGGCTCTGTGCTCAGAGGTGGCCGACGTAGCTTGTTCTGACTATGCATTTGTGGTTCCAAATGCCATCTATATGCCAGTGACTCAAAACTTCAGATCCTCAGCCAAAATCCTGCCACCGCACTCCGGACCCTTGGATCTCGCAGCCTACGCGCCAGCTCCATTTGGGCGCCTTGCTGCCTCCCCAAAGCCACCCGTGATCTGCACCTGCTCCTTCTCCAGTGTTCGCTTAGTCAAGGGAGGAAAGCTGGGGCTCTTCCTGGACGCCCCCTTTCCTTCCGACCGCGGGGTCCGTCCACTGCTGAGCCAGCCCTCTTCCATCTGCTGCTCCTCCCCCTGCCGCCCGGGTCGCCTCTCGGTGCCCCTTCAGGTCCTCCTGGCAACTATTCAATGCAACAGTAAATTTTTGTTTCTTCTAATTGCAAATATGATCGTGTCTGCTTGGCTGGAAAGCCCTGGAAAACATTCAGCTTCCCCAGCTTGGGAGAAATCCAAAAAGCATCCCTCAGACCCCGACGAGCTTCCACGCACCCCTCACCCAGCCCGCTGCTGTCTACCACGTCGTTTGTTCATTTCTCTTTCCGGTGACCCCCAGCTCCTTCCTACCCCAGACCTTTCGCACATGCTATTTCTAGGCCTGCGTGACATTTCGTCTCCCTCTTCAATTCGCAGGATTCCTACTCACTCCTCAAGGCTCCTTGTAAAGGGAGTTCGCCGAGGAGGATGGTCCCTTTTGCTCAAGACTAGAGCAGATTCCTCTGTCCTGAGCTATTAGAGCCATTTTGGCTGTCCCCTAATACAATTGAAATGAAAGATTAATGAATTTTTCTAACTTGGTGTCTGTTTCCAGTACTGAAGCTGGGGAGTCTCGATGTTTCTGTCCCCTCTGCAACCCCAGATCATCCCAGGTTCCTGCAGTGGACACTGCTGACAGGTGAGGGAAGGCACGTCTGTACGGGGTGCCCAGGTGGTGTCCCCCGCTCTCCCTACAGACACGAAGCAGCTTCACTTGCAGCTTCTGTACTTGTTTAAAGACCCTTCCAACCTAAATATTTTCCAGAGGGGTCCAGCATTAAAGTATCGGGGTGTCTGTGTCTTGGGACATTCTGCTCCTAATTGCTTTTGGAGGAGAGTTCTGGAAGGTCGAATCCATGCCGCATAACTCCCCAGATGCAAGACCAAGAAGGAGACCCGCCAATTCCACAGACGTACACACTCAGCAGTACCAGGCAGCGAGGCCTCCGCAGCTCTCTGCTCTGAGGTCCTCATTGAACTCTTCAGCCCTGAGCTCTGTTACCACAGGGCAATGACTCATTTGGACAAAATCATGGAACTATGTGTTGACATAAGTGCCCATGAGCACACTTCGGGAGGGCAGAAGCTGCCTTGGAGACCCCAGGGCCTTTGAATAGCTCTGGGACATGAGACCGGGCTGCACCAGGCACAGGGCCTCTGTGTGGACCTGCTTGGTGGATGCTCATCTGCAGAAGGGAGACCCTGCAGTGCCTTGCTCCTTCAGGGAGCAGAGCGTGAGAGTCACGATGCCAGACACCCAGCCGTTCAACGTACTGTCGCCATGATCTCTACCAATCCACATCTGGGAATCTATCCTACCGGGAGAGTCCGAGCGAGGCAGAGGTCACTGTGCACCAGGGAGGCTCCTGACGCCCCCAGAGCAGACACGCCCTGGAAGCACAGTCCTTCTCAGTTAATAAACCAGCGTGAGATTACAAGGGAGACCCCAGCATCCAACTCCCAGCAAGATTTAGTGTGGCTTCCACCTCTCCCACGCCCACTTCTTGGAATCTCAGCAAGTTCACCTTTTTCTGCACCCCCTGAGATTTGGGAGAGGTTATGGGATGAGTTTCAGTCCATGAAATGGACAGGGGTAGTAGTAAGAGCCACCTCCACTTCTGACCTTGAAACTGTCTGCCGTGACCCTTCCACTCTTCCCTCCCATGTGACCTCGGGAGACAGCTGCTCTAGATGAAGACCATACAACACACAGCCCAGACACAGGGTCAGGGCTCAGAGGAATTCCTCTCTGGAGAATCCCCAGTCCCCACTAAGCACTTAATGGAAACCTGCACAATCGAGAGATCCACGTTTGAGGCATGGTGCTAGTAATGTTGGGGTTTATTTGTCAAGCAGCACAGCGTGTCCTATACACACTGAAAGTCACATAAAAATGCACACATTAAGACGGCCAGTGAGTATTTATGATCCCAGAGAAATAAAAAGCCACAATAAAGATAAACAGAAGAGACAGAATAGAATGGCGTTCACCAAAATGGAGGCGGTTGCTGTATCTGACTTGTGAGACACCGAGTGATCTTCTCTTGGCTTTTGTAAATCAGAGCAATGGTCTCTCAGGCTTCCACAAGCAAATCATGTTTAATTACAAAGTAAATTTTGAAAGTAATAAGAGCACATCAAATCGGACCCAGCCAAAGCCACCCCGGGGTTATGCAGCCGACCCTGAAGCCATGCCGTGTGCCATTGGCGCACCCTGGAGAAACCTCGCGGACTGTGCTTGTGGACGGGGAAGGATCTACCCTGTGAATACAGGATCGGTCGCACCCTGTGCCCGACTAGCTCTCACGTGTCAATCACGTGTCAATCATGTGGACCAAGAAACGCTTTTCCTGTCGGAGCCCATAGGAGTTTTCTTTCCTCTTATTTGCAAACAAAACATCCCGAGGGCCGGAATAGATATGTGATTGCCTGAGATGGTTCAGAACGGGCTCCCTGGGCCTGTGGGCAGCGGAGCTGAGGGTCTCTGTGGGCTTCAGATGCGTACATTGCATGGTCGTTTACTTTTTGAATGCACTGGTACTTTTCCAAAAGATCATTTTTAATCCCTGATGGGGCTATGCTGAGGGACCATCCCAGGCAGAGCCTCATCCCCCGAGAGCCAACACCACCTGGTCGGGTAACGTGAGGCTGCCTTCGTCCCCCTCTGAAGCCCGGCGGTGGGCTGAACTCCTCGAGCACAGCATTAGCCATCTTCCTTCACGAGCAGGGAGGGAGGCAGACAGAGGAATGGCTCCGGACGCGTCACCAGCGCTGCAAACAACAGGGGCTTTCTGTCACGCACAGCTTCTCCTGACACGGAGCCCGGCCATCCACTGGAGCCAGCCCGTCTGCTTCTGAGCCTTTCGCCATTTATTGTGCAAATCAACTATTTTATCCCTGTTTGGGGAGATGGATTGAAAGCCATTGTAACCAGAGCCGTTCCAGGCGGCCAGCAGCGGAGAAAGCAGAGCAGTGTGCTTTGTGCCACCGAGCACACACGCAGGTGGGCACGAACACCTCCGCTCAGTCTGCCTTCCTTCTGTCCACACCTTGCCTGGAGGGCTCACTGCAGGGGGGACGCATGTGGACAAGGAGGCAGGTGCCTCTGCTCTGAACCAGAGGTTGCAAACTGTCCCAGAGAACTTGACCCGGACAATGTCTTTGTTTACAATTGCATTTGAATTCAACTTCTCAAACTTGAGGGATGATGGGCAAGATAGTAGATTTCTGGCTCTTCTCAATACCCAGACGTCAGCAGCTTAGGCTCGGCACCAGCACCGAGCTCCCAGCCCACCTCCGGCTGCCCGGGCGGCTTGCGCACCCTGGGGTCCCCGCCCTCTCCATCCATAACCCCTCTTTAAATCCAGGTCTGCCTACACCTCTGCCGCTGACCTTAGGTGTGCACACGGCACTGCTGTTGTAGAAACTTGCAGACCAACTGCGCCCTGCTCTGCCGTGAGCCCTGATCACCCTCCTGCTCCTTCTCCTTTCCGTGGCCTCTGAAGGTGTGCAAGCCTGTCGTCCACGTGGGTGGGGACCAGGAAGCCTGGCTTGATGGCAGTGAGGCCAAGCCCCACTGGGTGAAGCCGCTACCTCAGGACTTGAGCCAGCCCCGCCCTCTGCTGACCAGCACCCACCCCCCACAGAAGCCCAGGGACGTTTTAGAGAATTTTACACGTGTGTGTGTGTGCGCGTGTGTGTGCGCGTGCGTGTGCATGCATACATCTCATCCCTTCACGTTTCCTTTAAATTGTGGTAAAAGACACAAACCATAAAATTGTCCATCTCCACCATTTCTGAGCCCACGGCTCAACAGCGCTCAGCACCCCAAGCCTGTGCGTCCATCACCACCACCCATCCTCAGAACATGTTCCACCTCCCCAAGCTGAAGCACCATCTCCAATGACCCTCCCCAGCCCCTGGCACCCGTCCCCACTCCCTCTCCACCATCTGGCCACCATGGGCTCTCATGTATGTGGAATCCTGCAGTATCTGCCTGCTGTGATTGATTGGCAGGTCTCACTCAGCACACGGTCCCAGGTCGGGCAGGTTGGGGCTGTGTGTGAGTACCCAGCTTTTTCAAGGCTGGGTAATATTCCACCCCATGGACAAATAGGCTCATCAGAGGACCCTTGGGCTGCATCCACCTCTCCACTGCTGTGAGCAGCACTGCTGGTGGGACAGGGGCCCGGATGTCTCTGTGGATGATGTTCCCTTTCTTTGGAAACATACACAGAAGTGGAACCGCTGGATGGAGGGCAGTTCTGCTTTAATATTTTGGAAGCCACCATATTGCTCTCCACACGCATGGGGCTGCTTTTCCTCCCCACCCACAGGGCACAGGGACCTGTCACCCTCCTGATGCTGTTTTGACTGTGGTCACCCCGATGGGTACAGGGCGTCACTGTGGTTAGAACACTTCTGCTGTCTGACTGGCATAGTGAGCCACACGGAGCCCTGGGGGGGACAGAACAGGGAGAAGTCGGCACACCAGAGAGGGCACAGCAAGGACAGGGACAGAGCTGGGACCTGGTGGCCTGCAGCAGCCACACAGACACTGGCCACCCCACCCCTCCAGGCTCCCGGTTAGGCTGGACCCACGCCTTTGCCCCCCCCCCCAATGCCAGCGACAAACGGAGTGTGCCTTCTATTCCTTCCAGCCCAGGGCTGTCTGAGGCGGAGGGTGACATGGACCAAGTGCAGCTGCCAACCCAGGTGAGGACGGAGCTTGTGCCGGCCACTAGCTCCCAAAGTCACCAGGTAAGGGGGGTCACATTTGTTTCCAATTGTCTTTGAAAACCTGTCCCCCAGGCTCGGAGAGCAGCTCACAGTGGACAGCAGGCTGCAGACGGGCCTCGAGAGGCTTCATCACGTAAAAGAGGGGTGTTGTCGACAGAGAGGGGCAGCCCCAGCTGGAAGCGCTGCCCACTCTCCAGGCCTGGAAGTGCTGCCCGCTCCCCAGGCCCCTGACCATCCCAGGTCAGGGCATTCTGGACCCATGAGGACATCAGGCCTGGTCCAAGGAGGGAGGGCAGCCCTCTGACACCCAGGTAGGGTTGAGATGTCATGAAGAGCCTTTCCCAAGTTGACCCACCTGGGTGGGCTGTGAGGAAGGGCGAGGCCACACACCTGAGAAGGTCACGTGCTCAGCTGTCCAGAGCCTGGGGGTCTGTGGAGGGGCACTGGGGCTCCACAGGGGAAGGAGGTCACCGAGGACCCTCCAGGGAGTTTGGCCGGCTCTTAGAACAGGCAGCAGGAGCTCGGCTGAGGGCACGGCCACTCCTGCTCTGACCACACTCACACACCTGGCAGGACACTGTCCACCCATCAGCACGGAACTGGAATGCAGAGCCACGAGGTCGTCCTCCCAGGGATCATTCAACACACTGCATCTCACTGCGACCTGAAGCCCCAAGGACAGCACCCCACCCCCTCGGGCTCCCTAGGCCTCCGTGAGCAGGTCAGCACTGGGCAGCCGCACCGGTGTGTGGCCCCCACCCAGGACACGCGTCCACTGCACTTAGGAACGTGGAGCTTGCCAAGGACAGCTCTGCCCTGGCTCTCTGGGTCCCCAGGCAGGTGACGGGGCCCTGCTCCTGTGAGGACTCTTCCTGAGGGGCAGCGCAGGGGGGTTTGGACGCAGCTCCAAGGCTTGCCCGACGGCTGGTTTGGGTGAGTTGAGCGCTCCGTTCCTCAGTCTCCTCCTCTGTGACGGGGGGACAGCCCTCACCTTCCTCAAGGGCTCTCCGTGTCGGCCGAGGGAGGGAGAGGACTCAGGCACTCTGCTCGGTCTGATGGTCCCCGGGTGAGTTGGGGGGCCTGAGCGCGCAATGGCAGGAGGAGGGTTGGAAGGTCCCAGCGTGGCCACACACCACGCCCCCGGTCGCTGTTTGGATGGCGCAGCTCTTCACCCTGCCCCACTCGCTGGCCTATTTGCAAAACCAGGACAAAGACCTGCTTCAGCAGAACCTCACTATGCCACCGTCACTGGGCTCCTTGACACCACGGGGTCTCGAGAGCAAGAAGGCAGTCAGATCCTTGACCGGCTCCACACACAGGGCACTGCCTCCCGTAATCCACAGCCTGGAAGTTTCTCCCGGCTCCACCTCGGCAGCCTGTGGGAGGCTGAGTAGGAATCAGGGCAAAGCCACGGATCCCATTCACGCCCAGGCCACGCCGTCCACACTGGGTGAACACGACCTCGCCCCTTGCTAACTCTGTGGGTGACCATCCGAGCCTTGTGGATTAGGAGACCTGGGCACAGGGAGCTGAATCGCCTGAGTCACAAACTTCACCAAGGTCTCCTCCTGGAAGCAGAGCTTCCTCGGGCAGCTGGAGAGAGCCTGGCTGAAGTGTGCGTCTGTAATCCCCACGGGGCCGGCCGGCGGGGACACCGAAGGGGACCTCAGCCTCCCTGGCGCCCCAGTGACCACTCCCATGCGAGAAACTGTCAACCTGTCTCGCTCGGCGTTGCGAGGGGGACGGTTAACAGGATCTTTTGAGTCATTTCATGGCCGCACAATTTACATTTGTTAGCATATGCATCAAAGAGTCAATTTGTGTAATTTGAGATTTTCGCAGTGAGGAAGTACAACACTGGTGAGAAAACAAATTGTATTTTTTTCAACGTAATGAATTGGGTTCTGTATATAGCGCGGAGCCGGGGGCTTTTCTTTGGGAGAAAAAAAAAAGAGTCAGCGGCTCACAGAGGAACCACGCTGCAGATTCTCAGCAACGAAGCCAACGTGCACCTTCATGCCAGCCTGAGTCCCCGGCCGGGCTCCAAGCAGGGCACTCGGGGTCCCCAGAGCCATAAAATGAGCAGCTCTATCCACAGAGACCCCTGGAGCACGGCTCTCCTGCCGTGCCTGGCGACGAGCCCAAGGGCACTCTTTGTGCCTGCTGATGATTGCTTCCCTGATAACAGGATCTAGAAACTTCTGAGAGCAGAATAGGAGGTGCAGGGGCAGATCCCGCCTGAAAGGGGGCTATTGAAGCGGCAGAGGCACAGCCTGGGCACCGCTTGCCCGTGTTCCCAGGGCCACCAAGCCCAGGCTCGGGGCCTGCCGTGCGGAAGCAAGGCTGAGGCTTCTCCGCCCATTCGTCTTCCTCAGCAGCTCGAGGAGCGGAGAGGACACAGGCGCTGACAGCGCACAGGATTCATGGCCGATCCCGGGGAGGAAGCGGGGGAACAGGGCTCCTTTCATCCCCACGAGGAGGAAGCCAGGGGTCTGTGAGAGCAAACGGGGCACAGCCTGCTCCTCTGGACACCGGCCACTTCCGCACTCGTGCATCTCAGACCAGTGTCCTTTGGGCAGAGTGAGCCGTTCCTGGGGGACTGTCCTCACGAGATAACCAAGCAAAAAGGCATAGTCATCACTCAGCCTAGCGTCCAACCTGGAAGCCCACGGTAGGTAGGCCCTGTGACGGACAGCCAGGTGCTCGGGCTCCAGGATGAACCAGAGACTCACAGTAGCAGAGGGAGGCAGCCCAGGACAGGGGGCAGCTGGCAGGAGGCCAGAGAGGACGCAGGGTCATGCAGGCAGCAGCAGAGGGGACAAGGGCCCCAGGGACAGGTGGTGGGCTTGTCTGTGGCTCGGAACAGCCTTTCCTCGGAGGAGAGATCTGAGTGCAGGGCCGTGAGTGAAGAGCGTTCTAGGCACAGGAGCAGCTGGTGCAAAGGCCCTGAGGTGGAGACATCTGGCTTCTCCCGGCCACACCAAGACGGCTCCCGTGGCCACAGGGCACATACCCCAGCCTGAGCTGTTCCCCTAAAGCTGGTCAGAGCAGAATCAGCTCCACTAAGGAGGATCAGAAGTAATACCAGAGTCCGTGGAGGCTGGAACAGCTAAAAGACAGCAGATGTGGGCAAGCGGAGAGGAGAAGGCACGTCAGATGCAGCCCGTGGCCGGCTCGGCCGCCAGAGGCAGCCTGCAGGGACTCTGACCAGCCTCTCAGCCCGGCGAGCCGAGTGGTCACCCAGCCTCAGTTTCCCCACTTGCAGGCTGGGAACAGCAACGGCGCTGACAGCACAGAGCCGCGAAGCAGAGGTCACTGCACATGACGAAGGAGGCACAGGCCACGCGGGCGGGGAGGCCCCGCCAGAGCCACAGACGCGGCCACAGCTTCCATCCTCCACGTATTTTGTTTAAAAAGAGGAAAGAACCATTTGTGTGAAGAGCCCCCCTGACGGCCCGGACGTCAGGCCCTGCCCTGGAGAAGCCGCTCTCCCGCCGCCCCAGGCCCGATGTCTGCCTTGGGCTCATTCAGGGCCCCTCGACCTCGCCGCCGTCCCCGCCCCACAGGGCCCGAGAGAGCGACGCCACCTCAGATCAACCCTGGGGGCCGAAGGACCCTGCAGTGACCCAGGACCAGGAGGAGCAGGCGGGAGCCCCCATGCACGGGGTCCTCGGGGACACTGCAGAGATGCACAGGGTGCCCTGCTTGTGGCCAGCATCACGGCAGGGCCTTCAGAGCTGTCACACTCCACGTCCCTTAACATTTCTGTGACAGGGACGGAGGCCAGTTAACAAAGGAAGGGAAGCACCCAGTGGTGTGGGGGGTGCCGGCAGACGCAGGAGGACGCAGAGGCAGCCGGGGAGTCACCCAGAGTGTCAGGCCACACAGGCCCCGCCTCTGTCGGACGGTCCCAGGTCACCAGCAGCCTGGCACACACACCCGGCACAGCTCCAGGCGGGGTTCTGGGGAGCGTGGGTCTCGGTCTGCCTGCCGTCTGAGCACCTCCGTCCACACTGCGCTCCTCAGAGCCGTGATACAGGCTTTCTACCCTCACCACCCAGCGGGCGCTCCGTCCCTCCGCTCAAGCACCCTGTGCCTGTCTGCAAAGGGAGCTACCCATCCCTCCGCCCTCCTGCCCACCTGCCCGGGGCCCACCTGCCCGGGGCCCACCTGCCTGGGCCCACCTGCCTGGGCCCACCTGCCCGGGGCCCACCTCCTTGACTCTCAGTGCCCCCTCCATGCTGTTTCAACAATGAGAAACAAAACTTGTCTTTCTTGCTAAGAAACCAAGATCCAACAGCTAATGAGCCTTAACACTGAGCTGTAATGAATCTTGTGCTGGCGACTCGAACGGAATAACTCCAGGAAGGCCGAGCGGCGGGACACACTTAACCCTTTGCTGCCTTAACAGAAACCTTGGGGAGCGGTGGGCGGAGAGGACCAGGCTGCCAGGCTGCCGTGGTGGGCCCCGTCCTCAGCGACCCAGAGCCTGCTGACTTAAACCCCAGAGCGTGCAAGAGGAGGCTCCAGGACACTGTGCCAGCCCCTCTGCTGGGCAGACGGCCCAAGGGCTGCCACCTAGGAGGCACCAGGCTGTGATTGACAGCCCCTGATTTGGCCAACACTGATGGTCTCCGCGCCTCTCACTGCCCCAACCTGTCTCCTGATTGGCTTTTCTCAAGGACAGTGATGGACTTCAACAGCTCCTTTATCCATGGGGTACTCCCCAAGCCCCCACGTGGACACCTGCGACTGCAGACAGAACAGAAGCCCATGCCCTTCCCAGGTACTCGCAGACCACCACCCAGTGCCAGTCACTCTGCCCTTCCGTGGTCAGTGTCTGAGGCCTCCTTTGTGTCATCCTCCTGCCATTGGGGCCACCGTTCATACCATGAGGGTGACTGGAACATGGCACTGCGATACTGTGAGAGACGGCGACAGAGCGCTAATGGGTGGGTAGCTTATACAGGGCGGACACGCTGGCAAAGGAATGATTCACACTCCAGGCAAGACGGAGAGGACTGTGCGAGATTTCAAGACGCAGCTCAGAAGGAGGTGCAGTTGGAAACATCTAAATCGTTTTTTGGGGGGATTTTCCATTTAGGATTTCAGACCATGCTGACCATAGGGAGCTGGAAGAGCAGAATGTAATGGGGGATGGGGAGGACCACTGTGCCACAAGGAGGCAGGATACTCACCCCTCGCTCCTCACGCACCACAGAGAAAGGACAGCCTACCTTTCTGCCTGGATTTCATTAGCTGTTTGGTTTAAAAACAAATGCTTAATCCATTTTTTTCAAGCAGCGGCAAGCTTGGTGATAAACATGTTTAAATTGGATACTTAAGGAGCAAAAAGTCTGTGTTCCTTAATCA
Organism: Glaucomys volans; assembly: GCA_020662805.1. Classification (NCBI taxonomy): domain Eukaryota; kingdom Metazoa; phylum Chordata; class Mammalia; order Rodentia; family Sciuridae; genus Glaucomys; species Glaucomys volans. Next base: position 111,392 of record JAJEJO010001640.1, on the reverse strand, counting down.
TTTATGCAGGTCCTTGCTTCTTAACTAGGGAAGAAGTAACAAGGATGACTTGTCAGGCCTGTAGCTACATTTTTAGATAATAGGCTTCAGAAAAACATCCCTCCTTCCAAAGAGGAAAAGCAGACGTCCTCCTCCATTAGCAGCCCCTTCCTTGCTCGCCGGTCCTGATCAATACCCACACTCGGGATCAGGAAAACAGGGCCGCCCCTCTGGACAGTGGCATTTCCGCAGCCACGTGGGTCTGCACCTGGTCTAGTTGCTGTGGAAAGCCCTGGGGAGCAGCCGAGAGCTGTCACTGGCTGGCTGTCACTGTGCACCTTCCCGGGGCAGAGTGCCACCGGTGAGGTTTGTTACTGTGATTTCATGTGACATCCGTTTCAGCAGGATGGGGAGCCAGACTCCCAGCCAGGGTCCAGGTTGGACAGCGTGGGGAATGAGCACATCAGCCTGCCGCAGGCCAGGCCCAGCTCAGCCCTGGCTCTCTACCTGATGGCACCGATTAGTCCAAACCTCAACAGAACCTGGCGTGCGGCAGGTGGAGCATCTGAGCTCTATTCACCTGCTGTCTGCTCCCCACCTGTGACTGACAGCCCCAGCCCCACCTGTGACTGACAGCCCCACCTGTGACTGACAGCCCCGCCCCCACCTGTGATTGACAGCCCCACCCCCACCTGTGACTGACAGCCCCGCCCCACCTGTGACTGACAGCCCCACCCCCACCTGTGACTGACAGCCCACCCCACCTGTGATTGACAGCCCCACCTGTGACTGACAGCCCCACCCCCACCTGTGACTGACAGCCCCGCCCACACCTGTGACTGACAGCATTTGCGCTGGACCCCTACAGCCTGGCTTGGCTCTTCTCAGCTGTTGGACACGCCAGCAGCAGCAGATCCGAGAGCCTGCTTCCCGGTGGCCTTCACAGACCCACTCCAGGGAACTTTACTCTCCTCCTGTGACAAGCTGACATCGCCCTCTTATGAAATGTGAGTGTCATCAATTAGTGCCAAGAGCATTGCAAGCCAACAAAAATCCCAGACCCAGCCCGACTCTGTGGTGCACGCCTGATCCCAGCTCCCGGGGAGGCTGGGGCAGGAGGATGGCAGGTTCTAAGCAGCCCCAGCAACTTAGTGAGACCCTGCCTCAAAATAAAAAGTGAAGGGCTGGGGTAGAGAGCTTGCTTGCCCGGCATGTGCAAAGCCCTGGAGTCAATACAAAGGAAGGAAGGAAACCAAAAAGAGAGAAGAGAAAATCTCAGACAATCTTATTTTTGATTTAATGCAAAAAAACAAAATTAAGAATGACAGGTTAAAAATCACTCTATTACACTCATATAATTTTTAGCAATCAAAGAGGAAAAAAAAACAATCAGCAAAGAAGACAAATCAATAAAAACCCTTTCTTTTTTCCTCCTACTCTCAAAAAAAAAAAAATGCCATCAGAACTTCAAAATGTTCTCCTGACTGACTGTGAGCCGGTGCGCTTCCTGGGCAGACCTGGAGTCCACCAGCTGCCGGCGTGCAGGTGAGGGGCCCCTGGAGAACTTGCCGGAGCTTGTTTCCAGCTGCCTCTGACTCCCGAAGGCCCAGGGAGCAGTTGGCCTCAGCAGGCCCCAGTTAGCATGGCTGTCACATGAATGGGGAACGAGATCCCAGGAGGGGAAGATGCTCCAGGAACCGGCTCCCCAGCCAAACAGCTGCTTTGACCCTGGGCTGGACACGTAGGAGGCAGGTAGGGGTGCTGATGGGCCTCATTCGGGGGCTCACACTGTCACATACCGCTGGCTTTGTATGGGGAGGGAGGAGTCCAGTGGACCTCCACCAGCCACAGACTTGGAAGAGTGAGTGAAGAGACAAGGACAAGAGCCACGTGAACAAAGAGAGAACTGTGCCACGGAGAGATACAAATTCCTTTCCTTCTCATGGAAAGGCCATCTGGTGCTAGATGCTCAGCGTCGCAAAGAGCCACAGTTGTGCAGCCGTGAGCAGCAGGGACCTGACCCCACCATCTTTCCCAACTACAAACAGCATTCGCGTGCAACACAGTAGCTGCTACAGCTCCGAACGTCACATCCAGAACCCGGCCAGCAGGAAGGATAGAACACCAAAACAGATACGTGGTTTTAAAGGACAATTCCGACACTTCCCCTTGCAGAGTCCAATGGCTGCTTCTGGCTACAAGAAATGGCAGGAAATGTGGCTTCTATTCCAGGTGGGCGTGTGCTCAGCTGAAACGGGGACCTTGTTTGTAAGGAGGGAGAGCAGACTCGGCAGATACAACCAGGGGCCTCTGCCCAGGAAGGGTCCCAGCTCTTGTGCTGCTGGCCTCAGACCTAAGGCTCATCATCATGTGATTCCACACCCACGGGCTCCAGGAATCCCCACCACCAGCCTCCTCGGCCAGGAGCAGGCGGCCCAGGGGACGGCAGGGGTGACGGCAAGTCACTCTCCCGGGCTGAGAGCGCTCCTGCCCAGGGACCCCCTCCCTGCTCCTTCCTTCCCCTCTGCCCAGCATGTCCAGCCCCTGTCCAGGCCAGAGTCCACCCCCTGACCTCAGCTGCAGCCATCCTCACCAGCCAGATACAGCTCAACTCGTCAAAGACCCAGTCCTACTGTGTGCAGGGCACCGAGCAGTGACCTCTTGCTCTGGCCCTGGCAGCAGAGCAGACGGGTCTGGAGAGGCGCCCACGGCGCTGCCTTAGCTCACAGCTGAATGTGCGTTTATTATTTGGCTCCGAGTGGTTGCAACTGTGAAGATTGGTCCCTGGTCTCTAAGAGTCCCACGTTTCTCATAGAAACCAGGCTGTGTGCCTTTGCTGGACACAGAGGACAATCCGGGGACCCTGGGTCTCATTCCCTGATGGCAGCCACCAGGGAACGGAGAGCCCAGCAGTGCCTCCCTGGGCCAGGGTGCATCTCCATAGGGACCCCGGGCACACTGGTGCTCACTGCACAAGTTACTGCCCCCGCCAGCTCCCTGGGTGCTGGGCCTGTGACCGACCCTGGGACACAGGACACAGGCAGCTGGGCGGCTCTCTCTGATCCACAGTGAAGAGATGCCCATCACCACACTCTGGGGCTGATCACCAGGAGCTCCGCAGGCCAGCAGCCCCTCGGGGGGCTCACGGTGAGCTTTGTCCAGCTGCCTCCACAAGCATGCGGGGTGGGGGCCCCCGGCCACCGCGGCCACTCGCCCTGGGCAGGCAGAGGCAGCTCGAGCTCGGTGGGCTCCAGGGGTGCAAGGGAATGACAAGCAGACTGGGGAGATTCAGGTGACAATCGGCTTTGAGCATACTTCTGAATGTATTAGTTGAGGTACCCAAAAAAAGTGACTGATATTATTTCAGAATATCATGTTTTATCCAATTAACGTAAATTTTTTGTCAATTAAAGACCATTTTTGAAAAGTGTGGGCTCATACGGCAGTTCTGAAACTCTCAACATGTGACTTCCAACTCTGGACCCAAAGTGGCTGCTTCAGTCCCCACTATCACATCTGCATGGCAGCCAGTGGAAAGCAAAGCTCCCGGGAACACTCATTTATTTTAAAGGACAGGCCTAGGAGCTACATATCTACGGCTTCTCACAATTACATCGAGTCAGGTGGGCAAGAGCTCACAGAAGCAGCAGGGCCTGTGTCCAGCTGCCCGGTGGGAATTTCAGAGTGACCTCACTGGAGAAGGAAGGTGAGAAAGGGCCCTGTGGGACGACGTGCAGTCACAGCCACACGCGGGAAGGGAGCTCTTCCTGGGTCTTCACCAACAGCTCGGATGCTCCTGTTCTTTCTGATCACAGCCTTGTGGTAACGCTGGCCACGTGAGCCGGCAGAGCGAGGAGAGGGGGATGCATGGATGCAGCCTCCGCGTCCACCCTGGCTCCTCCGGCCCAGCTGCTCCGCAGCAGTTGGGTCCAGACACATTGCTCGCCCTTTCTGAAGCTTTGCAGTAGTGAGTGTGGTGGGCATGCACCAGCCTGGGTAGCTCGGGGGGTAAATGGCACGGTGCCCGCCAAGGTCATAAGGAAGCACCAGCCCAGAGCCCATGCCCTGCAGGGAAGAGAGTGAGGCCACGGTGCCCCTGGGAACCCAGGTCCCGCCACCTCTGCCTCAGTCGCATTCGCAGCCTCGCCTTGCTGGAGTCTGGGCCCCTCTGCCGCTCTTCACCTTCCCTCCCTCCCTCGCACAGGCGTCCCCTGCACGGGTCAGCTCACAGTCCCAGGGCGCCCTGGCCATCTCTCCAGGGCCAGTTCTTCTGGTGCATCTGTTATTTGGCAGCAGGTGGGAGGATCTTTGTCAGCAGTGTTGCCCTGAACTGGAGGCTGGGCCCTAAACACATGTGCCTTCCGGGCCCTTAAGCACGGGGACCTCAGGACGGTGGCAAGGTTCTGCAGCAGGGACCCTGCACCAGCCTCAGGCCTGTCCCTCCCGGGCTCTGCCAACGCACAGCCTGGAGCCCCGCGCACCTGGCTCAGTCGCATTCGGAGGTCAATGAAAGCGGCCCAGCATCCACCCGGGTCACAGGTGGGTCACGCGGGAGGACATGCCCCAGGCTCAGAGCCGCACACGATGAGTTACAGGGTCAGGAACCCCATCCTAACTCTGCAAAGGATCTCACTGTTAATAAATGGCTTTTCTACCACCATCCTGGGAGTTCTCGGCCCTGTCCACCTAGTCACGGTGCGTGGAGTGGCTTCCACCTGGACTGGTTTCTGTGCGACCTACAGGTTGACTCGATCTCATCACAGGGAGGCCGTGTCCAGAGGAAGCATGGGGACCTCGCAGCTGGGAGACGGGCCTTCTTAATCAAGACCAGTAGGTGCTCTCCCGGGACCAGGTTGGCCACGTCCTCACTTTTGAATTTGTTCAGAGTCCAAATCTGCACATTTGAGTTAATGGCAAAGGAAGTCGGTGGGAGGCCTGAGCAGCGAGACCTGAGGGTCCTGCCTTCTGCAGACCCTCTAGCTATGCCCCACCTCTGTCAGCCCCGGCTGGACCTTGAAGAGGTCCTAACTCACACCCGAAGTCCAGCACAAGGCACGACCTTGAGACCACTTGTCCTTGGTCACCTCTGCCCCCACCTGTGCTTCTTCTTCTGGAAGGTGGGCAGGTAGCTGAGGCTCCTGGGGAAGCCACCGCCACCTGTAGGGAAGGCTTTGCAGGAAAACTCATCTGGAATCCTGAGGTCACTCTCTGAGGGGTGGACACTCACTCTAGGAAGGTCACATGGGAACTTGATTTCAAAAGAGTGAAAAGGCCCAGGTCCCGTCCCACATGGGCCCCGTGGGGTCTGGAAGCTGCAAATTTCTCCTTCCTAAAGTCTTCCTCTCTCCAGTTTTTGAATAAACTTTTAAAAGTCCATTTATTTTTCATTAATGTTTTCCAGAATTATTTGTTCTCATAAGAATGGACAATAAAAGACAGCGGTGCTTTCTTGACCTGCTGGTGCTGAGGGAGCCCTCTCCAGCCTGCGGGCAGTGAGGCTCCTGACCCCAGGATTTCCCCTTTTCTCTCTGTAATGGTTAATCTGAATTGTCAACTTGATTGGATTAAGAGATGCCCAGGATTAGGAGCCCTCTGGGTGTGTCCATGAGGGCGTGTCTAGGAATGACTGGCATGTGGGACAGGAACTGAAGTGGAGCCCCTCCCTAAGTGTGGGCAGCACTGCCCAATAGGATGGTGGCTTGGATGGAATCAAAGCTGGAAGAACAAGGAAGCAGATGCAGATGGGAGCTGGGCTCTTCCTGAACGGGTTCGTGATTACTCATTTGATCGTCTGCGGATTTTGGACTCTCCTCCTTCACTCTTCCAGAGTGGACTCTGCCGGTGACTCTCCAGGGAGTTTCCAGAAGCCCTGGTCTGGTACGAGGGTAGCAGTGTTGATCCCTCTTGTTCTGGGGCTTCTGCCTCTTGGACTGGCAGCTCAGCAGTGAACTTTGTCTCAGGGTCTTTCTTCCAGGAACCCAGACATTCCTCCAGCTCTCCAGCTGCAGACGGCCACGGGACTACCCTTCTCTGGTCGTGTGAGCCCATCTGATAAGTCCCCTTTTTACAATCACACTTCCTATCCACTCTGTTCCTCTAGAGAACCTGACTCACACACTCTGCTTTGTCTCTGGCTTCCTTCTGAAAGCACTTACTTAAAGCCAGCAAGGTGCAGTGTGTGGCTTGGTCCCCTCCTAGGGGCAGGGGACAATCTCCAGTGACTTGAGAGCCAGCCTCGGCCCTGACTTCCCAGGCTAACGGAACCCTTGCCTGCATTCAGCATGGGTCCAACACAGAGGGCCCAGGGCCACTCCACAGTCATGCACTGGCAGCAGGTCACCAGAGCTCAGTGTCACACCCCAGCACACATTTCTCTGAGGGACGGTCCACAGCGTCCTGTCTAACCCTGGAGGGCGTTGATGGTGCAGACGATGGAAAGTAAAAGCTCAGCTGGGCCGTGTGCACCTCTGAGGTCGGTGGCTGGTGTGAGCCAGGCGACTGGCCCACATGGTGCATTGACTCCCGGTGCAGTCAATGTCCGTCCGTCGAGCTTCCTAGTCACGAGCTTCCATGTTAAAATCCAGTGTCTTGACTCCAAAACTTCCTCACCTCACGTGAGGGCTGGAACCAGGGCCTCCTTCCACCAGCCCAGCTGGCTGCTCCCGCATCCCCTTAGACTTACACTGGACGACAGCCCTGTGTCTGCTGCCCAGCGTCCACAGCCCACAGGACGGCCTCAGACCAGGTCCACATCCACCTGCTGGACCTGCAGGGCATGGCGGCTCCAGCTCAGTGTGGACTCCAGGGAGACCCTGTGCACGGTGTGGGGCTGAGCTCTCAGAGTGGCTGCCTGGTGGGGTGGGAGCCCCCCAGACACGCCAGGAAGGGAGAGAACTCCTGGTGACGGGGACAGGAAGGGGCAGCGGGCCTGTCTGCACCAGGCAAGCAGCACATTCTCTCCTGCAGCCTTGACCTTGGTCCCCGGTCACCTGGTGGGTCCCCCCTCCACCTCGAGTCCCTCTCTCCTGCTGGGCTTGCCGCCGGCCCTGCCCCCGTAGCACATGAACTTTGTCTCAGGGTCTTTCTTCCAGGAACCCAGGCTGACTCGCAGCACCTGTTTCTTACACTGCAGCTCGGGAGCCACGGAGCTCAAGACTGCCGCTGACCCATCAGGAGACACTCGCCATTCCCCGGGGCCCGAGAGGGCAGCACCACGCGGGCCTGAAGGCCACTCGAAGATGACAAGTCTCCACGCGTTTCCTGACCTATGAGAACGGCCCAGGGCAGGAACGTGGCATCTCGGGATGGCCATCCCATGGAACACGGCCTCTGACTCTGTCTCAGCAAGGCAGGTGGCCCCAGGGGACAGAAGAGGCACCTGTCCACACCCCCAGTGTGCAGCCACCAACTCCAGGACCGGAGCACAGCTGCTCTTCCCTGGCTTTCCTTATTTACTTATTGCTGTGTACACAACTGCAGGACCGGGTCAGAATCGACCCTGTCTGTCCCCTCCTCTGCCTCTGGGTGTGGCTTCAGTGTGGACAGGTGGATTGCAACCCTGTTTGGTCACTGGGAGCGGAGCCTGCAGGAGCTTCCGTCCCCACTCCAAGGCAGGAAACGCCCTAATGCCCGGGGGTCTCACTTTGCTCTATAAAATAAACCAGAAGGAATAGAGAAGCCATCACCAGGTGCTTCTGAGTGGGAGGAGGAATCACAGCAGGGGGAGGCGCGAGAGGGGCAGGGTGGGGGCAGCAGGCCAGGACGAAGGGGACATGGGGGTGAGGGTGGCACTGCAGCTGGCCTGGCAAAGCTCCCCTCCCAGCCCAGGTGAACATCAACCCAGGACTTCCATCAGCTGCAGGACCCTCCCCTCCACAGCTGGCACCAGCCCAGCCCAGGACGCGCCCTGTGTCCTAGAGGACATCTTCTCCTCTCTGAGCCCGTCTCCCCGCAGTGAATACAAGGACACGCTGCGCTTCGGTGGTTCTACAGTCCTTAGTCCAATCTGAGTGCCTGAAAGAGCCAAGTGGCCTTTGTCCCAACTGACCAGAAAGTGGAGGGAATCCCATTTGATTCCTTTCCCGGAAACACCGATCCTGTCTGTTTCAACAGGGCCGCTTCCTCCAGAGGAGGGATTCCCCAACTGTCCGGAGGCATCTGGGGACCACGGTGTGTCTCTGCTTCCTCCCGGAGCCCTTGGCAGGCCAGAGTCAGAGCAGGGGGTGGCAGGAGCAGGGCACCAGAACACCTTTGGGAAAGGAAGCACCATGCACAGTGGGAGGAGGGGTGTGCAGGGGACAGAGGGCACGGCCCTGCTCACTCCAGAGACCAGCTCGGAACAGCAGGAACCAGAGGGTGGGGCAGGAAAGGAAGAGACAGGTGAACTTCGCTCGGGACCACCTGGACTCCACCAAGCCTGCAGCCAGCCGCCCTGGGGGCAGCCTGGGAGGACAGGGAGCTCACACACCGAGATCCAGGGACACCCGGGCTTCTGGATGGTGCAGCTCAGGATTCCACAGCCGGTGTCACGAAGCCAGGTTGCTGGCAACGTTTGTTTTCCCCAGATGTCCCACAACAGGCCCTGCCTGAAGCCACCCTGTGTGTGGGGGGGAACTGCAGAACCCCCAGTTCAACCCAGCCCTCCCTGCATGCTGACGAACACCCCTGGGAGCCTTCCAGATAGAGCAGAGGCTTTGTGAGAGTGGAAGCTCTCTTCTGTGCCTCCGTCCTCCAGAGCACGTAGCTCAACAGCCCCCAGAGGCTGTGAGAGATCAAGAGAGGAGTCCATGAGCCTCCACCACCGCTGCTGATTTCCAAAGAAACAACCGCAATTACCAGAATAAATAAAAAGGTACAGACACAAGTATGGATCCCCAAACACAGCAGAAGAAAGCCACCCTGGACGGGACACAGATTCAGAGACTGGACAACAGAACAGCTAAGCACGTTTGGTAGGGAGAGTCCGCATTGCAGCGTGGACTAGCCGACCTGCCCACAGGGCATGCATGCAGGCACGCGGGCACTGGGCACATAGCTCAAGTTGCACATTGCACTGGGTGCCGACGTCCTTCAAGGGAAGACCCTCACGGGGCAGAGAGCCAACCTGCCTTTGGAGAACTTGGTGTGGACACTCATGGCCAGGAGCCTGCATGGGCAGACAGAGCCAATGGGCTTCCAGGCAGATGGAGGGACAGACAGGACCTTGACCTCTGTGGGAACAGAGAGAAGACAGGCAGGTGGGATGTCATGAGGATGCTGGAAAGACAGACAGTGGGAGAGATGGAGATGCATTTGCAGACAGCCTCTCTCCACAAGGGTTCTGCAGGGTCCTAAGCCTGCTGTGCCCAGGGAGGGCTGTGCTCAGGTCCAGGGCCTGTGACTTCCATGCTTTAAAAGATCTTAGCTGCAGATGGAGAGGACTGCAGAGGGCCAGCATGCCTGCCAGGAGGAGGTGACCAGGAGCAGGCAGGAGGGTGATGGCTGGGACCCAGAGAGGAGCCTGCAGGCTGGGGTGTGCGGAGAAGAAGGACCCTAGCCCCACTTCTCGTCCTACTGCCACAAAACAAGGAGCCACACAGCCCTTGCCCCTGGACACTGCGTTACAGTCCCTTTAAATCTGCTGAGACACAACCCAGCCTTTCCCCGGGGTGGCTGACCAGGGCCACACTTTGTGCAAACCCAAGTCGGCACCAGACCCCTTCCTACGCACCCTCTTCGCACCCTCCACAGTAATCAGGGTGCCTGGACCAGAAAGATGCTTCCCAGGTGTTGGAAGGGCTGCCTCCAAACAGCATTCCGATATCTCCATTTACACAATCCTGCGTTTGCTCTCCATGGAAGGAAATTCTCCAAGCCGGCAATTGTCACGGAGTCAAAAGTGCTGAGGTCCTGAGTATTTCCCTTCCGACATCTGTATTCCGGTGACATCTCTATTTCATTCTCCACTGGAGGTGTGGTGCGTTTAATGCAATCGCGGGCGTTTCTTTAATTTCAATAGCTGGCACGCGGCTGCCCAGCAAGACACAATCAAATTAGGAGCGTCCAGCCGGGCAGGCAGGGCGGAGGAGGGGGGACCGGCCAGAGCCCCATCTCATTAGAGTCACCGAAGCCTGCGTTTTCCTAGAGTTGCGTCAGGAACCAGGTCCGCAAATGTATTGATCAAATATAAAATGAGAACTGAAGTGGTGGAAATCCACCTGCCGACGGAGAACAAAAGAGAGCTGGGCTTTCACAATTACATGGCGCACTTAATGCATGCCTATGAAGTCCGGCATAGGAAATCACGGAATCTGTTTTATCTCTTCAAAAATTAAATATTGCTTCTAGAACAAAGCAGTGGGGAGAAAGGGAGCCATTCATTCTGACTCGCTGTCAAAGAAGAGGAGGGGACACATTTTCAGGGGCTCCCAGACTGCCCCTGCCTTGCTCTCCGACCACTTTGAAACACAAAAGGAACATATTTTAATGTAGAATGTCTCCCCGCCCACCACAAACACCCTGCTCCCGGGAAGGAATGACTGAATTAACCTCCACAGTCACCCAATCTGTGCTTCCCAACGCATTTCCAAGAACCAAGGTTACGGTTTCTCAAAATCTAATTACCAAATGAATCTCTCAATTTCAGCCCGGCTTTGAGTTTTTTCACCATTCATGCCTGGAAACTTGGCTCTAAAATAATCAATTTGAAAAGCAAATACACTAACAGCCACCAGCAGTGAGACAGTCCACAGATCTGATCCTCAGAAGCTGCTCAACACCCGCTGGCGATTGCTGAATGCGGGGCAGGGAATAAAAGAGGCCCTGGGGCAGCCCCCTCCACAACGCCCACCCCAGGGCACGCGATCTACCTTGCAGTGATGGGCACCAGAGGGTTGACCTCCCAGGGAGCCATCAGACTCCAAAGCTAATACTGGAGCCACCCTGGGGGGACAGCAGGAGTGACACCTCCCCAACTCCTGCAAGGCTAGCATCTCAACACAGGACACTGCCCACAGGTGACCCCACCTGGTCTGATGTGCGGCTCTTCGGGTTCCCACTGATGGTGCCGCACACAGCGAGCCCCCCTCTGAACCTGTCACTCTCCATGTCACCTTGAACAAGCCTCAGCTCTCTCCCCTGTAAAAGAGGACGGACGGCAGTGCACAGGACAGCCGTGGGACACAGGAGACAGGAAGAGACAGAAGAACAGCCGGGAGCAGCTCCATCCGAGTGACCACCAAGGGCTCCTCTGCTCCTTCACTTGCCCACTCCTCGTTCTCCACCCAGAAGAATCTCTGAGAAACTGCCATCTAGGGTCAGGTGCTGTGGCTAACATGGGAGAGAAACTGGACCTGATCCTGTACAGCAGGGAGCCCCTAGCCAGGTGGGGAGGACAAGGCCAATGAGCACAGGAACCTGGCAGCGCTGCCCAAGAGACTGCACCTCCTCCAGGGCTTGTGCATCGGGGTTCCAGAACCGTCCTTCCAGAGAGCAAAGTTAGGGCGAAGACTAAAGGCCAAGCGGAGAGTGGAGTCAGCTCCTGGTGGTTGTTCCAGACGCAATTGTGCCTTTCCGTTTAGGTAGACCAGAACACGCAGAAAGGCACCAAGGGCAGAGACAGCACCCCAGCACCCCAGTACCCAGAGGGGCGGTGCCCACCTGCCCCACTTCCTCCAGGGCAAGACACACCAAGCCACCCATGCTGGTCCGCACACAGCACTTGGTGGGTGCCCGTGAAGGGTGCACAGAACCCCTTTCCACGGGAGGGCTCCTCAGGGGAGGCACCACCCCCTCACCTCCAGGAACAGACAACGATTTCAATCTGCACCTTCGCTCATGCCCAGTTCCTCCCAGGGATAAATAATTCCCCAGCGGAGTGGGGGCTGAGAGGAGAGTGTGTCCTGGTGCCTCCAGGGTCGCCGAAGCCTCTCTGAGCTCTTGCATCACCTGCCGGTTCCCACTGCTCCAAGACCCAGGAGCAGCTCCTCAGCCCGCTCGGGACAGGCTCCTTGGGCCTGGGTCCCCTGGCCAGCTGGGCATGAGGCCTGCCTGCCCGCACGTCCTGGTCTATGGGAAGGTGGCAAGATTTCCCATATTGCTTTTCACCGCCAATCGCCTCTTCAGGGCCTTGTCTCATCTGCTTCCTGTGTCCGGGTTGGCATCCACCGATGGTGAAGCCCACACCCCGTGCCCTTAGATGTCCTGAAACATCGGCCCAGGGGGCAGCTTCCCTCTCACCATGCGGTTTTAAATATATGGAAGCAATTTTGTCCATTAGCAAAACGGTATCAAGACTTTTAAAAGGTATTATTTTATTCCCAGACATTAAAATATATATAATAACTAAATATGTACACACACAGATTAGATGTTCTATCTCGTTCCACTGAACTCCTCATTTTGGGTCTATACTGCTGTATTTTATTTTTTATGGTGTGTTTAAATATCCTCCAGGGCAGGCACTCGGTGTTATTCTTATTTTAAATATTTACCTTACTCGATTTATTCATTTTTACTTCTAGATAAATTCAGGAACATTTCGCCAAGTTACCCTTAGAAACACGGCTACGAGGATCAGAAAGGCAAGATTACAGCTTAATTTCAGAGACCTGTATGGTGTGGTGTGGAGCCTCTGATACTTTGCCCTTGTTCTTTTTCTGCTTTCTTTTATGTTAGATAGATTTGAGTTTTGTTAACCAGTCCCTTTGATCTTGTGAATTTTTATTAAGTTCCTCCTAGATGGTTCATGATTTTGTTATTCACGAGTAGGATGCTTTGTCCCACATCATCTGTAGAATAATTGTAGCTATTATTGGGAAAATTACCACGGCATTCCTACAAATGTCTGATGTTCTTATCTAGAAAGAGAAGGCATCATCGCTAATGGTCTCCTCTGAGGTAAATAAGAAAGAACACACACACACATCCGTGTTCGTTTGTGAAGACGTTAAGTGACTTCACGGTGCGCCACTTGTGAACAGACGCGGTGGGAAGCACCGTGGATCCTCATTGGACTGTACTCTTCCAAGGTTTCAAAGAAGGGACACTGAACAGGGAACAGCGTAGGTTCCCCCAAACACTTGAGGTCCCACCATGCTGAACCAAGGGGTGGGGCTGGAAGAGGAAAAAGCAAAGATCAAGAGTTAAAGCACCAAAGAAAGCATTCAACCCTTGGCGAGTGTCTACTGAGCCCCTCACGCATCAGGCTCCAGGCTGGACTCCCTGGAGACCCCTGCCTCCACGGAGGCTGGGATAGGAATCCGGACACTGACCTTGGAATTGCCTTTGTTCATATGACCCAGTGGGAAGAGGGGGTGCTGCACCGCCAGAGGCGTGGGGAGTGGCCTGCTCACTCACCCTAGGATGACTGGACCTTGCTTTGGCCCGAGGCCGAAAGGTTTTAAAATCATTGCCAAGTTAAAAGAAGGGGAGAAGGATTGGATGGACACGCAGATTTCTGAATCGCCCTTTCGCTCTGTGCACAAGACTGAAAGGCCAACCACACTGGACACCCCTCAGCCTCCTGCAGCCTGGACCAGGTGACTCCCAAGGCACAGGCCCTCTGCACAGCCTGTACCTGCCCCGTTCCCTCTCCGTCACTGCCTGGCCACAACGGGCTGTGAGCTTGGGAGGCCCAGTAGGAATGGCTCCCCAGCTGGCCTTCTCCAGGGAGGCCACAAGGCACGTGAGTCCTTCCACGAAGGCCAGGGGCACAGGCTGCTCCACCAACCTGTCCCACCCCGAGCCTCTGAACGTAGACACAGAATGTCCTTTCTGTACCTCTCTTTCCACCTGGCCCAGCTGCTGCTGGCTTTTGCCCTGTTTCTGTGAAGGGGGTCGTGCCGTGGACGGGTCAAGCTCTCCCACCTGAGAGCAAGTCCCCCGGCGTGGCGGTGCCTGGCCAATTCTGACCTGCGTGAGCCAGTCCAGATCCAGCGGTAGCTGATAAACAACCCACGGCCCTTGCTCACCTGCCTGAGGCTCCATTATTAGCCCTTTAAAAGCAATCTCCGCTCTTAGGTAGCCTGGCTTAGTGCTCACATCGCACGGGGTTTACCTAAAGGTGCGGATTCAGACTGAACAATGAGCGCCCGCAGCAGCAGCAGCGCAAGGTCTTGGGAATTAGCATAAGAAAAACATTGAAAATGTAATTATTTTTGCTGACAAAACTCGCACGTCGGTCTTGCCTTCTTATTTGACACCATGTCATTACAAAATATAGGACTCTATTTAGGAAACGGCGACTTGGATCCTCGGCCAAAGGAGCCAGGCGCAGGCTGAATACTATGCAATGATAAAGGAAATGTAAATCACACAAATCCTGCAGACCAGAGCTGAATCACCCCTGGACACCGCTCGCCTCCCCCTTCTGCCTCAGCAGCTGTGATCTCTATTCCAGTCATGGGAACAGCAGAATCCACGGAGTCCGGCATAGAAAGCAGAACGAAAATGGGGACCCCGAATGGCCATCACACACTTTTTAAACTCCGTAGTAAAAAGGAAACACCCCCAGATTGACTGAGAAACTAAATCTCCCCCTACGGAAAGAGGGAGACGGTGGACATACAGGCGGGCATAGGACAAGCGGGAATGGAGCAGTGACCTAAGGAGAAGCTGAAGATGGAGAGGACCCCAGAGAGGAGGCGGCCTCCGTCCACCAAGAGTCAAGGGCTTGAGAAGATGCAGGCGCGTGGCTTCCCAGGACATCGGGGCTCAGGCTGGAGCACCTGGAGCACAGGTAGATAGGGAGGGAGGGAAAGAGACACTGGCCAGACCCAGCAGAGGTGAGAAACTCTTAACCCGGAGTTGAGGGAAGGAGGGAGGCGGGAGGAGGGGTGGGAGGAGACCATGGAGAGCCTGAATCATGGGAATAACCAAGGTGAGTTAATAGCTCTCTCTACCCTTAAAACAAAAATACCCAGAGGACACACTCTTGCAGACAACCAAACACATGTAGAAAAACTGGCCACAGGAAATATCAATATTTCCTGAAGAAAAACTGGAATAGAATAAATTTTTGGACCATAATCTGGTACTATAACTTACTAAAAAATAGGAGAAAAGCATGTTAAACCTTTTCAAGCACATGTTGGCTCACACTGGAAAGCAGGCCACCGGCAGGCTGGCTGGTATGGCTGGGGGCGAGGGGGACACAGGGCCTGGGCAGAGGACAGGCGCCTGGCTGGGAGGCTGCCTCAGGCCACCGTGCTCCTCAGGAAGAAGTAGGGGCAGGTTGCTACTAGGGTCTGTGTCTAAGGGAACTGCAGCCACCATCGCCAGGTCCTCTGCTTCTCCGACTCACTGACCTCCACATAGCTCACCCAGAGAGTGGACACAAGACTCTGGGGAAATGGCAGTCTATGCATGTCATTGAAGGAAACAAATAAGAGAGAGTCCTTTAAAAAGACTAATAATAGCTAGACACTATGGTGCACACCTGTAATCCCAGAGGCTCAGGAGGCTGAGGCAGGAGGATGGTGAATTCAAAGCCAGCCTCAGCGACTGAATGAGGCTCTAAGCAACTCAGTGAGTTGCTTAAATAAAATATAAAAAAGGGCTGGAGATGTTGCTCAGTGCCCCTGGGTATCATCCCTGACACACACACACACACACACACACACACACACACACACCAATAATAATAAGCGATGATGAGCCTCCAGTTAGCCTGATCTAGGAACCGTGAGGAGATGCAAACCTTATGCTGATGAAACTAGAAATCAGGAGGAAAGGGAAGTAAGTGTCCAGGAAACCAGATTCCAAAAGTGGACTGAGAAAAGGATGCAATTACAACAGAGAAGAACAAACATCTAGTAAATGATGAAACGATCAGAAGTTCCCTGCGGGGAGGCCTGCAGCCACCCAGCCCTGGAGGCCAGGCTGGGCCTGGAACCTGCTGGACTTCGCAGCAGATGCTGGCTTGTCAGGAAGGAGCTGTGCCAGCCGCCACCCGCCCAGCTCCCCACCCCCCCCAACCCCCCCCCCAACCCCCCCCCCCCCCCCCCACCTAGGGCTGAGTGACAGGCGGGAGCCAAGGAAATGAGTCAGGTCCGTGGCTTCCAAAAAAGTATCATGATTTGCAGACAAAACAATTGTTTATATTTTTAAAAAATCTGAGACATTCTACCAACAAATCTAAAATAGTGTTTAAATTTTTTTTTTTTTTTTTTTTTTAGAAAGAAAAATCTCAAAATGTCGCCATTTCTTCAGTTTGGATCATCAGTCACTGCGTGATGGTGACACTGCTTCTGGTCACGGGTGTGACATTTGCACAAGGGGCATGAAGCCCCTGGGGTCCCAGACTCTCGAGAACCTCTCCTGGCAGGCACGGCTGGGCTGCTCCTCAGCACGTGGAGCCATGGCTGTTCCCACGCTACGTGTGCAAAACGTCCTCAGAGAGTTCTTACCTACGAACTCAGAAATCTAAGTGGCGCAGTCTTCTGGTGTTCTGACTGGACGGTGTCATTCCATGCACAAAGAAGCACTGAAACACTCACCAATTTTTCAATTCAACACGTTAAATAAGAGATGGGACAAACCAACCCATCATGACCTTGAGCAATGTCCAAAGAGCAACTTAAGCAAAACCAAAATTATTCCTAGGGAAAAGTTAAGTCCCAAGCAATGTAAAAGCAATACGTATTGTAAAGAGGGATGGCGATGGGGCATCAGTGGCACCGCCTGCTGGGGACCCCAGCCAACAGCAGGAAACCTGATATGATACGTGACAAGCCCCTCGGCCAGGAGGCTGTCAGCACCAAACAGACTCAGGAGCGTCTTTCTGTGACAGGAGAACCAGTCACGGGCAGCGGCAGGTGGGTTCCATTCATGGTATCCAAGAACTTAGAGTGTCAGTGAGCAGTCGGCGACAAGTCTGTCCGCCTTTAAGGAGAATGTGTGGACTCTACGGGGATCGCGGACATTTGGAAAAGGGCCTTAATTCACGTAGAAGAGCACTCTGCAGTCAGGGCACCAGACAGCCCTCCCCGAGGGACTCCGCAGGCCCCAACCCTCAGCAGGGTGGGGCTGTCCCCTGGGGAGACCACGCAGCCTCCCCAGATCTCGGGCCCTTCCCAGCTTCCAGGAAACCCGTGCTCTAAGCCGGACCTGGACACCCACAAGGGGACCTCCACGCCCTCGGCTCTCAGGCCCCTAATTTGAATCTGTTCTGCAGTGCGCAGAGTGGGACTCCAAGCAAACCCCTATCCCAAATCCAGAGACAGGGAATGGGGAGCACAGGAGAAAAGGCTTCTGGGAATGCGACCCTCAGGGGGCGAAGGCCACCGTTCAGATGCCGTGAGGTGGCTGATGGACTGACCTGAGAACCGGGTGATCATCTGGGGGAGCCGGTGTCATCAGGGGAGTCAAAGAAGAAACCAGTTAGATGTGAGATGTCACCCTAAGACCCAAGCAAGGTTGGCTTCTTTTAACCCCCAGTGACAGCCAGCCGGGCCACCAGGACCCCAGGCCTGCAACTCCAAGAAACTAGATTCTTCCAATGTCCAGGCAGAGCCTGGAAGCAGACCCTCTCCTGGGGCCAGTCTTCCTGGCAGGTTGATCAGCCCTGAGACCCAGGGGGAAACCCCAGCCGAGCACACCGGACTCCCCACCAGCTGACCGGAGTCAGTGTGCCTCGGCTGCCCCATGCTAGGCAGGCAGGCTTGCGAGTGTTACCACAGCGGAAGCCAGCACGCCCATGCAGTGTCCCCTGTGGGGCCGTCCACTCCCGCAGGTCCATGCTGGAACCACACCAGGGCCACAGACCTACACCCAACTGGTGGCAGGCTCAACAGGAAATCCATCCTGACCTCTGCTCTCTCTACCTCCTTGCTCCCTCGGCCCCATCATCAGTACTGTCACTAAAGGACGCTCTGCAGGACCACCAAGAATCATTTTCTGGCCACACAGTTTCAGCACGAGGACTCCAGCCCCAGCCCAGGTTCTCCAAGCTGCACGAGGTCCTTTCTAGAAAGGCTTTTTGTGCTTAAATTGGCCAGGATGCATTTGCTCATGGCCATTCAAGAACCTGACCGATATAGCCAGGTTCTGCTAATTTGCACCTTTAAAAACTCCATTCCCATTCATCCATGGTCACTCTTGGTCCTCTTCTTCCTCAAGGACCCTCCTGGAAGCTGTCTCCATTTCTTCACCAATCCGCTCTATCAACGTCATGCCCCTGGCTGCCCTTGCCAGGATCTCCCGTCCTCTGGGTCTGCAGGTAGAGTGGACGGCGTCTGACCGCTGTGGTTCTCCCTGTGCCGTCACATCCTTCTCCCCTGGAATCCTGGGTGCCACACACTTTGGCTCTTCCTCCAGCTGCACTCCGACTCCTCGAGCTGTTTCCCAGATCATCTTCTGCTGAGCACCTTCTTTCGCCCTCTGCCTGGACAGCTGTCCATCCCTCAGCTCTCAATAGCATCTGCAAGTCCTTGCCTCCTAGGGCACATCTCCAGGGGGCAGTTGCCCCTCCTCCATGTCCATCTGAATGTCACCCGAGTTACTCAGGCACGTCCTCCCAGTCTGGGCCATCTCAGGACATGGCACATCGTAGCAACGCTGGCTCAGAGCAGAACCACTGGAGTCCCTCTCGATGTCCTTGGCCCACTGCCCCTCTCCATCTTACTCGTTTCACCTGCTGAATACTCTAGAACCTACCCAACTGGGCAAATCCACAGTGAACATGCTCGTCCAGTTTTGTGGACCACTGCAAAACTATGTCACTGGCTCCTCAATCCCCCTGACCTCTGTCCTGTTCATGCATCCACAGCCGCCATTGTGAACTGGACAGAAGGCAGGGGTGGGATCATCTCCCTTGCCTGCTTACAGCCTTTTGCTAGCTGCTGATTTCCCTGTAACATCCCTGGGGACAAAGTCTGAAGTTCTTGGCACAGGGGTCCTTCACCACACACTGACCTCTGCTAGGCTTCCCTGCCACCCCGCTGGCCGGACCCTCCCTCCTGACCAGCCTCCACCTGCTCTGCATCCTGTTCCCGCAGATGCACCAAGTCCTCGTCCACCCAGGACTGCTGCACCTAACCAGCAGCACCACGCTGTTCTACCGCCACTCACTGCCACCTGCTCGTCCCCCACCCCTGGCTGGCACGGCTGGCCCCTTCCCAGGGACTGCCCCAGGCCAGCCCATCCTAAGCCCCTTCGCCACACCTTAGTCCTGACCTGCAGTGACCAATCTGCAGTGACCTTTTTTCTTTTCTCAATGTGCTTGTCATCAGTTCCCCAAGCAGCCCGAGACTCCTGGAGGCTGCAATCCGCTCCCAGAACATTCTAGGTGCTTGATGAATATTTGTTGTAAAAACATGTTAAGACTACACAAGGAGGCTAACGGTGTGCGGCAATTAACCTAAGGGCGTTTGTTAAATAAAGGTCAACGTGTACATGCGCCGGGTTAATATGCAGCCTTTCAGGGAATGATTTAGCTCTTAGTTCTGCAAAAAAGAAAAAAAAAAGATCTCCAGAATGGAGTGCAGAATACACGACTGGTTGAAGCAGCATTCACGGCAGAGTGTATGAGCTCCAGACTCTGCTGAGAGGCTCCTCCGGGACACCACTGGCCAGCCAGCCCCCGGCGCTCCTCACAGACTGGCTCCTGGTAGACTCGGCCCTTCTCCACCCACACAGAACCACCTGTGTGCACAGGACGCATCACCCGACCCACCGGCCCACAGCTACGGTTCCCGGAGCCATCCCACCCTGCAGGGCCCCAGCACTTCCAGAAGACCACGGAGCCAATGTCAGTCCCCCCCAGTCATCCCCTTTACATTGGATGCACATGCAGTAGCTGTCCAGGTGTCCAACCAGCTGTCCAACAGCTGATTTCTGTTGATAAGGTACGTGTGCCCACCTGTCCATACCAATGCCAAAGGAGAGTTCCCCCAGATTAGTTTTCACTCAGTCTCATTCCTCTGAGTGGTGGGGTTCTAAGTACCATTTATGTTCTGATTTTGAACCGCCTACGTTGTTTTAATTGTCTTCAATGACATTTTGTAATAATTAGAAATTAAAGTCATTTTCCTTTAGAAAATAGAGACAAATGCAAAGATCACGCTCATGATTGAATCTATAAAGTGGCGGGAGGCTTAGCTCCCACCTGCGTCCACATAGCCAAAGACACTTGAACGGGCAGCTGTACGGCAGACCCCTCCTCAGGGGCGTCTGGGTGTGCCTCCGGGTCTCCCTCCCATGGCCCACAGTGGGTGGACGCGCTCCTGTGTGAAGTCACACGCTGGACGGTTCTCCTGAGGCGCTCTCCCTGCTGATCACTCCAAACGCGAACACCTGCCAAGCAGGTGCCTGGGACCAGCTGTTTTTCAAAATCTGCCCTAGTTTCACATCAACACTTCAAAATATATTTCCTAGGGCCATTTCTGTCTGTTTTGAGAGTGTAGAAAAACACGTCAGGATGTAAATATTTGTGCACATGTGAGTACCGCAAGAATTCTACTGTTTCCTTACAAATCTCGCTTATTACAATGCGGTAGAGTGTCTGTTATTTGGATCCTAAATCTGGACGGAGTGGAAGGGGGACAAGTACTGGTTTGGCTCCCAGAAGGGAGATGAAGCCTCCCACCCCTCAGGTGAGCCCCCTACCCCCTGCAGGCTTGGGGGCCCGCTCACTGCTGGGGGCCTGTGTGCCTGTCCATCTTGTTTGTCCTGGAGAAAGACTCGATATTAGTCAGAGGAAACAGAAGTGCAATAAGACACACACGGATAAGAGTCAAGTAAGAACGAACCCAATTCCATTTATGAAGCTATAAAAAGAAGATAAAGTGGATGAAAACCTCAGTCGAGGGGAAGAGGAGGAAGGGGAAGAGGAGGAAGGCCCGTTTCCCAACCACGCAGCCTCCCGAGTCCTGGGCAGCCATCCTTCTAAGGCAGGTGCCAGGCTCCCTGCCAGTACCCGTCCCCAGGCTGACGCTCGTTCTCTGGGAGACCCCATCACAGCGCCCGCTAAGAGGCCTGCAGATGATGGATATTTCTAAAATACAGACACGGTTCTATCGACAATAAAACATTCTGGAATACCGTCACCAGCAGAAACATAAATAGATTCCATATTTTCCTCTTCAAACAATGACTCAGCTCTTACTGCAGCCATGCAATTTTACCCAAGAATAGCACTCGGCTAATTAGGAGTCCGTTTAATAGCCAGCTGGCTTGCCCAGAACAGAAGCGGGTGACACGGAGCATCGTTTACGACCGCAGGAGAGTGGCCGAGAGGGGACGGTGCACGACAGTGGAGCCATAAGCTTGCTTCTCACCTACATGCAGCTAAACGGCTGCTGTCATGCTTCCCAGCACCTCAGTGTCTCCTTGTCTCATGCATTTCTTGAAGACCTACTAAGCGCCAGACGTGTGTGAAGTTGGCTCACGCCCCTTCCCCTCAGCCTGTCCATACAGCCCGGAGCTTGCTCCATCCACTCCCACTGAGACCCCAGGGCGTGAGTGTCACGATCACAGAATGCAAGGCACAAAGCACACGTGACGTGGCGTGTGACAGACGGGCGTGTTCTCCAACATGGCGGCTGCCTTCCACATGCAGGCCACGTGCCCCTGTGCGATGCTGCAGGGGTGAAACTCACACTTAGGGCAGAACACGGACACATCGTTGTCCCCAAGGAGAGACGGAAACTCACACAGTGGCCCATCTCCCTCTTCCTCTCCTGCCCAGTGACGGCCCCGCCTCGCTGGAGGAAGCCTTGGAAGAGAATGCGAAGAGTTTCACGCCACCAAACGCAAGGACACATCCGGGATGATGAATTCCTTAAGGACAAGGACAGTTATTTCATGCCTTTTCACGCCCCCCCTCCCGTGGTGCCAACAGCATCATTAGCTTGCGGTGTTTGATGAGGAAATGGATGAGAGAATCAAGGAGAGCTGGGAAGGGGGCCTGGCAGCTGGTCCCCTCTTTCCCTAACCTTATAAATAATTGGATAAATGAATGTACTTAAGATAATAAGACCGGAGCAAAGTGCACTTAGAGCCAGCGGTGAGAATGTCCGCCCTTCAGACCCGTCGAGGCCAGTTCCAGCCCTCAGTCCTGTGTGCAGGACAAGTGGCCCTGAGTCTTTTCTCAGGCACGTGGGACAAAACTTGATTCTGTAGACGCCGTTGGCCGTGTGGACGGAGGAGCATGCGGTCATTTTCTGTACTCTTGATGGAGGGGCAAGAAGAGCCCTGTCACTAGAAGGTACACGTGCCTGGCACCAGCCTGGCACAGCGCTGGGGCTCTCTGGTGCTGTGCCACCACCACCCGCGGCACCGTCAGCTCTGCTGGGTCACAGCTCCTCCTGGGCTCTCCACAGTCTGGCCACACCGAATGCAAGGAAATGCCACCCAGAGCACTCCCGGCGTGCTGCCAGTGCCTGAGAGAAATGGGAGTGGAGTCCAAGGCCGCCACGGGCCAAGGGCTGCGCCAGCCCCCACACCCTGCAGAAGTTCCCGTGCACGGTGCTGTCTTCTACGTCTACCGCAGGAATCCCAGCTCCTGGCCGCTTCCTTGCCCCTCTTGCCTTTTCTCTCTGAGCCAACGCTAACTATTTCCCTCCCACAGGGCAGCTTCATTCCACCTCTAAGATCCTGGCCACCGCAGAGGCCCTGTGCTGGATCCTCCCACAGGAATCCGAGTTCCTCTCAAAGACCGCTCTCCCTTTCCAAGAAATCCAGGGCCAGCTGTGGGAAATAGTGCGTGTCCACCCAGCATGCGTCTTCCCAAAGCCCTGTCCACCACAGTCCATTTGCACTTCCCAGGGGCACCGTGGGACCAGTGAGGACCTTCACCGGCCATGTGCAGGCAGAGGGACCAACACACAGTGGGCTCACTTAGGCACACAGAGCTTGGCTGACACCTACTGTGGTGGTCAGCTTTGCATCTCCGTGACCAAAATGCCCAACGAGAAAAACCCAGAGGAGGAAAGGTTTGTTTTGGGCTCACAGTGTCAGAGTTCCAGTTCATGACTGGCTGACTCCATTGCTCTGTGCCTGAGCGAGGGAGAACATCATGGCGGAAGGGCAGCCAGGAAGCAGAAGTAGA
Source organism: Glaucomys volans (assembly GCA_020662805.1). Taxonomy (NCBI): domain Eukaryota; kingdom Metazoa; phylum Chordata; class Mammalia; order Rodentia; family Sciuridae; genus Glaucomys; species Glaucomys volans. Next base: position 88,387 of record JAJEJO010001640.1, on the reverse strand, counting down.
GGGAGGAGCCAGGGAGACAAGGTATGATCCCCAGGGGCACACCCCCATGACCTTCAGTTCCCACCCAGTAGCCCACTCAAAGTGATCTATCAAATAGACCGATCCACTGATGAGGTCTCAGCCCTAGTTGCTGCCTAAAATCCCACTTATCTGGCTGCACTGTGGCTCATGAGCTTTTCAGGAGACTTTTCTAGATTCAGACCCTAACACTTAGTATGGGTCCACTCTGGAACACTCCACCAAGCATCATAAATCTCTCAAGCTCAGAGGTAGCCACGAGGTTCTTTGAATGTCCTGTTCTTATTTAAGTGGAGGTAGACCAGAAACTCATTTATTTCAAAATACACCTCCTTAGGTTTTATGCCCAATACCTTTGGCAGTACTTTGGGTGCTTCAACTGTGAAATACATGTAATGGCTTCACCATGAATGGGCTTCGATTTGGAGTATAAAGATACTATCAATATGCAGGCAAGGCCTAGAGGAATATGCAAGATTGAATAATATGCTCTTGAATTTTAATTAATAAACCCAAAGGAGCTCAAGAAAGGTTCAGGTCAAGCACTGATAAATCTGGCAAGTAGCAGAGACGATTCTGACCTCCCAACCTGGCCCTCCCAACCTCCTCTCTCTCTCTCTCTTCTTCCTTCCAGGCTGAGTTCCTGCCCCGCCTCCTTCTAGAGCTGTTTTAAGAATGGATCTGAAATTAACCAGGCAGCAGTGGCATTTCTGATTCTAACTTTCTGGATTCTATAGTAAAGCATCCCAAGGACAAAAATGCTTGCCATCTATCAGGTCCAAGGAGTGGAGACAGATTTTCTCACTGTGGGACTTCTTAGATCCTCGGGCACAACGACCAGAACTGTGAATTCACATCTCTCGAATGTTTTCAACCAGAGAGAGCTTGATCTCCTGGAGAACATGCATGCCAAGAGCCACCTAGGTCAGGGTAGAGCCGGAGGGCTCCAAGGATGGGCCTTCCAGGTGGTTTGAATTCTCTCAGGTGGCAAAGCATCCTGAAGCTCCAGTGAGCTGCCCGGAGGCACCAAAGTGGCTCTCCCAGTCCATGACGTCAGACTGTGCCATCTGCCATCCCTGCCAGAAGAAGAGGAGAGGTCTAGACGGGACTTCTCACAGGGACGCTGGGCTGCCAGCAGTAAGTTCTGAACAGGGTTGTAGGCAGGAGCCAAATGTGAGCAAGACCCTGCAGCCAGAACCCGGGTCCCCGAGCTGCTCCACCCCACCCAACTGCCACCTGGGACTTATCACACTGCAGATGCAGCTTTGCCCTGGGAGTGGGAGAAGGACAAGCGTTTCCACTTCTAACACGTCCCAGAGGATGCCGGTCACTGACCACGTGTGTGCATCAAGGATTTAGGAAGTAATGGTACCCACTGTCCCTGGAAGAGTATGCACAAGGCTGCTGGTCAAGAGAAGTGGGTTCTGTGGTCCCATGTCCCAGGACCACACTCGGGGCCAGGAGGCAACAATGCACAGGACAAACATGGTCTTTGGACCCCTGGAGCCAAGCCAGTGGGGGAGACGGGGAACAGAGACAATAGGAGATAGCTCCAGAGTGGAAAGGAAACAGGTGATACATCAGAGGACCCCGGGGGGATGTCAGCACCACAGCCAGGGGAGGGGCTTCTGGGGACAGGCCCTGAGCTGAGGCTGGAGGGAGAAGGAGCGACGGTAAGAGGAGGAGCTGAGAGCTGTGTCCGAGTTTTGGAGACCACACCCAGGTCCCCAGTCTGGCCCAGCAGACTCAGGACACAGTACACGCGCAAACTGCAGCTGCCATTTATTGAAGTCAAAGGAGAGAGAGCAAACTCCAGGGAGGGAAACCTCACCTGGAGCCCAGTGCAGAGGACCCTGGGCCTGGAGCCCAGAGGACAGTGGGCACAGGCCCCCAGTTCCTCTCCCAGGACAGCAGCATACGAGGGTGGCCAGGACACTGTGGTCCACTGGGATCATCAGGGCTGCACACACTGCACAGCGAGGGTCACATGACCTGTGCCTCCATGGACTGGGAGCAGAAGTGCCACATGCCACACGGGGGAAAAGTTTTAAGAGCCAGTATGAGAATCCTCAGTCCCTGGGAGCAGGTACCACAGTGGAGCCTCTGCTGGCCAGAGTTCCTGAGTGACCACAATGAGAAGGGCCATCAGAATGGCCGGAGCTGGGTTGCGGGAAGTGGATCCTCTGGAACTGGGTTGCAGGCAGTGGATCCTCCGTGGGTGAAGCCGTGTGGAAAGCCCGAATGGGTCCTCGCTGCGATGTGACCAAGGCTGCCACCTGGGACAGCAGCAGGGGTGCGGGATGCCCAGGGACTAGAACTTCACTCAGAGTGACCTTCGGGGCTCTGAGCCTCCCACGTTTCTGGGTGGTAAGAGCAGGAAGTGTCCACCTGTCTACACCCTGGAGGCCACAGGTGTCTCCGTCTGGAGTAAAGCAGACTTTGTGAACCTGAATTTGTACTAGCACACGGCCGAGTCCCTTCTCTGGGGTGACCACTCGCCAGAAGCACATCCAGCTGTCCTGCAGGATCACCTCCCAAAATCACGTTTAAAAGCCACATGGGGGCCAGGCGCACTGGTGCACGCCTATAATCCCAAAGGCTCTGGAGGCAGGAGGATCACAAGTTCAAGGTCAGCCTCAGCAACTTAGCAAGGCCCTCTGTAATGGAGCAACAAGACCCTGTCTCAAAATAAAAAGGGCTGGGGATGTGGCTCAGTGGTTAAGCATGACTAGGTTCAATCCCCACTACCAAAAAAAAATAAACGCCAAACAGGGGATCTGACCTGCTCTTGTGGGCTGGATGGGCAGCAGCAGGAGACCACAGAGGACTGCAGGTGGGCAGTGGGGGCAGCACCTCCCTGGTGAGCCAGCAGCCAGATGGAAGATAAGAAAAGAAGGAACATGCTCTGCTCAGGAAGAAACTGAGGCTCAAAGAAGTGAAGCCACTGGCCCAACAGCACCCCAGTATCGATCAGCAGGGCCCCGCTCTCAGCCCCAATCCCACAGTGCAACATTGTTGGGATGTGCTGTGGAGCCCTGGGACACTGGCTGAAAGGGCAGGAGCAGCTGCGTAGATGTGGCTCACTCCTCCTCCGCCTTCACGCAGAAGCAAGGAAGAGAACTTGCAAACACTGAACAGATGCTGCGCTCGCTTTGTGGTTCACGAGGCTGAGTCCAGGGTAATTTCTGTCCTTCCTAATTATCAGCTGTTAGAACCATGTTCTAAGCAGGTACCTCCAAGGAAACCCAGCATGCTTTGCCTCCTGCTGTGACATTTCACTAAATTAAATCTTAAAGCACTCTGTGCCTGCCGTGGACGGAGCCGTCCTTAGGAAGCAGATCACAGCCAGTCCCAGGTGTAAAACGGTGTCTGAGGAGGCTCTTGTTTGTCAGCGGAGGAGAAAAGTTAATTTTTTAAACCCCTCTCACCTCAATTAAGTGCATTCTGAGCTAACAGATGCAAAGTGCTAGGAATTATGGTTTTAATGTGAGTGTGGAAACTGAGAAAGCACATCCATTAAAAAATAAAATATGTAGAAGCCGCCTGCTACGTTCACTAAGTGATTAAAACCGTAATCTTCCTGAAGGAATGTGCCATGTATTTGTTTATATTAATGTTAATAACTTGCTAACTAATGATAAATGTATGATAATTTATTCTCAGTGAAATGAAGTGTGCCCTGAAGACAGACTCCCTAAATGGGAGCTTCTGCTCACCCGCATTTGCAGGGGAGCATTAATAACTCTGTCCTCGCACCCCAGGAAGATGATTGTATGCAAATGATCTGCCAAGGTGCCCACAGTCCCCAAGCGGGCTGAGCCGGGTCTGGGAGGCGTGAGTCCCCCGCAAGGTCCTGTGTGGTGACCCTGCCCCAACAGCGGGGGCTGGGGACCCTCTCTCAGGGCAAGAGAGTTTTCTTCCACTTCCTCTTTGGGCGTATTTAAGATGCGGGATTCTCAGTCTTGCATCTCCATACACAAACAGAATTAATAAAAGCTGCCTAATGTCCTATTACGTGCATGTAGAAATCATTAAGCCGACTATTTCTGTGAATTTAGAAATTATGTAATTATTATCTTTATAAATAATGTTAACAATTCTAATTTATCCAAGCAGATAAACTCAAAATATCTATCAGCATTCAGGGCAGCCATCTGTCTCTCCCGACACCGCAGCCATCTCCACTGCGTTGGTGGACAGGAGTGTCTCGCTGAGCTCCCCAAACTGCACACGTGGCTGGTTGACTCCCCAGAGACTCTGTCCTCCTTGGGGATAATGGGGAGGGCAGGTGGGGAGGGAGGAGGGGGGCTAAGGAGGGAGGAGGGAGGGAGGGAGGGAGGAGGGGGAGGGGGCCACCCACTGGGGAAGAGCCTTCTTCCCTCTAGGAGACATGCCAGGACTCCCCAGCAGTGCTACCCTCTGCTTCTCCCCGCTAAGGGGCAGGAAGACGTCCTCACTAGAGGAGGCCAAGGCAGGCCACCGCAGGCAGGCCACTGAGTTCCAGCACCACTGTGCTCCTGAGCCAAGGAGGGAAGGACAGAGGGAGGGAGGACAGAGGGAGGGAGGACGGAGAGGCCAGGGAGGGAGGGAGGCAGGCTGGCTCTGGACTCTCATCGCAACTCCAAAGGTGGAAGGGCAAAGACCCTGCCCGCCCTCGCCCTGTCACCAGAACTCGGCATCCTGCATCAAGCCAGGCTCAGCCCCCACCTCAGCCTGGGTTCTGAGGACGTCACCTTTCAGGTCACCCCGATGAGGAAGGAGCTGGAGTGTGGCCTCAGTCGGGGGCAGCCTGCCAGGAGCTGAGCGGTCAGGGCGGACTCCCAGCGGTCCTGCTCGGGGCTTCCTGTGACTGAACTGTGCCTGAGCCCGGCTCTGAGGAGGGGCTGAGGGGACCATTCCATCAGCCAGAGGGCTGCAGGGAGGGCCCCCTGCCACACGCCTTCCTCATGCAAGGCCTTCAGCACCGAGAGCCTTTCAATACCTGGATGGATGGATGATAGAGGATTGAGAGGTGATAGATGACAGGTGATGGATAGGTGATAGGTGATAGATGGTAGGTGATAGCTAGCTACATGACAGGTGAGAGGCATGACAGCTGGGGTCGCTGAGGTGGGGGGATGTGGCTGGTGGGCTCGGGTGGCCCGCAGCTGGGGGACCCTGGGCAGGGACCAGCAAGCTGACTTGGGCGAGAGGGCGTGTGCCCTCAGGCCTCGGCGGAGGGATTCCCCCGGCGGAGGGACTCTGAGTTCTGGGAGGCGGGCTGGCCGGATCAGCGTGAGCTCCCCTTTGTCCCTTCAGTGGGAAAGCGCACGGCTGTCAGAGCCAAGGGACCCAACTTCAGTTCTCAGCGCTGGCCCGCCCCACCCAAAGCGGCAGCCCTCAGCCAGGGCGCGGACCTCGGCCTCCAGGCAGGTCTGCAGGCTGCTCAGGGAGGGCCCAGCCACGGGGCCGAGGGTTCTCCGAGGGCTGGGAGCGGAGGAGGGACCCGGGCGGAGACTCCGTGTGGTTACGAGCACACGCACGTGTGTAGGCAGACACAGATTCGCTGCATCTGCGCGTATACACACTCGCGTACACACAGACGCCGTGAAGGCTGATGATTGCAGAAATCCTGCGTCCACCATCCAGCCTTGGGAACAGGTTCAGCGCCCAGCACGCAACAGGGGAGCCCGGCAGGATGAATGGGATCTTTAACTGTCTGCTCTCCACGGAGCCGCTGGGAGCATCAAGCAGGACCAGGGCGCCCGTCCTGTCGCTCCCAGGCAGAGTCCTGGGTTCCACCCCAGCACCACCAGGAAACAAGACACAGGGTATCAAGCGGGTCCGCGCCTCCTGCTTCTCCGGAGAAGCACACGCCTGCCGCCCCTGCCCCTCTCAGCCCCGGCATCTGCCCCTGCCGGAGAGGCCGAGCCACGTGGCCTGCTGGGACCTGTTCAGCTCTGCCTGTCACTGTGGCTCCGAGCCCTGCCACAGGGTCCTCCAGGCAGGCTCCCGAATCCCACAACCTACCAGTGACTCCACCTCCCCATTCTCAGCTTCCCTCCCAGGAGGCACCAGCACCAAGGGCCTGGAGCTCTGCTGCCCCTCTGCAGCCCAGCTGGCCATTAGCAGAAGTCACCCCTGATATACCAGATCCTTCACGTTGGCCTCTCTTGCAAAGGACAAATGGCTGGGCAGATTCAAGGCCTTGCTGTTAAGGATGCTCCCACTTGAGAGCACTGGGGTCAGGTGCATATTCCAAGCACAGCACAGCTTGGCACTAAAGGCCCCGCACTTGAACTGTCCTAGTGCTGACCTGTGACTTTGGCAACCCCGCTGCCTTCAACAGGGACCCAGGTGAACCACACTCATGCACGCAGGCCGCGTTCTCAGCTCCTCCACTGAAGAATGCCTCACCTTTCGCTCATTCACGTGTGTGACCTGATCTGTGCTTTCCCTAGAGAGTAAAACTCTATGGATGCAAAGTCCCCCCCTCCCGCAGCAAGCTGTGCCCGGGGCCATGTTACGCCCCAGGAACCAGGGTGCAGGGGTGGCGCCTATGAGCTCCGCGGTGTCCTGCCAGGAAGTGAAGAAAACGGCAAATGGATGCTATGGAAAATGGAAAGGAGCGAGAAAAGCAAACAGCACAGACCACCATTTGCACTAAGCGGAGGCTGAGGCAAGGACAGAGCATCCCCCCAAGCACACGGAAACACCTGCAGAACCGTCCCTCCGGCTGCAGACACGGGCACACCTGAGGCTCAACATGGAATGCCACAGAGTAGGTGGCATGGCTAGGAGAGACAGACCAGGGCTGGGAGCCAGGGGAGGGTCAGGAACAGAGCAAGAAACCAGCCTCCCCGGGCGGTCTGGCGTCACACTGTTAGGTTAACTGGATGTTTGCATGCGAGGTTTTGAATACGTCATTCAAAAAGACTGCAATACCAAAAGCAATTGCGTTGGCTGGAAAAAGGCAAAATCCTTGGTGTGTGTACACTTGTCCAGTCAAATATGGCAGGACGTTCACTGTGCACCCAGTTTCCACGTGCGTTCCCGGATTTTCTCAGCACCTTCTCAGTAAGGTGATGCACACCCTCCGTGTGGACAAGGGCAGAAACAGCCAGGCCCCTGGTCACTGAAGCACTTCAGAGTCCACCAGGACCCCCCAGGGGTGCAGAGCCCTCCCGCACCAGCCACTGCAATGCCACCGGCCCTGGTCTCCATCGGCCTGGGGCCCCCTGCCCTCCCGAGCCCATTACTGCTCAACATGCCACGCTGGGTCCGAGACCCTGGCGCTCAGCATGTCCTGACACTCCCAGAGCTGTGTCAACATGTCGCCTGCAATTCAAGGCACCTGCTGAGTAGTTGCCCATTAATCATGTTTAATGGGAAGCCCGAGTGTGCGCACATATTCAATAGGCTGTGTCGGAGCCTCTAAGCAAGGATGTGGAGCCAGCCAAGTCCTTAAAGGGGCCCCGTGTCCCCAGCGATCATCTCACATCTGCCATCACCCACTGGTCCCGTAGTCTTCCCTAATCTCTACAGGCCTCTGGGACACAGACTTCGTGACCTCCCTGGAATTGCAGGTGATGGAGGTATGGGAGGAGCCTTACCAGGGCTTCTGGAGTTCTGCCTCCACTCTGTGCATTTTACTTGGCTTTTTCATTTGCAGGTGGCACAAAGCCATGTCATGTATATTTCATGGTCCCTAAGGCAGGAGAGGGTTTTCTGTCCACAGGATCTTGATACCCAGACATTGTTTCATATTATGAATGGAGCTGTTCCTTGCAAGAAACAGGTTCTTATAATTAAATTAACTGCTGTGTATGTGCTGGGATGGAGACTCGTGTGTGTGTGTGTGTGTGTGTGTGTGTGTGTGTGTAAGAGAGAGACAACCGTGCACTGACACGGTTTCCTCCTGTGTGCCGAAGGTAAGACGCTTCCCCTGAATCACAGAATCATAAGAAGTGTCCCCAACACCACAGAGAGAGATGACATACAGCTCGGAAACCCCCTGCTGTCCACTGATGTTTACACACTGCCTGAAACACAGCAGTCTCAGGCAATGTCATTCCCCTTACGAACTTAAAGATTTGGGCAGTTTGTAAAATAATACTTTGTAGCTAGCTACAGCTATTAACAGACTAATTAAAGCAACTAATAACAAATCTATTCCTTAACTGATTCCAAATTTTGCAAAGCAAGGAAGACAAAAGCAGATGAAAAGTGGGGTGTCCATTCTTAACCTCCAGGGAAAGGGACTGGGTTCCAAGACCCCCCTAGGTAACAGACACCAGGACCCTCGTTTTCCTTAATTGTGCATGGACAGCGCTCTGTGTGACCACAGTCTTGCTTAAAGGAATATACTGGAGGGAAATTATGTAACTTATCAGCAACACACATGCTGCTGAAATCTAATAGCTATTTTTTTTTTTTAAATAGATGCTGCTTGCTTTATTTGGAATATGCACATTTGTAGCAAATACTTTCTGGCAATTTTCTCATTTGACATCTCCCTAAAAGAACTCATTGCCAAGGATATTATTTTTAAAGGGAAATAAACCTGGAAAGACTCAGATGCAGGGCCTGGGTATTATTTACAAGGTGGGGTGCTGTGTTGTGGTACAAAACTCCCAGGTGCAATTTCTTTGTTCAGTTGCTGAGTTTACCCACACAAGGCCTTTCTAGCACTTTCTATGGTAGAATTGAGTAAAAGAAAAGCAAAGTGCTTTGTTTCCAACTCCTCAGTGAGGCAAGCTCCCAGCACACACGCTCAGGCCCGTGGAGGGGGAGCGGCAGAGGGGCCGGGCTCCCACCCGGTCCTTCCAGACCTGCACGGCAGCTTCCCCACCAAATGAGAAGCGTTTGAGGTCTTTGATTCCATGTTAATATTTTTATCCCCAAACACAAACGCAGACAATTCATTCCCCAGCCGCACGCCCTTGTCTCGCTCAGAATGAATGGGCTACAACATCTCGGTGATTCTTGGACTTCCTGCCTCTCCCAGCCCATGAAATATACATGAAATGGTTTTGTGCCACCTGCAAATGAAAAAGCCAAGTAAAATGCACAGAGTGGAGGCAGAACTCCAGAAGCCCTGGTAAGGCTCCTCCCATACCTGTCACCTGCAATTCCAGGCACCGGGTACCCCAAGGCATCTTTTTTTGTGTTACCCGTCTTCAGATCAAAAATAAAGCAATTGGCCGACTTGGAATCAAACAGCTGTCCCACCAAAGAAAGATATTAACCTGGGACGTTTTTATGTGCCAATAAAATCTGATGGCTTGACGTACCTTTTAGGACTGGTTGCTCTCCTCATTACAGAAATGGCTACATGGGGTTCCTGATCTGAAACAGTAGTTGTAAATCAGGATTAAAAGCCACACGTGAGCTGCTATTAGCTCCAATGTCAATACTATTTTTCCTAAATCACTCAGCAGCCCAGGTAAAAATCAGTGAGCAGGACTGGCCCAAGGTGGACTTGAGATCAGGACGCCCCACCCCACCTTCCTCCTGGAAGTCTGAGGGTAGAGACTGCATGGTGTCCAGATGCAATTGGAGGGAGTCCAGCAGCCCCCCTCTGGACAGAGGGAGGCAAAGCCACACAGAGCCCTCTCTGTCAGACGGCATGCAAATGCGGGAGTCCCTTCCCTGGGTGATGCCCCCGCAGCTCAGATTTCAAACCGCCCTCCCTGTCACCCACACAATTCAAAGAGAGAGGGGAAACTCAGGGCCTGTGTGACGCAGATGTGGCCTCCTGATTGTTAAACTGGGTCTGTGCCACGTTTGACAGAGGTTGTCCTGGACAGAAAATGAACTCTCAGAAAGTAATTAAATAGATGAACATCCCAACATTCGAAAAAAGAGACAGACATAGGAAAGGGCGATTCTCCAAAGGAAAAAGACGAACTCATTGCTTAGCCTAATAGAACGGACCTGCAAACGAGAGGAAGGAAGAGTTTTCTCTTCTTTCATCGCAACACCTTCTGTCGGCAGGAAGCATTGCGGATTCCCTCACCCCGGGGCCAACAGGGCGAACCGCTGTCACTCTTGGAAGCAAACTTAGAATGAGATTTTCTAAATTTAAAATCAAATGTCTTTTTAAAGCACCCATGTGTGTGGCCCCCGAAATCCCCTTTCTGGGAATATGACCTTAGAGAAAGTTCAGGCGTGTGATTCCAAAAAACAGACATGATACATGCAGACCAATGTTCATGCTGTGCGATCCACAGCGGCCAGGTGCGGAGCCAGCCCAGGTGAGCAGCAGGTGAAGGCAGGGAGAAAATGTGGTGGTGGATTGGACTCAGCCACAGAGAGGAAGGAATGAGGGCACCGGCTGGCGAATGGCTGGGGCTGAGGATGCGATGCCGAGTGCTCTAAGCCAGGCCCAGAGAGGTGGAGGTCTTTCCACCATGGGCGGAAGCTACAGGGAGATAAAGGGGGAAACTCATGAAAATAGAAGGGAGATCCGAGGTGGAGGAAGGGGATGACGGGGAGGGAGGAGGGACGGGAAGAGAGAGGAACTGCAGATGAAGTTGACCAAATACGCCATGAGCACCTTCAAACTCATCTCAATGAATTATACGCTTATGTGTGACGGTGACGCTCCAACCTAAAAGATGATGAGGGAAGGAAGTCCAGCAGACTGGAGCGAGAGGGTCAGGGAGAGAGGAGGGGAGGGACAACAGAAGGCTGGAGGCTGAGATGGAAAAGTTCTGCTACACACGTTGCTGAATGCATCAGAACCAGCCCCCTCTTACATGTCATCACAGGCCCTGGGGACAGTTTTTAACAGTCACCGTGAGAGTCACCACAGCACAATACCACCACGGATGCTGAACCAGACCAGGGTGGGTCGCTTGGAAGGCCCAGAGGGGAAGAGCAGGGACTTGCAAAGAGTTCTGGACCTCAAAACTCCCACTGGTCTTGTCTGAGGCCGTCCTGGTAAGAGTGAAGCCTTGGAGGCTGGGGAGGGAGGCCAGGCAAGCCAGAGGCCTCGGGGAGCATCCTGGCAGCCAGCACCCTGACTGATGGCTCTGCTCTTCACTACACACAGACTATCAGAAAAAATACTCTAACACTGCCAACACACACACGTTTGCTTACTGAGGAGCCAACCAGGGGCACACCCTACTATGCTGAGGAGGATGTGCACTATGGAATATAACCCCAAAGTCTGAAAAGAGCTCTAAGTAAAAATTAAACTGCAAAGCAGAGCTCCCTCCCTTCCCCATCCCCAGCTGTCCCACGCACTCAGAGGCCAGGGCTCAGAGGGCTCACCTCCCTCCTTTTTGGAAGCCATGTCCTTCAGAGTGACAGAGTCGGGGTGATGGTGGTGACCCTGGGCAGCCCCAGCCCCAAAACCTGGGCCCTCCTGCACCCAGGCCTGGCAACAGCCCTCACAGGCTTGCCTGAGGACCAGCTCCATAGCAAGCCAAGCCTGGGCACCTGCAGTGGACTCCTGGACCCAGTGCCTGTCCAGTGGCTCTTCACTGCACTCTCGGTGAGGACAAGAACCAGCCAAGTCAATCCAGGGAGTGAATTACACTTAGAGAAAATGACGTGTTTGGCTTGTTCATATTTTATACACTTATTTGCTTTTTATATTTTATTTTCTTATATCCATCTGGATGATCCAGACCTTCCAAAATGCACAAATGGAAAGGAAATTCCAGTTCAGCTGTGTTGTGCAACTTGGTGGGGCCTTCCTGGGGCCCCAGCAGAGCGGCCACCAGGCCAAGCTGCCCCACCACTGCAGACGGCCTTTCAGCTCACCTGCCAGTTGGCCAAGGGCCTCCGATCCTCCCCTGAGCTGAGGACCACAAAGACACCCACCCAGTGGGGCTGTGTGGCGATTACCCAAGACAGCCCTCCAGCACAGCAGCTGCCAGGCACCCGCGGTGGTCACTGTGCAAGAATACTCACTAACGGAGCATGCCTTTCGGTTCTAAGATTGAGAGAGTTCGTGCAATAGCTCAGGCTAAATTTATTCAACTTCATCGCAATGCAAAGGAAGAGGTTCAAATCCGAGCACTGTCACGATACATTTAGAGTGCGTATGTGTGTGGTCACACACGTGCTCCTGGCATCACACGGCACAACACACATGACACATGCATCCACACGTGTGGGCACATGTTTCCCAAATTTCAATAACGCAGTCAAGAAAAGCTTTCGAGTAACTTGAAATGTTTATGTTTGGCGAAAACATTAAGCTCGCCTTCCTCGGAGACCGTCGAATCACAACACAAAGAAAAACTATGCACATACTTCTGGAAATCCATTTCTAAAACTGAAAACAGAACAGTCACCACCGCAGGTGGGGGTTCAAAGCCCACCAAGGTTGCCTAATTAGATCGTGCGTCTTTCCATTTTGCTCCTTCAGGGCTGGGAGATGATGAAGTCCCAGTTTAATCAACCCTTGGCCTGAATGCTCCTCAGAGAGAACGCTTTTCTCAAAGCCACGAACTTCAGCCAGGAATCTGTTATTTCACCTTTTATATTTCTTTCTCCCTCTATCATAATAATGAGGTGCTTGGAAATGTTAATGCTATTTGGGATTTTCATTTAAACTAGTTCTTAAACTCCTGCCCTCCGATCTCTCCTTTCAAAAGACCTGAGTGAGCAGCGCACAGGAAGTAGCACAAGCAACCAGGGTGAGCAGGTGGATTCGCGGGATTGAAATATTAACCGCATTTAGATGAGAATCCCCCCCAAATTGCCCACACTGTAGTCTCAGGGACATGCCGCTGAATAAGAGTCCCTGGTCTCTTTATTCAAATTAAAACAATGCATAAGAAAATTAAGTCCTAACAATGATAATGGCTAATAGTCATTAACTCCTCTGCCCGCCAGCCCCTTCTCCAAGTGCCATGATTTACTCAACAGACACTCAGCACCCCAGGGACCCCCAAGGGGATGCACAGAGATGTGGGGGCCGACAGGCGGCGCTAAGTGGGACTGAGTGCGGCCACAGGAAGCATTCTCTCTTCCGGTGCTGTCAATCAGCACATCCTCCAGGAGGAAGCCTGTGGCCTGTGCTCATGTGACTCCCCCCCCCACCCCGCCAGGCTGTCCTTGGAGGTGGACACAGAGCAGGACACCAGGGAGAGAAGGGCCACCCTGCCCTGCTACCAGGGTTCCATTTCCACCTTCCAGGTCTCACAAGTCATTCTGTCTTCCCCTTCGTAATATAAAATTCTGCTATAAAATAGTTTTTTTGTTTAAAAGTGTCTCATCACGAAAGAGCATTAAGCAGATGCGGGGACAGCTGGCCCCAGACGTTGCAAACACGTGAAGCTAAGACACAATCGCCGGAGCAGGGATCTTCAGGGCTGCAGGGCGCAGCGCGGTCCCCGAGGCAGCGGGACGCTCCGAGGCTCTGTCCAGCACCGCGGGAGCATCTTCAAACCTGCAGAACCACTTCTTGAAGGAGAGCCTCCCACGACTGTCCGTCAGCGTCCCTTAGTCAATGCACAGGGACTTTCTCAGAATAAGAACAAGTGAAAACGCTTGAATCAAAGAGGAATATAACCAAATAACAGATTAAAACGCTTCAGAAAGCTTGTTGAAGATCAGAAACACTTCACTCATCGTGGATACTTCACTTTTCAAAGAATGACTGCGTTATCGTTCTCATGCAATATTTTAAAATTACGGTACAATTCCAGAGCAGAGGTCACGGCAGCCGTGCCCAAAGTGCAGCATGTGGTTGAACACACAGGAGGCAGGACCACAAGGAAAGAGGCTTACGGAAAACCACCAGGTGCTGGAATGAAGGGTGTGCCCGAGTCATGGATACCATCCAAAAGGACAGGGTCACAAGGACCGGTGGACACTACTGGAGAAGCTTCTGGGGAGAGAGCAGGGAGCCACGCTGGAGGCCCTTCTGGGGCTGGCAGTCACCCATGCCACTCTGCTGTCAGCGGATGCCAGGCAAGAGGCACTGGCCATGGGCAGCAGAGCCGGAGTGGCCACTTCTGTGTCCTTCCAGGTTCTCAGACTGCACGATGCAGTGATACTGCTTCTGTCACCCAAAGCACAGTACCATGACACAGTTACCACCACAGACTGACAGACAGACACCGAAAGGGGCTCCTGTGACCACCTCCCTAATGTCACCTGAATCCACCAGGACCTCTCGAGTCCACGGAGCAGGCACCGACTCTGGCTTTTAAACTTGAATGTGCATTTTACCATATCTGGAAAATGAGCCAAATCTCATAATCTGACGTCTTACCCACAATGAAGTAACCAACCAATTCCACCTATGTGCTGGTCAACCTCGAGGGGTGGAAGGCAGATGGGGAGAAAGAGGGGCAAGCGATGGGTTGTGGGTCACCTGCCACGGGGGCACCCGTCCTGCAGCATGTGTGGACGGGTCACGTTCCCACCCTTCTCCCAACCTCCCGGACTCCGTAACCTCTCCTGACATCATTGTTGGTAACCCCAGTGCCTGGGGAAGTTATGTATTGTGATGATTGGATGGTGAGAACTGCAGCCTCATCAGGCCGTCCAGTTTGGATGGCTGACTGGGTGGTAACTGCAGGCAGGGGGGCCTTGCTGGAGGAGGTGGGTCTTGCGGCTGCCCTGGAGGGCTCCATCTTCTCTCTGGCCCCTTCCCTCTACCTCTCTCTGCTCCCTGACCCCACCATGAGCTGAGCAGCTTCCCTCTGAGGGTCCTTCCGCCATGATGTGCTTCCTCACTGGGCCCAGAGCAATGGAGTCAGCCATCTATGGACTGAGACCTCTGAGACCATGAGCCTGAATGCACTTCCCCTCCTCTAAATTGCTTTGGTCACAGCAATGCAAAAGCAGACTTCAACATTTCCCACTCTCAAAAGGTCCAGCAATTTCTCCGGATGCTCATCTGATGAAACAAGGACTTTGCCATCTCTGAAAGAAGAAAACCTTGCCACGCTGGACTCTGAGGAAGGTCTGTGAGCCCGGGATGCACCTCCGAGTAGCACTGCCCTTCTGGAAACCCCTACAGTCTGTGTGGGTGTCTGTGGCCACAGTGAGGGCTTCAGTGCAACACAGTCCTGCAATTCCTTGTCCTTCAAGGACCAATAACAATAAGAGCGTGAGTCACACTGTCCTTCTGATCTCAGCTTTACACAGTGGGAGTCGCATGAAGCACTATCCATTTGAAAAAGGACAGTCATCTAATTCAAGGGACAGAAGGGACTCTGAAATGCTTGGTGACTAGTGTGCCCTATAATCGCCTTTCCATGTAGAAGCCGGGAGCCCGGAGAAAACCTCTCACGGAAGCAGCTAGTGAAATCAATAAAGCGCTGCCTTCCCCTGTTTTCCCAGAACAAATTTACTCTTGGTGCACAGGGAGCTGGGGAAAGCAGCCACCTTCCACGTTCATCGAATTTCAGTATCTAAGAAGGACGATGTATGTAAACTACTCCAGGGAAACACATGTGAAACTGAAATGCACACACTTTTGCAAAATATGCATGTAAAATGAATCTGCTGTGGCTGACAGGTCAGGGAGGCTGATCACCAAACACCTCCTCCTGGCTGGGAGGTCTCGGGGCAGGTTGCAGTTGCTTCAGATGCCCTAGCCTACCAGGGGCTCCCAAAGCAGAGGACACCCCAGCATCTTCCTGGTACCACTGCTGCCAAGAGAAGCATTCCCATTCCCTGGAAATAAGTTACAGCACCACCATGTCCAACCTTGACGGGAACAGTCCCCAAAGTGGTTCCAACTGCACACAGGGCAATTGCCTTCCCTCTTACAGGATTTTAACTCGGGTCCACCAGATTTTAGATTCCACCTTACAAATCCGCCAATAATTTCGTATTATATTTGACCCAAGTTGGAAAACTCTCAAGAGCAAAATCACCGTGATATAGAGTTTTTAGCAAAATTCAACCCAACGAGCCTACCGGGTCCCTGGAGTCGTCCATCTGTGTGATCGGCTTGCACGTGGCTTACCCCATCTCACCTGGCTCTTCATTCCCTCCTAGACCCCACGCTCTCTCCTGGGATCATTTTTTCCTACCTGAAAATCACCTTTTCATGTTCTTTCACTCAATGTCTTATGTGCTGAATTCTCTCCAGTTCTGCTTGTCAGAAAATATCATTATTTATTCTTCATTTTTGAAGAGTATATTTGCTAAAATAGAACACTAGATTGGGGAGGATTTTTTTTCCCCATTTCAAATGTCATTCCATTGTCTTCCAGATTTCATTATTTCTTTTGGAAAGTCAGGTGTCTCATCATTGGTCCTGACACTTCCTTCAACCACGTATGACTTCCTTTGAACATGATAGTGCTTCTTCTTCCTGAGGCTTGATGTTGTTGACCAATTCTGGAAAATTCTCTCCTTTCTCTATCTCTGCCTCTGTCTCTCTCTCTCTCCTCTTTACTCATCAGAATATTTCCTACTGATTTGTAGCCAAGCTACCTAACCCTAATTTGTTTGTATGCCAATTTATTACATTCTTAATTTCAATCGCTCTGTTATTCAGTTCTAGAATTTTCATTTGATTCTTCGCATATATTTTGATTTTCTGAACTTCTCATCCATTTTCTTGAATATTTTTATTAAAGGTATTTCTAAATCCATTGAAAATTCTGGTGACTGAGTCATCCATGGGTCTACTTCTGATCCTGTCCCTAATCTGGGCTTTTGCTGTGCCTGGTAATTTTGATTGGATGCTAGACAATGTACATGAGCCATTGTGAACACTCTGGGTTGTGCTAACTTCTCTCCGAGAGGATTTATTTTGTTTTGAACAGACAATTAGAGCAAGAGGAGATGATCCTAATCCAGTGTGTACTTGACCTGTCCCAAACTGGGTTTTGAGATTTTGTGGGAATTGATCTACTTCATCCTTCTTCCTAGACTCTAGCCCTTTGGGACCCAGCTCAGAGCCAGGATGTTCAGGGGTCCATCTCTCCTAAATACCTGTGTAGTGAAACTGCTGAGACCTCTTGCCTGGCTTCACAGCCTCTCACCTGGCACTTTCTGTCCAATTTCTCAGAATCTCAACTGCTGCTATGAATTAGCAAACAGTTCATGAGAAACAGGAGAACAGGATGTGGGGCTCAGCTCTGAGCTCTCTCCTCCTTGCATGGCTGCCTTTGCAACCTGAAGCTCCAATCTTGGTCTTCTCAAGTCTGACGGATCTATAACAGGCCTAATCTGCTTCATTCTCTCTTTGCCAGGGCTTGAAATCAGCAGGTGCATTGGGGTCAAATGTGGCTCCATACACCAGGCACACCCGGCACACCTGGCGCATGCATGCTCTCTGGTGGACTGTGCGACTGCACATTCTCTGCCCTCCTGTCCACCCTCCAGTCAGGGCAGCTCTGCCATCTACACACCATGGCAGAGTGATGCTCTGCTGGGCTCCATGCTCAGGCCCTCAGACACCAGCCGCTCCTACTGCTGTCTCTTAGAGTACTCACCCTTATGAAGATGGTGACATGGAACGGGTCTAAATACCCTACAGCTACTATGCAGCGAGGAAGCCCAAGACACCCCTGTGGGGAGTACGCACAGCATCCTCCAGCCAAGAAGCCAGACCTGAGAGTGGAGAGGCCTCGGGATGGCTCCAGCCCCCACCCCCACCACCCACCATGGGACCGGGGGGCCCTGTGCAGTAGTGACCAGCTGAGTTCATCACCTCCGAGAATGATGATGGGATATTGTCCCCACACTCTAACTTTGGGGGTAGACTTTGTTTTGTATGAGGACCAGGACGCCCTCGTTCCTCAGTTTCCCACTGTTTGCTTGCACCCCAGCGTGTGCATGTGAGACCTTATCCAGTCGGACTGCTTGATCTCAGCTGGAGGTGGAGTTCAGCTGTGTTCCCACCCTAACGGCAATGAGCAGGGTGCAGAGTGAGCGTCTGGGGCAGATGCAGGGCTGGGACTCCGTCAGCTCCGCCCCAGGGCCAGCTCACAGGTGTCCAGTCCCCGGCCTCTGTCCAGCGCCATGCTCCGCCATTTCCCATCCTCTCCCCACCTGCCCATGTCCTTCAGAGTTTACAGCAATGTGACCTGACGTGCCTGCATTTCTCCCCTCTATGGTGTAACAACCTTTCCGTTATCCGGGTCACTCTCCCTTCAGACACATGCAAGGAATCTACTTCTTTACCCAGGGGACGAGCCCACGCACGGCCATGTGGTTCCCCTGGGTCATGAAGAGGGAGTGAAAGTGGCATGTGTCACAACTTGCTATCTACGCTTTCCCTCTGCCATGTAACCAAGAATTATTGAGATGATGCCCGTCCCCTCCAGCAGCCTGGGTTCCCAAACATGCAGCTGAACTTCAGTGGGTACACAGAGGGAAAAGCCAGGAAGCCCTGCTGTTGGGAGTTCTAGAAACTCACAGCCATTTGTCCCCAGCCCAGCTGATCCCATCTCCACCTGGCAGATCCTTGTGTGCATTGTCCTTGGGGCCTTGGGGACACGGCTGGTACTCCAGAATTAATTGGTCAGCACTGAGCCATGGAAGTGAGTTCTCATCCCAGAGTATTTAGAAAGCAACGAGTTTTAGAGACGACAAATTATTCTCTCCCTGATACTCTAGAACCTACAAATAGAATTTCATTGAAATTCATTTATCTCCAGGTGCGCTAAAATTTCACAAAATTACAAATAAGATTCCAAATCAGACATTCCCTCCAAAGCAACCTCCCCTGCAGTCACCCATATCGCTGTTTCACTAGGGTGGAATGAGTGATGTGGGGTCTCGGGATGGATGCACACTGCAAGCCTCTGTGACTCCCCGTGACTTCAATGCAGATGGGCAGGAACTACCCCCAGAGGGCCCTGGGGGTCACTGTTTGCACAGGGTCTTCCCTCCCAGCTGCGGGCCTTTCCCTTGTATTTTGTCGTCTGAAATACTCAAAGACAAGTTCCTTGTGTCCCCTTTGAAGTTCATCATAGAGATTTTGTAAAGATTTCAGGTGCAAATGGTCCCTGAAGGATCTTCCCCGAAATAAACCCTGGAAGAACTGGGACAGGAAGTGACAACTTCTATCCCTTGATGCACAACAAGTACCATCTCCCAGCACGTGAACACGTTATCTCAGTCCTGAGATAAAATGTCTTGTTCTAATATGTGGATCCTAGTGGTAAGAGGTGAAAATCAAAAATAATTCTTTTTCCTATGGGGAAAAGGAGAGAAATAAGAAGGTAAAACCATCAACGGGACTCTGGGCAAGGACCCTGAGTTCTGGGTGGAAGAGTCCTTCACACCTTCCACATTCTCTTCCCAGGCAAATTCCGGCACTTTGATCCCCCTCTGGGCCCCACTCTTTGAGTAGTCACTTCCGGCTCTCCCATTCCTTAATGTGAATCATGAAGATTAAGAACAATTTGGAGAGGCCATGTCAATCATTCCCAAACTGGCCACCACTCTTTTAGGAGCCTGAGCTCAGGCAGAGCGGTCTGAGGCCTCCGAGGGTCAGCACGTCTGGAGGGAAGGAGGCCATCCTGAGGAGGGAGGCTCCTGCTGACCCTGGCCTCCCTCCATATCGCCCACCCACGGCCTCTGTAGGCCCCGCCGGCGCCCTCCCCATTCCCTCCTAATTGCAAATTGTCATTTGAAGGCTGGCTATCTGTTCACAAATGGAACAGTGCATGGATTCAATGAATGCTCCAGAGGTAGGCCACTGGGGCAGCAGTGGGCCTCGAGGCCTCAGCACCCTGGATCTCCAGGCTGCGCCTCACCTCCCAGCCCCACGGAGCAGCCTGGGACCTGCAGTCGCCGTCTAAGCCCACATGTTCTATTTTGATATTTTTCAGTATAAATGTTCAGTCATTCAAAATATTAAGAATATGAGCGAGCTCTCCTAAGATGCAGAACTAAATACCAAACGAATGCACAGAAAACCAGATTGCTGCTTTTCCAGGGAAAAGCAAATCTCCTGAGTTTGAGTCATTCAGCCAAAAACAGAAACAAAAACCTTGGGGTGCACTTGGCGTGGACTCCACCAAGCGCTAAATCCTTCGTTTACACGGATAACAAGTTAACAAGTGGATTTGGACCTGCTAGAGCGGTGTGAATAGGGCTGTGTGTGACTATATATACAGACATTAAATCACAACGCCAGGGACGGAACGGAACAGGGCTGCGGCCTCCTCGCCCACAATGCCAGCAGGTCTTGTGTGGCCGCTGTGGATCAGAGGCTGGGGGCAGAGTCGAGAGGAGTGAGCACAGCCTGGCCTACCGCTCCCGTTCCTCCCTGGGAGTCCATGAGTGCACCCTAAAGCCCATGAGGGAACTGAATCAGAGAGTGAACTGGCCATTGAGCTCCGGGCCACACACAGGGGTTCCGAGCAGCAGCTCGCAAGGCGTCTCTCTGGCCAGAGCCTGCACGGGCGCCTGCAGGTCAGGTGAGAGACTGAGTCCAGACCCAGTTCCTGCAGGTGTTGGATGGGATTGCCAAGGGACCCCTGCCCCAGTCTGAAAGCAGAGCCAGGGTTGGGGAGGACAGTGCACGTGTGACCCAGAGATGACCTGACTCTGGGTGGAGGCCACTCCACAATGCCCCTGAATAAGAACTTGGCCCTCAACTCCATAGTGGATCTGTCTTGGAGAGGCCCAGGTCTGCCCCGGGGGAATGTGCACCTGAAGCTCATTTTTAAGTTTGTGGGGAATTCTGAGACACCTGGAGGGTGGCCCAGAGCATCCCCTAGGGCCTGGGAGGTTCCTGCAATCCCGGCTCTGTGCTCCAGGGCCTGTATGTTGCCCTGCTTTCCTGGGTGTGTGTGAGGGGCCCAGGTGGGCACTGCACTGCTTCCCAGACTGTTTCCCAGACACCAGGGAAGAATCCAGGTGATGGGATCAGGAAAGTCTCCGAAGCTGCACCCGAGTCTCCAAGTGAAGTCCAGGCTGGTACACGTGGGGCCCAAGGCCCCTACGCTGGGCGAAGAAGGGATAGTGTGCACCCTGGACGAGGCTGGAAGAGGCCTCCGGGCCACCAAGGCTCTGCTGTCTGCGTGGCACCCAGCCAGGATTAAAACCAAAACACAGAAGATACAGAAAACGTCCTCAACTGTTGTCAGCTGTCAGTCATCGATACGCAAGCTCAGCCACGTGCAGACGGCGTCGTCAGGTGAAGACACAAAGCAAAGACTTTCCTTCATTAGATTATTTTTTTTTAAAGGTGGTCAAAAAAAATAGCAGCAGCTGGGCAATTTTAGGGTGCTAGCACTTTCCACCAGGAGGAAACCGAGGTCCAGGCGGTCACTGGTGCACGCACCAGCGCTGACCCACCGTCGAGGTGAGGTGGAGCCGGTCCTCACCTGCCCTGATCGGTAGGAAACGACCTGTCCACATTCACCCAAGCGCTGGCCCCCTCTGCAAAACAGAGCTTGTGCTCCGAGTACCTCTGTGGAGACGCCCAGGCCAGGTGGAGGTGGCTGCCCACGGGGATGCAGCCCCCAGGAAGCTCCTCAGGGTCAGATGTGCACAGGGGCCAATCCAAGCAGCAGGAGAGCATTAGGTGCCTCCAGGTTGGATCGCTTCCCGATGATTTGGAAATTAGTTGACTTGCTTTTCACATTTAGAATTTAAAAACCTCCTGACTCATTGTGGACTTTTGAAAACCAGTCAGAAGAGATTCCTTCCTTCTCTGGAGCTGCCGTCAGAAATATCGCGCTGAAAAACTGTTCATTTACCACAAGTCGCCACATTGTTGATTAAATTGTGCGCACGCCAGCATTAACACGGCTCCCGGTGGGAGATAATTGTAACTTTAGTAGCACACGGGAGGCTGTGCGGAGGTGCAAAGATGTTTACGGCAGCATTACCCGTAAGGGTGAAAAATCGGAGACAACCAGAACGTCAGCAGTGAAGATATAAATTACAGTGTGATAGCATTTATTTTTTTAAATATCTGGGGTTGTGGGTCAGTGGTAGAGCACTCACCTAGCATGTGTGAGGCCCTGATTCTCAGCACCGCATGGAAATAAATAAAGATACTGTGTCCATCTACAGCTAAAAATATTTTTTAAAAATATCTCTCCATGTGTACACAGTACTGCTTCTGCACAGATGGGCATGTTGCACACTGCAAAACTCTCGTGGACACATTCACACCACAGTCTGTCAGGGGCCAGCCAGCTACTGAAAAGACCAGAGAGGCCAGTATTTTAGGGTTTGTGAACCACTGAGCTTTGCATCTTTGCCACAACTATGCAACTCTGCCACTGTAGCAAATAGGAGCCAAACACACAAATGCATGAGCGGGACTGTGTTTCATAAAATGTTGCACTTGCCCAGCGACTTGGGAGGCTGAGGCCGGAGGATTGCAAATTCAAGGCCTGACTTGGCAACTCAACAAGACCTCATCTCAAAGTAAAAATACACAGGGCTGGGAACGTAGCTTGGGGATACTGCACTCCAGGGATTAGTCCCCAGAGCAAGAAGAAAAGGAAGGAAGGAAGGAAGGAAGGGAGGGAGGAAGGAAGGGAGGGAGGGAGGGAGGGAGGGAGGGAGGGAACGAACGTTGTACTTAGACATCAAAATTGGAAGTTCGTATAATTTTCACACCATACAAAACTCTCATTTGGCACTTCTTATCAAAGCTGTTCTTAATTCCTGAGCCAGAGGAAAACAGGTGCGGCCTGGAACTGGCCCTGCCCAGGACCCCTACCAGGGCCCCAGCTGAGGGTGTGCTGTCCAGCCTGTGGCCGTGCACACGGAGGCCTCGTCAGAGGGTCCACGGTGGCTGGAAATGACCCCACCAGGCTGCCTGCCCTGCTGTCCACCAGGCCTGGAGCAGGAGAAGGTGCCCAGGACGCCTGCTTCGCGGGATCTGCCGGGCTCTGCAGTTTCCTCAATCGTCACCCCTGGGGACTCCCTGAAGACTCTGAGCCTGTCCCTGGGGCTGTGTGTACCTGGAGGGACAGTCGGGGCTCACCTCTGGAGGGGGAGCAGGGGTGTCTGGGCCACACGGGGCTGGTGAGGACACTCTCACCTCCTGGCCTGGGTGGGCCAGGCTGGGGAGCACTCCCTGCGTCACCAGGCACCTTCCCCGGGTGTGGACGGGAAGTGTCTCCAAGGAAGAACCCATGATGGACAAGTCTGCCTCCTCGCTCCCCTGAATTCTCTCCAAACTTCCCCGGAGCTGAATCAGGGCGCTTAAAGATTGCCATTAAAGATTAAAATAAATTATGCCGCAATGAAATATGAAGTCCAAGCTCAACTCCTGGATCGTTCACTCTCATCAAACCCCAAATTTACATGATGGAATACGACCAGTGGCCCATTCCCCACCCTGAACCGTGGGCAAGATCTGGGTCCCCGTCATGGCTTAAGGAGCTGCCTGTGGAGACGTCACTCCCCAGCGGCACCGCCTGAGCTTTGTACCTCGCCAGCCGCCAGCCAGGGCACACACTCAGCAGGAGGGCAGGGCGGGCAGGCGGCACCCACCCTGGTCTAAAGCAGCTCTGGAAGCAGTGAAGTTGCAGAGGGAGGGAAGCGCTTGCCAGGATGATCCCAGGACTGAGAGGGTGGCCCAAACCCCAAGAGAAACGCTGGGCACAGCCGGGGGGGCGGCAGTGTTTCCCCTGCCCGAAGGGGAGCCCGGGCGCTTGGGCAGGTCCTCACCTCCCACTCACTCCCGTGCCGGCCAAGAGCCAGCAGAGGAGACAGACTTGGTGGAGAAGCAAAGCCATGCCTTCCTCAGGCCACGATGAGGGAAAGGATGACAAACCAAAGGACCAGGGTGGGGGAGACCAGGACGGGGCCCTCCGCGGTCCACTCTGCCTCACTCAGGAAGAACCCTCGGGGTTTCTGCAAACACAGGGTCCTTCTTAGGACTCCCATCCCCCTCAGAAGGACCTCCAGCATCTGCTGAGGAGAGCAGGAGACCAGCTGCAGCAGCCTGGTGAGTGGTGTCCCCCGCCCCTTCTTCCCTCCGCACCTCCGGGACGCAGGGACCCAGCTCCTCCAAGCCGACTTTCCACCAGCTGCAGACTCTGGGCACTTCAGCCTCTTGCTCAGGACTGTCCACCTGCCTTTCCTCTTTCTGAACCTGACTCCGGCACCTGCCGTTGACTGCCTGTTGGGTGCAGGGACCTGACTTGCTTTTCCTAAGCTCGGGGAGCCCAGTGCTGGGTCTCTTTAGCTCACAATTAGCCACGTGGGTGTGAGGCTGGCCTTTACTAAACTCTCACCAAGGCACACGGGGCAGCCCTGGGATTAGACAGCTATCTTCTGAGGACACAGCGAGTTCAAGGCCAGCCCTGGAGCCCCACTGAAACTCCCCTGGCCTCCCACTTGGGTGTGTCCTTCCACAGGCCAGGGCTCAGGAACCAGAGGGGACCTGAGTGGTCCTATCTTTTCCAGTGGGCTGACAGCCTTGACTCAAAGACACGCACTCCAAAGGCTATCCCATTCTGCACTGCTTCCAGAACATTCCCTGTCTAGCACCTGAAGCATCTTCAATCCAAGACCAAACCAGATCAGCTTCTCATTTAGTGACTTCGCAATGTCAACAGCGATCACACGAACAGGTTTAAAGCCATCCACTGGCGTGTTCCACACCGTCTCCCTCCCCTGCATGCGGACTTCTCCTGGAGGAAGGAGTCCAGAGGCACGCAGGTCCTAACCCAGGGTGCACAAGAGTCAGTAAAGCGGCAGCGATTCCCAGCGCTGGGAGGCGAGCTTCCTGGCCTCCAGAGGACACCACCATCTGCAGCCATGTGCCCAGATGGGGAGGCTGCTACCGTCTCTTCAGCCTCGCTGTTGGGGACAGTGTCTGGGATGCGAGGCACTGGAGGTCAGGTCTTCCCCCGTGTGCGGAGGCTTAAGGTCAGGTTGGTCCCCAGGGAACAGAGACACACCACTGTCGGTTCACAGCCTTCTGAAGGCCAGACGATGAATTATGAGAGGAAATCTGCACACCGCCCTCCGCACACAATTTCCAGCACTCGTGTCCACCCGCAGCGACCTCAGACCAAAGGCGTGGGGTTAAGGGCCATGCAGGAGGTCGGCAGTCCCTGCTGGAGGAGGCGGCACGATTTCCACCTCGTCAGCAGAGCCAGCAGCAAAGGATACACCACGGGCAAACTTCAGGGGCGTCGGGCTGGAGGAGAAGGCAGGAGCGGCGCCTCCTATGTCACACGCAGATGGAAAGAGGCCGTCCCTCCCAGAAGAATCGGAGCATCGCTGCTCTGTGAGGACCCGGCGGCCACTCTGCCAGGAAAAGCCAGGCCATGTCCCACTTGCCCACAGACCCCAAGTGAGCCGCAGGTTTGGCCTCTGATTGTTCCACTAGGACGGGGGACGCAAGGACCCGGGGGCATCTGTGCCGAGGAGGCGCTGAATGATGGAGCCACATGCAGGGTCGTGTTCCCTTTAACTCGTCGCATCAGACACACGCAAAGGCTGCTCGTCTTCGCCTGTCTGGGCTGGCCGCTGATGGAGGAGGCGGCCGCCTCCTTCTGATTGTGATTAACCAAATGGAGAGGAAGAGGCTCCCCAGAGGGAGGAGGCCGCCTGGCCATCATCGCCAGGCCATTTCTCTGATTTACTGCAACCCAAGGAGGGCAGAGAGGAAGATGATTAAAGAGAAGCAGCCTGCTGTCGCCACATTGTTATAAAAACAAACAATGGGATCTGGGCTGATCTGTCAGCAGCAGCAGGGCTCCGTCAGCAGCTCTTCTTAAATCTCAGCTCCCCGCTGAACTCCTTCCCCGGCCTCCGACCAGCGTGAACCCTGTGGGGAGAAGCATGGGTCGCCTTGGGACGCTGCCGCCTGGGTTCAGCCGGACACTTCCACAGAGACGGAAGGCGCAGGGGAGCCGGGGCATCAAGCCCACTCACAGGGCCCGCGGGGCCTGGGCGGGACAGCAGAACGCGGCCCTCGTGTCCGTTTCTGTGGATGAAGAGAGTCTCTCTCCTGAGGATAAACTTCACATAACTTGCAAGAGGTACGTGCCCTTGGCGAACGGAGAGCTCGGGAGTTGCAGAGTTTGACGCTGCGGATCGAGTCGCGCCACTGCTGCTGGGAACCTCCCCTGGCTCCCACTCTCCACCTGCCCCACGCGGCCACTGGCCACGGTCTCTCTTTTTTACCATACACCCTTGTTTTCACTTGACATTGTAACTGTGCAACGTGACATTTCAACACACATATGCAATAGGCAGTGACCAGATCGGGGCGATGGCACATCTGTCACCTCAGACGCCTCGTTTCTCGAGGCTGGGAACATTCCGGATCCCCTCGACAAGGTATTCTGCAATATTCAACCAACTGTGGTCAACCATAGCTGTCCTCTGGGCTCCAGGACACTAGCGGGCACCCTCTGTCCCCCTGTCCCCTGGACGTGTCAACCGCCCTCTCTCTGCCCCCGCCACGTGCTCTCCCTGGGCCCTGGGATCCATCCTTCTGTCCTGTGAGGTCAACTCAGCCTCCTCGGTGCAGTGAGGATCTGCATGCTCCCCTGCTGCTTCCCGAGCCCAGTCACCTGCGAGAACATGGCCGGACCCAAGGGCACAAACTCTCAGTTAGAGGATGAAGGAGATCAGAGGCCTGCCTGCGGCCACAGCTGCTTCCCTGGGCCAGGCACCTGCAGTCTGCTGGGGGGTGGACTGTAACGTCCTCCTCATCGCCACAAGATGAGAAGCATGTGGAGCAAGACACTGAAGAGCTGAAGCGGCCATCGCATTGTGCATATGCGCCCCGACCCACGTGGTCCCGTGGACGCAGAAGTCAGTTTACCTGCCGACTGAACAATGAAACACTGATTGTGAGGTGACGGTGGCTTAGCCTGGTGACAGTCGTGCCTGAACACGGGTATCACGGCACACACTTCAGATGATGACCTCCGTTTGTCCCTTATGCTTCGAGGAAGCTGGACAGAGGAGAGGCCAGAGCGGGCTCCTGGCATGACACCCCATCTACAGGGCTCTGCAGGCACCATGCCACCGACTCCCACCCTCACGGCCTCCCGTGACCTGTCACCTCCCACAGACCCCATCTCTGGACACCACCACACTGGGGGCCAAGTTGCATCTGATGAATTTGGGGAGGCACAAGCGTATGACGCTAACCCGCCTCGACTTCACCTCCACAGTGAGGCTTCTCTGCCCACCCAGCCACAAGGCACCCCACTCGCAAGATTCCCTCCGAGAGCCCGGCGATGCTGGGCGGTCACTACCCATGGCCTCTCTGCTTCTTACTGCAACCAGAGCTCCGCGGGGCGGGCACACCATTTGCTCAGCCCCAGGCCCAGCACGCGGCCACTGGTGCCCTGGGAATGAGCGGCTGAGGCAGTGAAGGAGTCTGAAAATGCAGCTGAGCCCAGCAGACAGGTTCACCGTGGGGAGGACACCACCCAAATGGCGACTTAGTTCCCTGTTTCCAGGGGACCCGTGGGAGAGACCGACACCCAGCCCTGTCCACAGACGGGCTCCTCAGGGGCCAGGACCTCTGCGGGTGCTCAGAGCGTGACCCCAGGTGGGAATGCTGGGTGCCTATCCCATTTGGTGACGCTGTGAGCCAGGCTGCTGGGCAGGGCTGTGAGGCACCAGAGCTCAGCCCCCGCCCCACTAGTGACCTCAGGCCTCAGCATCTACAGCACAAGGGTCCTAGCAAACCAGAGCCGGGACTGCCAATGCTCTAGGGGGGCCCAGTGAAGTCGCCTGGAGGCTTCTTTTGAGACAGCGAGGACAATGGCTAGGGTGTGCTGTTGATCCAGTCCTCCAGGGCCACCCCTCAGCTCCTTTCATGAGCCTGTTTGTCAGCAGACTTCGATACACATGATCCAAACCTAAGTTAAATCTGCTTAGAATTTAAAAAGAGTTTGTTGGTTCATGTGACGGAACAGCTCCAGGGTAGAGCTGCAGCTTCAGGTGTGGCTGGATCAAGCTCACACAGGGACCTCCTGCTTGCTCCTCCGTGTCAGCCTCAGCTTCCTTCTCAATGTCTCTAAGGGCGCTCCCTACAGCTCGGCTTGCTCCCTCTCTACTGCTGCTTGTCTCCATAAAACATGACTCCAAAGTTTCTAACAAACATCATGAGCCTCTCTCCTGTCCTGGAATCTGGAATTGGATCAGGTGCCGATCCCTGACCCACTCAGGCCAGGTGAATGGAATGCATCCGTTGCCTGTCTCCTGGGTCTCCACCTCTGCAAGCAGACATGGGCTGAGCCTGGCTGGCCATAGGGACTGGCCAGGGGAGGGAGGGTTCCCCAGAAGGGATGGAAGTAGGGGCTGGGCATGCAGGCGTGACCTGTGCCCACCTGCATGGAGCAAATGCTCCCAGCCCCAGAATGAGGTGGACGGTAAGAAGCAACCCCTTCATTCCTGGAGAAGAAAACAGGAGGCTCCCAATGCTGCTCAGAGCCGAGATGGGATGAAGGTTCACCGAGGCTGCAGCAAACGGGGTCAGAGACCCACGCTATGGGTGGGATGGACCCACTCATCGCACACGCAGCCCCATCAGGGGTGCAGCGGAGGCTCTTCTGGCAGAGGGAGGCCCCAGGTGCTCAGCTGAGGCCCTTCCTGAAACACAGGACACACGAGGTCACAGAGGCTCCTTCACAGCGAGCCTGCGTGGAGATCTGAGGACGGCCACCCGACCTGCCTGTCAGCAGACACACAACACACGTGCGCCGGGCCCCTCTGCCGCGGCCAGGTGGTGAGGACAGCCGTCTCGGGCTCTGCCTGGCGCCTGCGTGGCCCTGAGGTTTGCACCGGGAACTCGCTCTGACGTCTCCATGCCCCGTAAGGAACACCTGCTGTGGTGCAAGGCCCTCAGCCTGGAGCCATGCTGAGCGCTGCAGCCAGTCGGGGACAGAGCCCCTCTGCAGCCACCAAGCGTAATGGGCAGCACTGGAAGCGAAGACCATGCACATCAAAACACCCTCTCTGTTCCAGGAGTCGCCTGCCCAGGAACGCAGCTCGGTGAAAGAATGCATGATCTCACCCTCGGCTTCAGGAAATTCCCCAAAATGCATTGAAACAACAGTTTGTTCACCAGGGCTAAAAGCAGATGCATTTCAAGGGTCACCTTGAGTTCCGCTTTGCCATGTCTACCTGTCCCATGTATGAAAAGGTGGACCTTCATCCGCCTGGGCCGGGACTCCAACACTCCATGAGCACCCCTCTGCCCTCCCTTCCTGGCACCCGTGGAGGGTCATGCAGAGAACTTAGCACTGCTTCCTTAAGGAGCCGAGCTCTGGTCTGTGAGTGACAGAAGGCCACGCTCGGAGCATCCGCTCTGTCTACACTGTGGGTGGACTGCGCCCTGCTCTGGGTGGACTGCGCCCTGCTGTGGGTGGACTGCGCCCTGCTCTGGGTGGACTGTGCCCTGCTGTGGCATTCTCATGCCCACGTCTCCAGGCCTCCAGCTGGGATGGACCCGTGGCAGCCACTGGCAGGAGACCAAGAGCAAAGAGAGGGGCCTGGGCTCTGATCCCCTGGCCCCCGTGCTGCACCTGGGGCAAGGTCTCCAGGATCAGCTCCATCCTTTCCTCCATAGCTCCCTGTCAGGAGCAGGGGATCCTGGGTAGCTAACCTCCTGGCCTCTTCAGCCCGCTCCACTCTCAGCTCCCACATCTATACAATTGATGTTACTAAATTCTCTGTGAAGGAAAATGTGAAAGACTTTGTTTTCCTGGCTTAATCCCAAGTGATATGTAAAATAATTCCAGCAGGGAAAATGAATATCATCAAGTAAACCCCACAATCCAGGGTCTGAGCCCCAGCTCAACACTGGCATAACTGCCCACAAAGCCTGTCCCTCAACCTTGAGTTAGAGTCACCTGGAGAACTGTAGAAATGGCCCTGACCCCATCTCAAATCAAACAAATCAGACTGACTTTGTCTGCCACCTGAAATGGAGTTTTTAAAAGTTCTTCCTGATGCTACACATGGTGGCACATTTCTATTATCCCAATGACTTGGGAGGCTAAGGCAGGAGGATCACAACTTCAAGATCAGCCTCAGCAACTCAGTGAGGCTCTAAGCAACTAGGTGAGACCCTGTCTCAAAATAAAAAGTTTTAAAAAGGGCCAGGTATGTGGCTCAGTGGTTAAGCACCCTGGGGTTCAAATACTTGGTACAAAAAAAAAAATTGTTTTCCCTGAGATGCAGAGAGCAGAAAGAAGTGTTCCTCCAATGATAGCATCGCTACCAGAATAGGTGGACACACTGAAGGACACTGAGGCTGCATGACCACTGAAGTCACAGAGAAACCAATCAGCCTGAACTCCAAGGAGAGACAGGCAGAGACCTGCAGGCAGGAAGAAGTGCAGCCACTCACCTGCAGGAACACACGGAGCCATGCAGTGGCCTGGGGTAGGGAAGAACAAACGGGTTCCCAGGTGGGGAACTTGGCAAAGGGAGGAAAATATTGTGTGGAATCCTAGAAATGAGATGATCTAAAAAACTCCAGCAGTGAGCAATGAAGAACACCTTCCAGGGCTGACCTGTAGACTAAAATGGCCAGAGAAGCATCGGCGACATGAAAACACATCAACAGAAACTACTGAAATAGAAATGATTGGAGAAAAAGCATGGAGTGAGCAAACAAACCCAGCAGAGCACTGACACTTATAGGAACACATGGAACAGAGTCCTGTGCACAGAACTGAATCCCAAAGAGAAGACAGAGAGCAAGAATGGGAAAGAGGAGCTATCTGAAGTCAGAACAAGGGTAACTTTCCAAAAGCAATGCCAGCCATCAAGTCTCAGACCCATGAAACAGAGAATCCCATGAGGAACAGGCTATCTAGAGAGAGCTCTGCTGGACACAGGCTGCTGAAAAGGAGAGGAGAGTTCACGGTCAGCCAAAGGAGAAAGCACAGTGGAACCAAGGCAAGAAGTTCAGCAGACTTCCCGTCAGATGCTATGTAAGCCAGAAGATGATGAGACGTCTGTAAGGAACGGAAGGGAATTTGACACCCCGCAAAAGCAGCTTTCAAAGTAGGGTGGAGTGCAAATACTTTCAGAAGAATAAAAGTTGGGAATGCATTGCCATCAGACCCCAGACACCAGAAATGCCAAGGGTCCTTCAGGTGGGAAGAACATGGAACCAGATGGGAACTCTTATCTACAGAAAGAACTAAAGGCTTCTGGAAATGACTCACATGTACAAAGGCATGAAATCCATTGTTTTTCTTATTTCCAATTGTACTAAAAACCAATTTACTGTATTAAGCAAAAATAATGAAAACATTTTTAGAGTTTATGGTATGTACAGAAATAAAATAAATGGCACCAAGAAATCTAAAAGTGAGAGGAAGGAATTAGATCATGATAAATTAAAGGTCTGTTTGAAACATCTTGGGGAAATAATTGTAGTGATATTTAAATGTATAAATAATAACCCAGCCAGGTGTGGTGGTGCACACCTGTAATCCCAACAGCTCAAGAGGCTGAGGCAGGAAGATCACAAGTTCTAAGCCAGTCTCAACAAAAAGTGAGGTGCCAAGCAACTCAGTGAGACCCTGTCTTAAATAAAATACCAATAGAGCTGGAGATGTTGGAGATGTGTTGCAGTGGTCGAGTGCCACTGAGTTCAATCTCCAGTACAAAAAAAAGGGGAGGGAAATCACAAGAGACATTAGGAAGAGCAAGCATCAATAGTCAGAAATAAAAGCTTGACATGAAAGATTGGAAGTACAGCAAACACAGCATCCCAAGGGATTTACAGTCTGGAGGACTGTGTTGGAAAAGAAGAGTCTCCAAAATGGCCCCAGCTGGATGCAAAGGGCTGGATGGAGAGGAGGTAGTCAAAGACAGAACCACAGAAGGATATGAGGAACATCAGAGCAGACTCAACAAAACTGAAACACAGAAAAGCAATAAATGAGATCAGAGAAAATGGAAAGCTGGTTCTTTGAAAGGATGGAGTGGCTTCATAAGCCTCAGCAGATTGACCAAGAGAAAAAGAGAGAAAAGGAATGTATTAGTAATAGTTGAAATGATAAAGGGGACATCACTACAGATCTGACAGGCACAGGAATGCCAATAAATAATGTTAGAGCAATATCATTTCCAAATATTTGACAATTTAGGTAAAATGAGCCCTTTTGGATTAAAAAGCACAAAATACCAAAGTTCACCAACTATGAAACAGATTCTGGAATTACTAGTGCCAATGCAGTATCTTCCCAAAAATAAATCAGAGGGGAGGGAATGCTGCTCCTCTTGTCTCTTGAAGCCAGTTACACCGTGGCACCAAAGGCAAAGATAGGGCTTAAGTAAATTTATGGAAAATATCTTTCCTGAACACAGATACCAACACCTTCTACAAAATGTTATCAAATCACGTACAGCGACGTATGCAGAGAATGATACGTCGTGACTAAGTTGGGTTTGCACCAAAGTACAAGGGTAGTTCAATATTTGGAAATAAATCAATGAAATCCACCATATTCACAACCTAAAAAAAAAATCTCATGATCATCACAACCAAAGCAATAAAAGAATCTGGTGAACTTCAATACCATGTATATAGAACCTGTCAACATCAAAAACATGACAATTCACCTTCACAAACAGCATTTACAAGAACCTTCAACTAACATACTTCCTGTGTCAAATGGAATGCCGATGTTGGGAACAGGGCAAAGATATGCACTCTCTCTTATTTAATATCACACCAGGGTCTTACACTGACAGGAGGGATGGGGAGGGGACAAAGATATAAGTACTGAAAAGTAAACAGCCAAACAATTCACAAATAACCCAATTAACCAGAGGAAGTATTCCCAAGTGTTCAGCAAAAACAATTTACTAACATACATGAATTTAGGATACGAAGTCAATATAAAATCAATTACATTTCTATATGAGTACAGAAATACAAATTCAAATTTGAAAATAATGATGTATTTTCAATAGCACCCCAAAATCTCTAACACCTTGGCATAAATCTAAAAAACATGTGCAACATCTATATGCTGAAAAGTATAAAATAGAGATGATGAAAATCAAAGAAAATCTAAATAAACTGTCAGGCATACCATGTTCATGGACTAGAGGACTCATCAAGAAGGCAGTTTTCATTTTCACAAGTTTGGAGTTTTGCAGGTTAAATGCAATTCCAATCAAATTCCAGCACATATTTTTTTCTTAAGAAATTGGCAATGTTAGCTCCAGTGTTCACATTTCAAATCAGAACATAGTCACAACATTTTTGAAAAGGAATAAAATGAGAAGATTCACATCATCTAATCAAGACAGCATGGTATTAGTTGAAAGGCTGGATGGTGGGGGTTGTGGGGCACAAAGTAGAGTCCAGAGTACGTTCAAATGATTCCAACAAAAACATAAACCAATTTAAAAGAGAAACAACAGTCTTTACAATAAGTTATGCTGGAATAATTTATCATTCCTATGCCAAAATGTAGCTCGTGACCCATATGGATCCACACACAAAAATTAGCATAAAACTGATCATAAACCTCAATGAAAGACCTACCGCTATTAAACTTCTGGAAGAACACAGAAGAATTGAGCTGTGTGACCTCCGACTTGGCAAAGCCATCTAAGATACAACAACCAAAGCAATTTCATAAAAGAAGAAAAGATGAATTGGACCTTCTCATAATAAAACGCCTCTCTGCAAGGGCACGTTCAATAAAGGACAGGTTACACCGAGAAAAATGCTTTCAAATCACACGTGTGACAAAAGAATTATGTGCAAACAATTCTCGAAACTGAATAGCAAGACAACCCAAATCAGTTGCCTGAATGTGAACGCTTTTCCAGGGAAGATCTGCAGATGGCAAGTAAGCACACTAGAAGCTGCTAGCACCATTAGCCATCAGGGAAATGCAAATTAACGCCACCATGAGGAGCCATCACCCACGGACCAGGACAGCACGGCACAATTCCAGCGTGAAAACACCAAGTGTTGGCGAGGATGCGCAGCAGCCGGGACGCACACGCTGCCGATTGGAAGTGCCAAATGGCCCGACCGTGTGCGGAACACACTTCCCAGATGATCCAGCAAACTCCTCCCTAGGTATTTACCCACAGAGAAATAAAAACATATGCTCACGCCAAACCCATGCAGTGGCTTCGTCTGTACCAGGCAGGGCCGCTCACAGCCCCAGCGCTTTTATCCCGGGAGGGACACACACACCCTGGTACCTCCACATCACAGCGTGCTCCTGAGCAATGAGAAAAATGAACTCTGCTACTCCCAGCAACCTGGAGGAACGCCAAGTGTGCTGTGCCCGATGAAAGCAGCCAGCTCAACAGGCGACAGCCGGTATGACACCATTCCCATAGCATCCTGGGAGAAGCCCAGTGGAAGGAAGAGGAGACGTGTGCAGAGGGAGGGGGAGGGGAGGAGGAGGAGGAGGAGGGGAAGGAGGGGGGAGGAGGAGGAGGAAGATGGGAAGGAGGGAGAGGAGGGGGAGGAGAATGATGGGAAGGAGGAGGAGGGGAGGGGGAGGAGGAGGAAGAGGAAGATGGAAAGGAGGGGGAGGAGGAGGGGGGAGGAGGAAGATGGGAAGGAGGAAGAGGAGGGGGAGGAGAATGATGGGAAGGAGGAGGAGGGG
>JAJEJO010001640.1:7429-52534 GCA_020662805.1 Glaucomys volans | reverse complement strand
CCGCAGGTGGTCTGGCCACGTAACCAAGGCTACACGGCATCATCTCCCAACGTTATTTCTCCTGAAACTCCGAAAATGAGACTTTTAACATGATGGACCCACTTGCACATTTTAAATGTGATTTCTGATATTTTTCATCAGAGCTTCAGTCGTTGCTAAGGGTGAACTTCCTGGTGTATTGTAAATCTTGACATTTTAGAATTCAGCTGTTACATCACTCTTTTGAATGTATCTATTGGAATATAAATAACAGAATGGCTGACACCCACCTCCATCCATTTATAAAATCCACACGAAAGTCTTCATTAACAATCAGAAATGCCACTTACTCTTCTTTTTCTCCTGGAGCTCCTATTTCCCTTCCCGTTCTCCCACAGAACTGCATCCTGACATAATGTGCTTCTAACCTTGAAAGCAACGCACCCATCACGCCATTATGTCATCTTGCAATATCTTCTGGGTGTTCCTATGTTCAACTTCAACTTTTTGAAGTTTCCTCTCACTGTGAGTCTTGAGTTCAAGAATTCCGTCAAGTGGGCGCCATCCCGGCACACAGCCAGAATGCAGAACGGCCTCAGTGCATCGTGTTTTAATAAATAAATGTCCTTTCAAAATGAAAACCACCTTTGTTGCAAACATGCCGCGGGGTGAAGCCTGCTTCCTCAAGGACAGGCAGCAGAGAGAGGTGCCAGCCGGAAGAGGGCCACCTCAAAACCCAGCCGATCCCGGGAATCCCAGGTTAGCCTCACGCACAGGTGAATGTGACCCAGAAGGAAACACAGGTGTGCAGGTCACCAGGGTCAGGAAGACAACCCAGGAGAGCCACACCTGGGTCAGGACACCCACACTCTTGTCTGCCTCTCGTTCCCCACTTTTGAAGGCGCCCTGAGTACAGAGAACTGTCCCTCTACTCTAGGAACCACAGTGGGCCACACCGGGAGGCTGCGGTAACTGGGGAGAAGGGAGAGGCCACCGGAGATGCTGTGCTGACCGCCGCCCTCCCTGCCTGGAGAGGGGAGCAGCTGTGCCAGTAGAGCCGGGACCACTCCCAGCTCAGGAGAAGCAGGAAAGCCCACATTTTAAAAACCGTCTCCTGACTTCAGAATGTGGCCGAGGCGTTCGCAGGGAAGACGCGAGGGTGTCTGCAGGCCACAGCTGCACCCCAGAATCGCTGCTCGGGGTCAGCAGACGGCCACGCCTCCAGCTGATCTTTTCTACTGATGACCCGTCACTCCACAGGTCCCCTGCCCTGCTGCCTTGCTGCTCCACATCCTTTCACTTCACAGGTTTGCTTTTAAATTGGAAAAGAATAATAATGATAGTGCCCTTCTCCCATCAAAGAAAAAATCTCTATAACATATGCAAAACAGTTCTGGGAAAATAACCGGCAGGCAGCAAGAAGGCGACTCCTGACCCAGAGCACACGACACGCCCTGTCCTTTCAAAGTGTAGGTGCCAGGCCCTCGGTAATCCCAGGACCCCTTGGAAACTGTTTTTCTCATTGTTCCGAGGCTACGCTTATCTGAACCACAGGCAAAACCAGCTCCCTAAGGTGCAGTTCCTAATTAAGGACATCACTCGAGACACTTTCTTGGAACCAGATAGGCAGAACTTGGAGTGATAAGGCAGAACTCATCTGCGGGCTGCTTTCACATCGCCGCACGTCAAAACCGCGGGCATCCCCTCCTATCGTCGACACCGCTCCCTGAAAATGTAAAAATGTGACGTGAGCGGCTGTCTCCCCTTCCACACGGATCTCAGCAGTTTCACGGATCTCCCACTTCGGAATACGGAATGCGTGCAAAACGGCAATTGTGTGTGTTGACGCTTGGTTTTAACAGCGCGTAATGCAAATATTTATTCACAACAGTAATCTCCATTGTGCATAGTTTTCACATCTAATTAAGGACTCTGAAAAATTACCATCATTGGAAACAAAAGCTTACATTACATTTAAATCAGCATCAAAGGATGGAGGAGCTTCTTCCAGAGGGGACCACGCCACCCTGGCATCGCCATTCGGCAGCCACGTGGCTGGCGTTCCCGTGAAGGCTGGAATGGAGAGGAGGCTTGAGTATTTGGATCTTCAGTTTAAATTTCAGCAGCTTTAAGAGACAGATGTCACTGCTGGGCTGACCACGCAGCATCCACTGCCCCTCTGTCCATGGAACCACGCCACAGTGCTGGTACAGTCCCCTCCCCATATCTGCTGAGTGACCGCATGGTGTCCCACGCCAGGCTCTGGTCACTGCCTGCTTCTTCCCAGCGGACCTTTCTGGACTGAAGGAGCCAGGGTCCCCCGGGCCTCTGGAAGCCGGGGCTCCCCGCCTCCAGCAGCCGCACCAAGGCAGAGCGCGTGAGCAGCATGAGGTGGCAGATGCGCCGGAGCCAGCCCTTCCTTGGAACAGGAAGGCAGAGCCCAGTGATGGCTGTAGGTGCAGAGACGACAGGGCCTGGGGTCAGAGGGCGGGGCGTCCACTGCTGCTGCCCCCAGCACCAAGCGGGGTTCTCTGGAGCACAGAGACCTCGGCACCCGTGAACCTCTGCAACGGGGCGGAGTGTGCTGTGGGCTGTCAGGGCTCAGCCTGGTGAGAGGGAACCTCCAACGGTTAGGAGGGGAACGCGACTTCCCCCGTGGGGGGAAAAACCGGGAAGAAGGTGGGTCCCGGGACTGAGCCTGAATGGCTCATGGATGTGCTCAGGCGGCACGGGCCTCTGGGCTTCAGTGGACGTCACACAAGGTCCCAGGGAAGAAGCTCCATTCCAAATGAAAACACACACCTGTCACTTTGATTCAGTTCCATGACAGGGACGACAAACGGCAGGTCCGGGAGGGAGGGTCGTCTTTCTAGCGTGCTGACCTGCATGCTTTAGACTACACCACAGGAGCCTTCTCTGTCCCTCCAGGCCTGGACGCCCCCGTCTCCCTCTCCACACTGTGTCCCACGTGGCCGTCCTGCTAAGCGCCGCTCTGGGGGACTTCCAAGGCGTTCTCAAACTGTCGGTTTTTCCTTCCCATCCTTCAAGGCCGAGGGACCACACTTTGAGTGAACCAGTTTCAGGACGTGGGAGCTTCAGAGGGCAGGAGCCTCCTCGCGGGAGGCTGAGGGAGGGGACAAGGGAGTGGCTGGCTTCCTTCCACCTCCTGTTTCCAAATAACGTGAAGTAGCTCAAAAAATAAACGCAATGGGATAAGATGACGAGGCAAGGAAGCAGACAGGAGAAGGAACAAGGGCAGGAGAGCAAAATCAAGCCAAGGACAAAGCCTATTCGGGAGACCAAGCTGGGATGCCCACCCTCAGCTGGCAGCCGCGCTCAGAGGCCTGGAAGTCACGGCAAGGACCCAGGCCGAGTGACCACTCAGGAAGCCCAGTCTTCCTGGTGAAGCAGAAGTGATTTCTCAGACAAAGGCCGTTTTCCCCAAGTTCTAAGGCCTAAGAAAATTTCCTCCACAGTTCGCACTGAAAGGAAAATCTGCATTTTAATAATTAAGTTCTTAAACCAAAGCCTAATTCAATTTAAAGAGCTGCATCAGGCTCTGGCTACACAGGTTTTTGATGTGAGTTTGATCTGAGTGACCCAATGGTTTAGTTATGGTGGTCTCCTCCCCCTTCCCACGAATCCTTCTCCTTCTCCTCCTCCGCCTCTCTTCCTCCTCCTCTCTTTCTTCTCCCTCTCTCCCTCCTCCTCCTCCTCTCCTCCTCTTCCTCCTCTTCTTCCTCCTCCTTCTCCTCCTGTTTTCCTCCTCCTCTTCCTCCTCCTCCTTCTCCTCCTCCTCCTCTCTTTCTCCTTCTCATCTCCTCCTCCCCCTCCTCCCCTCCCTCCTCCTCCTCCTCTCCCTCCTCCTGCTTCCCTTCTTCCTTCTCCTCTTCTCTTCCTCCTCCTCCCCTTCTCCTCTTTCTCTTTCTCCTCCTCCTCCCCTTCTGCTCTCTTCCTCCTCCTCCTTCTCCTCCTCTTTCTCTTCCTCCTCTTCTCCTCCTCCCTCGTCTCCTCTTTCTCTTCGTCCTCTTCTCTTCCTCTTCCTCCTCTCCCTCTGGAAGCCCAAGCTGCTGCTGGAGCTGGGGTGTCCTGGGGCCCAGAACCCGGGAACAGCCACTCCCACTCCACTCATCCTGAGACCCTGCTGCTCACCCTACAGAAGGTCTTGCAGCCCCTTCTTGGGAACATTCAAAACTGACATGATCATGAAGAGGTCAGATCTGTTTTCATACAACTGTGCTCAAAAACCAGTCATCCTCCTGATGGACGGTGTGACCTCCCTCCTCAGGGCCTGCGCCCGGGGCTCCCCTCTCAATGCTCCAGGCTGCACATGAGTGCTCAGGAGGGCACGGGAAGCCTGCCTGGTGCAGAACGAGCGTTCAGTAGGTGACGGCCAAAATGTAGCTGTTCCAAGAGAGAAGGACCCCCGAGGCTTCGTCTGTCCCTGGGCCGCCTCCCCGGTGTTCTGGCCAGGCCTCCTCCTCCACCCTCTGGAGCTGCAGACAGGGCAGGTCCTTCCTTAAGAGTGGCGTCCCACAGGTGGAGGCAGCCACCCTTCCTCCAAGTCAGACTCACTCAGCTCCCTCAGCCTGCCCACATCAGCGAACTTGCCCACACTTGCTCCTGCGCTGCCAGCCAACGCAGGCGACCTGAGCTCCGGGTCCTGTGGACCGCAGCCCTCCCCACAGCATCCTCAGATCCAAAGGCTCCCCTGGGAGGCGCTGGGAGGCAGCCTGGGACAGGACCCTGGAAGAGTCCCCCCAAGGGTGATCATCTGCCAGCACACCAGCTGCATGCACCCCAGCACATCCACGGTCCTGTGGCCAGCGCCCTGGGGTGAGCGCACATCCCGGGCTCCAGCATCGGTGGGCGCCACACACAGCTCTCCGTTCTGAGGTGGCAGAGCTGTATTTCTAGTTTCACGCCTCATTCCTCCAGTGGCAAAGGGAAGGCCCTGGTGATATCGTACCCAGCAATTCCAGGGATCGGGTCACAGAGGGGCCACAACACGGAGGAGCCAGCTGGTTCCCTCAGCCACATCGGTGTCACCACCGGCCACGAGAGCATCCTGGGCTCCAAGCGCCACACTGGAGCCCCCGCCCCCCCACCTCCTGCACAGGCTTCCTCCGCCTCTTCCCCGGGCAGCGGGCAGCGTGGGGCAGGCTTCTTCCATGTGTTTGGGGGATGGCCCTAACACCTCTTGACCTCCCTACTTGTCAGGAAGGGACACAGAGCAGCTCGAGCACACCCCCACCCCTGTCCCTCTGAAACCCTGCCCCCTCCCCCAGTTAAGAAGCATCTACTTTGTGGAGAAAGAAGACAGGGGCCAAGAACCCCCATGCCCTGGATCTGTGCTCTTCCAAGTCACGCTCTGGGACTCCGAGTTGGTCTGAAATCCAACGTCGGGATTTCAAGGTTCCCATCCTGTGCTTTCCGTTGCAGCCACGGGCAGTGGCTCTCACACGGTGCACCTGCCTGGAGGGGAGGCCTGGGGGCACAGGTGGCAGTAAGATAACACAGGCATAGGACGTCCGCGTTCCCCCACCCACCCGCCCACGCAGCTTGCCTGGTCCATAATTAAAACAGAAGTAAGGAACAGTGAAATCTAACTGGCCCTGGCCTTGAGGAGTGAGCACAGAGAGTCCCATAAACATGACAATTTAATGTCACTCGCATGAAAAAATAATGTGACTCAGAACTGCTCACCACCGCTCGAAATGTGTGCCTGAGCCTCCTTCCATTTCAACCCTGGAGGCAGAGAGACGGCCAGGCAGGGAGGAGGAGGAGCGGGTAACGAGTCCTCTTTCCAAGGTGGTCTTCACCTCGCTGCGTTCATCCTCCCTGCTCTGAAAGCTCACCCGGGCGGAATCTCCTCTCCAACGTCTGCACAGTGTGTGAGTTCAAGTTCAAGGCCTTGCTCCACCACAGACCTCAGCCTCCGGACCGCAGGAGGGGGGAACCCCATGCCTTCTGTGCGCACACACACACAAGGACCCTGCAAACCGGTCTTGAAGACGCCTGGGTTCTGGCTGCTGGCTGCTCCCTTATTCTTCCCACAGCAGATTTTTGAAATGACAAAGTCACACAAAAATATTCTGAGCCTTTGGCCTCATTTCACAGCTCCAAGCTGGCTTCCCTTCTTTCTGCCGGAGCCCCACAGTATTCCTCCCAGGCGTCCCTGTCCCTCCCTGACTGTCTCGCATGGAAAGAGGAACTCCCTGGGTCCCCAGGACCTGCATCTCCTTTGCAAGTAGGAATGAGGCTGATCTGTCCTCTTTCCCACCTCCCTCCCTCCCTCCCTCCTCTGTCACGATTTCCCAGTGGACTGAAGAGCCAGCGGCTCTTACTCCAGGGCCATCTCTTGTCCTTAGCTGCCCAGGACCCCTGAGGGTCAGTGAAGTGGGTGGACAAACATACCCACGAGCTACCCTTCATCAGGCACATGTGCAAACCCTTCAAGTGGCCCGGCCTAGGAGACCCCAGACACATCCCACGTGTGGGGTGACTGTGCGACCCACACAACAGCCCTGGAGTTAAAATCTACATTTCAGTCCAAGTCAGGGTTAAGTTCAGCTGCTGCTGAGAAAACTAAACCACCCGACATTCACTCACTCACTGGTCCACACAGACTGAGTGTCCACCACCACTGGACTGAGCAGGCCCTGAGTGAAGCCCTGTCCTGCTCCACCCTCAGCAGATGGGGGGTTCCGAGGCCTCCTGCCTGGCAAACAGGTGCCCTTAGGCAAGACACCATTGCCACCGCACCTGGCCTGGCTGACACAGCTCAGCCTCCACCCGGCTCCTCTCGGGTCTTAGACAAGGTGTGCAGCTTCTCCGAGCCTCAACCTCGCTGCCCCGCTGGTTTATCTGCAGATTCACAAAACTCATCTGCATAAATCTCTCCGCACAGCGCCTGCCAGGCCATAACCACTCAAAAAATTAGCCGTCCTGATTATCGAGCGCAGCGCTTCCTGCAGCACTGTGAGTTACTGGAAGAGACGGCGTCAGGCCGTTCTACTGTCAGGCGGAGGTTCTTCAGGCAATATGTTACCCTCTTAAGCACACTTAAAATTTTTATTGTGCATTCGCGATGTCCAAAGCGCTACGCCGAAGAGGAATCAAAGACAGAAAGGAAAACAAACATCGGCTGCCCCTAGGTGAACTGGGAATGTTGAAGAGCGTTTACAAAATAGTTGGAAAATGTTACCCCTCGTGGAGGCTGGAAAGGCCCCCGACCTCCACAGGATACTCTCCTGGGAATGTCTGGAACCTGTGAACGTCCCTGACCCAGTTAGGAAATGAAAAGACGTCTACGGCTAACTGAAGATGAATCCATGCCTCCTTCCAGAAGGGCAGGGAAGATGGACGCACAGCGACACCCAGACAGCAGAGCAGCCGTGCAGGTGGACTGAAGTGGCCACAAGCTGAGGAGTGCTGGCGGCTCCCAGAGCTGCAGGAGGCAGGAAGGACCCCCCTCCTGCAGACGCCTTGGGCTCAGCCCAGTGTAGGGATCTGGGCCCAGTGGCCTGCAGAATTTCTGTGTCTGTGGCCATTCGCTTGAGCAGCACAAGAAACCCATATACCCTCTAATTCAGTCATCCCCGGCCTCCCTCTGCTTCTTAACACAGTGACCTCGCTCCTCACAAAGTCCATCAAGCAGTGACCAACGGATTTATCACCCAGCTGGACAATTCCGAGGGGGCAGTGGGTGCTGACCCCTGTCCACCAGCTCCCATCCTCCCCCTCAGGCAACAGCACCACTCCACCGGCCAGACTGTCCACCTTCAGCCCAGACAGGCCCCTGCTCTCATCCTCTGCCCGCTGCACCTCCCTCTGCCCCTGCCCGGTGATGCCCCCATCTTTCCCTGGTGCTCCAGTCAAGCGCTGGCCTTCCTGCCCCCAGAGACACTTCTGTCCCTCCAAACACACACCTCTCCTCTCTTTGTGCAGATAACATTTTTCTCTGTCTCCTCCACACACCACAAGTTCTGTGCAGGCAGTCACCATATCCGTTTGGACTTTCTCCTATTATATTCTCTGTGCTCAGCATGACATAAGGGCACGCTGTGATGAGAAGGGAGTAATCATTACAAAATAGCAAAGGACAAGGGACCAGAGAGAAAAGGAAGTGGGGACACTGAACACGGAAGCACTGAGGTTTGTGCTCACAACTTAAAACAACGGAGCAATGACCTGTGGCACTTTGAAATCCAGACAAAGCTCAGGACTCCTCTGAGCTTCCCAGCCTGAGGGGTCGTTCTCAGCCTGACCCCATGTCTTCAAAACACTTGGAAGTAGTTTTTGCCCACTTTTGTGGTCACTGAAACACACAATCTTCCATATTGGATGGATGGATGGAGGATGGATGGATGGATGGGTGGGTGGGTGGATGGATGGATGGATGGGTGGGTGGATGGATGGATGGATGGAGGATGGATGGATGGATGGAGGATGGATGGATGGATGGATGGATGGGAAGATGGGTGGATGGGAAGATGGGTGAATGAATGAATGGAAAGATGGGTGGATGGATGGTTCGATGGGAAGATGAGTGGTTGGAAAGATGGATGAATGAATGGATGGGAAGATGGATGGATGGATGGATGGATGGATACATGAATAGATGGGAAGATGGATGGATGGATACATGATTCGTAAATGATGAATTGGAAATATAGGGCAATGTGAGATTCTACAATAATGTATTTTTGGAATATTTGTTTTACTTATTCAATTTTTTCTTGGCTATTAAAAATGGAACTCAATTAAACATCTCAAACTTGGAATTCTACATTTCTGTGCATGTAAGTATTTTTAATAAAATCATACTTTTGTTAACTCCTTAATTTAGCAAAAGCAGAATTTCGTGGTCTGTCCATTCCCCAGCCTTTTAATTTTGACAGGGCACAAATGTGAGCAATGAAGTCATGTGTGTACACACACGTGCACACACACACACATGCACATACTTCCTCCTGGTATTTTTTCCTGCCTTAAAAAGCCCTGAGCCCTGTGGAAGCTGCCACTTAAACTGAAGCTCTCTCTGACCCCAGGGCTGCTGGAGAATAATGCAAGTGGACCCCGGAGGGAAGGTCTGCGTGGGGAAGCACTTGGTGCAGGGTGAGAAGCCCCTGCCCAGGAGGCTTGCTGAACTCAGTGGCCAGCAGGCCTGGGACAGGCGCCACAGCTTCTTTCCTGGGGTCCCAGGTCCCTGAGCTTCTGCTTCTCACTAGAATTTGGCTGAGAAGGGAGCATGTAGGGCAAGATGGCCACAAGCAGCTTAAGGTGGTGACCTTCCTGCTATGCATCTAAAAACCGCCTTGCTCTCTGCTCCTCTCGTCCTCCCACTGAACTTTCTTCTTAGTTCACCTCCTGACGCCCGCCCCACCCAGGAGGCTCACAGAGCAGCACCAACCATCTGCTGACTGGCACATCTGTGACCTACATCAACTCCCCAACACAGACCAGAACTTAAAAATGAGACGCAAGCCTCCAGGCAACTTAATGAATGGCCTTTCTCCCCAGAAGTTTGGGACCACATGACCAGGGGTTGGTACAACTTTCTTTTTCATACCACAACAGCTAGGTCCCAAGGAGAGGGAAGTGCAAGGAACAACCTTTAATCTGTATGTGTCTTTTTGAAACACCTAGATGAGGATAGGATTGCTCTTTGACTAATGGAATTTAAACACGCATCAAGTCCAAGGGTATCAGACTGGCATTCAAACGCACATTCTGCTTTATCCCAGGAGTCTTATTTGGAATGCACAGGGGCACGGGAGTAACGACGGTAGCATGTGGAAGCGGGAATTTAATAACTGAGGACAGCAATGCCCATCTTTCATCCAGCCCCAGACAAACCAGGCATTGCAGACTGCATGCTTGCTTTTGACTAGAACCCTGTTAAATATGACCCACACTTGATTTCAGGCTGCTCAGAGCTCTCAGGTGGCCCCGGAATCTCAGAGGGGAAGGAATTTGAATGTGCTGGGGAAGGACCGGCCTGTCCTGGGTTTGTGAGCCTGCGTGCACCGTGAAGTTCCACCT
The DNA here is from genome assembly GCA_020662805.1 of Glaucomys volans. Classification (NCBI taxonomy): domain Eukaryota; kingdom Metazoa; phylum Chordata; class Mammalia; order Rodentia; family Sciuridae; genus Glaucomys; species Glaucomys volans. The sequence goes on along the minus strand of JAJEJO010001640.1, from coordinate 42,508 downwards.
TATGCAACCTGACAGTATTAACTTGCCCGTGTTCCCTGGCACAGAGCACATGATCACTGAAATCCGACCGTGTGCTCGGCTGCGCTGAGCGCGGTGGGAAGTCCCTACACAAAAACGAGTCACTCTTGAACTGTCTGGCTGAGTTGAGTTCTCTACAGTCAACATATGGAAGTTGTCATCTGCCGCGTTTAGAGTGTCATGCACAAGCCAATTTCTGGCCACTTGAAGAAAAGGCTTCTACATCTACAGCACTTCACGTGGGGAAGCTTTCAGTACTTCCACTTGGAAAAATTCAAATGTATCCGGGAAATTCGGTGCTCTTACACCGCTCGGTCTAATAAATCTGTAAGGGAACCATGTAAAACCACAGCTGATAGGTCATCTTTGCAAAGCTACCCTGAGTCTTTCTTAACAGAACCTCGTCACTGCACATGAAAGCAGAGACGCCTATTCTTACTGTGAAACCCGGTGACCACCAGTCCTGGCCGTCCTTGCCAGACAGGCTGTGGCGTGGGAGGGACGTTTTAAACCTCATGTCAGCCTGGCTTGGATTCGTGGAATTCTCCAACCTCTCTCTGGTTTCCTGTGTACAGCATGAATCCACCCGCTCTGGTCCCCAGGATTGTTCTAACACATAATTGGGAGACCTGAGTCCATTTCAACAGCACTGGAGAAGACAGCGGAGTGGGTGAATATTATAAGATGTTCTTTCTCAATGGTGGCAGCACAAAAGCCCAGCAGGTGAACTGTCTAAATCTACCTGATCCAAAGCAACAGAGCCTGGATGATACTGGAAAACTCAGGGAACAGAAAATTCACATAATTGAAACGCTCAGTGTATGACAACTGACTTTGAAGTTTCTAAATGAGATCTCATCCCAAAAATAATCGCAGAAAACCACGTTTACAGGGTTTTTTCCTGCACGCGCTTGAGACTGCAAGCATCAACACTTTCTCCCAACATGTGTCTCCGTAGGAGAGCAGCACTTGATGGGGCAAACCACACACACTGATAGAGTCCCAGTCACAGGAGAAAGAATTGTTGGTCCTTTCTACAATCTGCTCTGAGAATCACAATTCCTCTGCAAGCCTTTAAGGTCTGCAGGTTCTAAACTCAGGGATGCTGAGAGCAGGAGGAGCAGCCATTTGGGAAGCCCTGCTCTTGGCCACAGCACCAGGTGGCTGGGTACAGTTGATCTCTAGGGAATGCTGCCCCCAAGGCCGCTCAGGAGGGGGCCTGCCAAGACCTGGTGCTGGAACCTCTGGGTGGGCTGGGTAGAGGAACTCAGGACCACTTCCGCAGGGCTCACCACAAGCCCCCTTTTTAGCAGCCTGGGTGTACTAAATTGAATTCCCACATGACAAGACGGTTCCAAAATTATTTCTAAACAGACAGGTGCCGGCAGAGAAGTCAATTCCAAATTCTGAGGATCTTCCAGCTCCTTTCGGTTCCCCTTCCTGTCCTCGGGTCAGCCCTCTGGCGGCCACGTTTTCTATCAAGGCCCTTACAAACCCCCCAGCACTCCCCCCTACCCTGTCTTATTGTCGTTCTGACAACATTGCCAGTCCCCTCGGGTTCCCTTGCAGTCTCCCCTAGGGTACCCTAGCCAGGTACTCCAAGGAAAGGAATTGCGGCCAAGGGGCAGCAGAGCACGTTGCCTGCCGCACGCTCGCCTGCACACACACACACCGCGCACACCCACGCCCTCGCTCGCGGCCGCCCACAGCCACGCACTCTCCCACACGCGCACTCCGAGCAAAGTTAGTCCCCGGGCCCAAGGTGGCGGCGTCCTCACCTTTGGAGAAAAGGGCGGCCAGGCTGATGACCACGGGGGACCAAAGATGCCACAGAGTCCCCATCTCAGTGGGGCACATCCTGGAGACCCGGAGCGCAGATTCTCCGCTTCCCCTGGCACCGCCTAGGTGAAGAAGAGATGTCTCCAAACCCCGGAGGATCGGAGCGGCTGGATGGTGAAGGCACAGGCGGCTAGGGTCCGGAGCAGCCCCGGCGCCCTGCGCCCTCCTCCTGGCTGTCCATCTCCTGGCCGGGAGGCGACAACCGCGCGGGCTCTGGAGTTGCTCTCCCGAGTCCAGCACTCGCGCAGGCAAGCCCCACCCCCTCCTTCACCCCCACCGGGATTTTTTTAAAATGTTTAATCCACGAGGGGCTTTTCCTTTCCTGTTTACCCAAGTGAAGAGGGGTCCCGGTGGTCCAAGCAGGGCGCCTCCTGGCGTAGGGCTGGCTGCCGACCGGCTGGTGGCCCGGGGCTGGCTAGCGAGCGCGGGGGCGGTCGGCCCCGCGGCGGGGCTGCGGAGCCCCGGGCTCAGGCAGAAGAGGCACGGAGGCCCCAGGGCGGGTGGCCCTGTGCTCCGGGCGGCCGGGGGCGCCCTGGCACGCAGCCCCCATCTTGGGCGGCCGCCGCGCCCCGGGGCTTGTGCGCGCGCTCCCTGGCGCCCAAAGTTTGGTGGGTGCAGCTGCCCCCAAGCCGCCCCTGGCCCCGGCCTCCGCCCCGCCGGGCCCGGGCTTGCGGGGCTCTACGCGCGCCGAGCGCACGGCCGACTCCGCAGACGCAAGGCTCCAGCCGGCGACCGGGGGAGGCGCGCCAGATGTGCGCGGAGGAGGAACCGCTGGCTCAGGGACGCGGCTGTGCACCGCAGCTGCCGCCCGCCAGCAGGCGGGGTGGCCCCGCTCCACAAAGACTGCATCCGGAGCGCAGGCGATCGCGACAGTGCCCTGTGTGTGCTGGGGGTTTTGCCTTAAAAATTTGTCTTCTTTTAAAAAAGCCCCACCCTTTCAGAGTGACAGCTGTGAGCCCCAATCCGCAAAGTCAGTCCTACCTCCCCTGGTCCCCGCCCCCGCCCCCTGTAACCCGGAGAGGGCTACTGGGGGGTGGCGACACCCTGCCCCCTGGAGCCCTGAGAGAGAGCTGCCCCTCCTCAGAGCAGGAGTCAAGAAGGCCTGTGCTCCTCTTTCCAGAACCTCGGGTTGCAAGAAGGTCCCCCTGCCTGTGGGGAGCTGTGGATCCTCTCCAGACATGGGGATGTGGATGTCTGGCCAGGGCCCTCGCCTGCACTGGGTATCTTGTAAGTGAGGAAACCTGTGACTCCGGAGGTCATGCTGGCTCTCTGCGACATCCTGGAATGAACTCCAACATCCTCACTCCCAAGCTGGCCCATCAGGAACAGGGACTAGATCCATAGGTGGGGAGGACATTGCCTCCAGGAGAGAAGGCATGGTTGTTCACTGATCCCTTCCTGACTCAGACACCCAACCCAAGGTCCCTAGGCACCATCTTATGACTTCTAGGCCAAGGACTGCTCTGCTCCGTGGGAGCCTTGGAATTAACCAGAGCAGTAATCAGAGAGAGGCGAAGGAGAGCTCTGTGCATCTCTGAAGACTTGTAAACCGATAGCAACCAAATCAAACAGGATGAGTTTGCCTCAGTAGGAAAAATGCCTCAGGCAGGCACTGTGATTCCAGCTGAGATTCCAGTCCTCCAACTCAGGAGGCTGAGGCAGGAGGACTGAGGCTAGACCTCGCAACTTAGTGAGATTCTGTCTCAAGATAAAAATTAAAAATAAAAGGAAGGAAGGAACAAGGTCACCACCATCAGGCTAAGGGAGCAACAGACATTTGATTCTGCATGCCTCCGTTGCACGGCTTTAAGAGTTCTTAGCTTTGGGAGTTTCCAGGAAGATCAGAGAAGCCGGGGCCATTCTGCAGAAGATTGTCTTTCTGAAGGAGTCTTTTGAGCCCTGCACTGCTCCTTATCCTACATGTATTTTTCTGACTGTCTGTCTCTTTTGTTTAGTTCTTGAACTTCCTTTTTGCTTCGTGTCTTTCTCCTGTAGAATTTTGGAAACCTGATGCTTCAGAGACCCTCAGAGGTTGTCCGTTTTGTGGGGCTGACATGTGAGCCAGCATCAGCAGCTTGTTAAAGCCGGGCCTGCTGGGCCCATCCCCGGCGCTGACACAGGGACCCCGGTGAGACTCAAGGCCGTGCTCTCGACAGGTCCATGTCTAAGGCTGGGATCTGGGGACCCATGTGGGTTCCCCACCTCCCTCTCCTGACTTGGGAAGCGGGGGCTCATTCCTTGCATAGTTTCACCAGGGCTCCAGGTGACAGAGCCTGGCTGCCTCTCATAGACTTGGGGATGTGGATGACTGGAGAGGGGACCTTCCTGTATTTTTTTGCTGTAGTCAGTTCTACTGGGCAACCAAGTCTATCACATTTATTGATTAGAGGTTAAGGGTCCCTGTGCTTTATTTAAAAAACAATATTTTTAGAAATCAAACCGTGTTGTCTTTCCTGAATTATTGTCAACCTTTTTTTTTTTTTCTCCCAGTTTGTCACTGCCTAGGATTTCTCAATGTCCTTAAGATAAAAAGTGACTGCCTGATTCTAACTCCGAACTGTTAGGCTGCCTAAACTGTTAGACCATTTCTTCACGATGCACCGTTGCCGAGACAGAAGTGTTCTCTACTCTTTGGTGTGGAAGCTTTTTTGGGAAGCTGCCACTCTGGATACCTGATCTGTGACTAAAAACAGACATAAGAATTGCCCCCCACTCCTTGCAGAGGGATGTTCAGGTTTGCACGTCCAGTCTTCTTTGGGTAATTAGCATGACTAATTGTGGGTGAGGCAATTCCTTAGAAAGACCTGGAGGAGTTTTGAGGTGCACAGGTCCTTGGCTGCAGCCCCTGACTCCGGGACAACTTCCCAACAGAATGGCCTGCCTTGTCTCACTCAAATTAATTGCAAGAAATTTGCTTTCTTCTAAGAATATGCACTTCGTCAGCACGGCCATAAATCAATTTGTAAGCCTAATTTTGTTGGTAATTAAATAGCACTAATTGTTCGTGCTGAGTGGATGAGGCCTTCCAACCAGGCGTTTTTATTGTTGTTTTCCAATCAGATAAAAATATTCTCCGTAACAGTGTCAAGAGATACCAACTTTGTCCAGGAGCTGCTGCAGGTGGCCAGGACCCTGTGTCCCTGTGCCCCTGCTGGGACTCGGAGTGGAAGGGGGCACCACTGGTGGGCTCCCAGGTGCTCACAGGAGGAGCCTTGCAGATACCTATCCTGACTGCACCCAGGAAAGGTACGAGCCACAGCGAACAATTTTTGAACAATTGCAAATATCCTTGTTTTCTAAACAAAGAGGGAGCCTCTTCCTGTGCTGACCATCTAGCTAGGATTCATTCACCTTTTACTGATTATTGATCATCCCTCCAGAGACAGGACCTCTGAGCCCACCGGAGCCCTTGAGGGACCACGCAGAGGGTCTTGCCCAGCTCCTGCCTTTTCTTGAGCACAGGAAGGACTACACTTGACCCACCCAATGCAAGCAGAAGTTGGGGGTTGCTTTGAAGGTGGGCAGTGGAAAGCCCACCCGAGTGCCTCCACTCTGCATCTGCCCCAGCCTGGGACTGAGAGGCCCATGTGTTCAAGATGGCGCAGCCGCTCTAGATTGGAGGCTCGGTTGCAGCCCAGCCAGGCCCCGCCCATCCACACAGGACATACTCAGGGGAAATTAACACTTGTGCCGTTGCCACCAAACTTCTGGGCTGCCACACTCTAAGCTAGACCATCCTTTCAACCTCTTCCACCTTCCCTGCCTCCCAAAGTGCCAGATTATTTGAAGTTTCCCAGGTGGCCCCAGGTGACCCTGGAGAAACAGTGTCCCCCACACAGATCCACAGGCTGCTGCTCTGCCTGCCCTAGTCCCTGGCTGTGGACCCAGGGCTCTGCAGGCTGGAGCTGATTCGCATTCAGAAGCTCCTGCCTCGGAGGCAGGGCAAACCAAGCGCATCTGGAACTCGCCCCCAGCAGACCTCCCACCAAAAGCCCTGCTTCTGCTGTCCCCAGGGCCACCTACACAGGCCTCTGTGTACCCTCTGGGTGGGGTAGCCGTTGTGCTAGCAATCCACCCAGAGCCCCCCACCAGAGATGGCTCTGAGCACAAAGTCTGTTCTACTTTGCCCTCTGCTTTGTGGTGTTTCTGCCTCAAGACCACCTCTGTCCATGCCTCGTCTACAGGTGCCCACCATGCAGCTTCTGCCCATGCCCAGTACCATGGTTTCAGGGTCATGGAAAAGAGAGGGTGGGCAGCCAGCACAGAAGCCCAGGCTAGACCCATCTGACAGCAGATCACTGTGCTCTCAACAGCAGGGCCTGCCCGTTTGGAGAGCCAGCCTCTGTCATGATAGAGAGGGCACTTTGCAGGTGGTGGTCAGCACACCGTGGGGACAAAGAGGGGCAGGCAGCCAGGAGTCAGCTTCCCAGAAAAGCCAGAGTCCCACCCTTCCAGGACTGGGCCACGAGCCTGGGAGACACAGACACGTCTCAGCCCGAGCCATCCCCCCATCAAGAGTGGACATCTGACATCAGTCAAAAGGATCAATTCACTTCTACGAGCTGAGCATCAGATGGCTTGATTTCTTCTGTCCATTTAAAATCAAATTTTCTAATGGACCTGAGGGGCTGAGTTCTTGGATTATAGAGGCCTTTGTCAGAAAATGAATTACCCACTGCATAGATCTTCTGATCAGATGCACACATCCTGCTATTATCATTGAAGAAAATAACTCCCTTGTGCTTGTCCGAAAAAAAAATTAAATAAAAAAAAAGAGAGTTCATGGAAGAGATGCATGCACAAAGAGAGCTACTCCTGCCCTCCCTGGCAGGGAGCTCAGTGGCCACTGAGGGAAAGGCTTTAGCTGGCCCTTTGCTGAGTTGCCCACATCAAGTCCTTGTGACTTGTCAATATGTAACAGTTCAAAGCTGAAATGGGGGGTGCTTTCAATGCCCCCATGGAGGAGTGATTAAAGGGTGCTGCGGGGAAGAAGCAAATTGAAATAACGGGGTTGGGATGCTCCTGGTTAGCTCCTCTCTTGGTAAACGCCCTCCCAGTTCACCAGGTAAATAAGGTGGGCACTTGGGTTTCTTATGAAACTAACCTCCTCTCGCAGGGAGGAGATCTGTGCGCGAGATCCGGGGAGAGGAGAACGCAGTGGCATTACCTATCACCAATTATTGGTAAACTGATTATTGACTTATCACATGAAAGAAGTGAGTCAATCGTGGCGGGGAACTCCCTGGGTCTGAAAGCATGCGGGTGGAGGGTATGCTGCTGACTCTTTGAAGGGGAAGCATAAACAGCATTTCAAATCACCCCAAAACAGTAAAATAGGCATCACGAGATCATTATTTTTACTGAGTCCTAACGGTTGTGAAGGGACCCAGGAGACAGGACCGTCACAGTCAGCCCAACAGCCCCCAGCAGGGACGCTGGCCGGAGCACAGCCTGGGCCTCGCAGCATTGGTGGAGCTGCAGTGCCCCCTAGTGCCTGGAGGGGGCAGCGCAGGCACCCGCGTGAGCCTCCTGGACAGGGGTCTCCGCTCCCTGGTAAGAGGCACACCCTTTAGTCCTTCCTTAGATGACATTTGGAAAAGTTGCAGCATCTCTTCCCTCCTCATTTTGACAAAAGAAGGTGACCAGGCCCCGGCAGCGTCACCTTCAAGGATAGTGGGATGAGTCTGGGTGCCCTGGCAAACCTGGACCTCCTGGGCTGCTAAAGTCACAGATGAAAACCTGATGGCGTTGACTGGCGCTAAGCATTGCATCCTACCGCCAGGCCCTCGCTGCCTGGAACTTCAGTGATTCCTTAAGGTGCCAAGCTGCCCATGGCTTTCCAAGGGCCCAGGCACCCAGCACCGCTGTTTGGAGGATCCATTCCGCAAATGAATCCTTCCCAGAGGAGAGGCTGCTCGCAGGAGCCTCCAGCTACTCTAACCTCACCAAGTGGGAGAGGCAAGGTAGCTCACTGGGATTTCTCATCAGGGCACTGATCCCATGGATAAGGGCGCCACCCTTGACCTGATCATATCCCAGCCACCCACCTGCTAAGACCCTCCTGTTGGATTTGGGACTTCCACGGAGGGCTCCTGGGGGAGCACAGGTGTGCAGCATCAACTGGGACTCTCCAGGAAAAGTGAGGACCCTGTTCCCTGGGGCCTGAGCAGGGGTACTTCAAGTGCCATGGGAAAGGAAGACCAAGCCAGGAGCAGCTGTGTCCTGCCCTGGGAGAATGTGGTTCTGCCCATGAGACTCCTGCCAGGGTGGACAGTGGCAGTGACCATTTAGAACAGAGAATCGGAGCCTTGGAGTATCCTGCTACCTCCCCAAACCAGGATGAGGGAGTCCTGGAGTCCTGCACCTGGCTGCCGCTGCCTTGAGACCTGGCTGCTGTTCAGTTGGGTTTCAAGGGAACTAGAATTCACACTGTTGGGTTTCCTTTCCTTCTTTTTTTTTTGTATGCGTGTGTGGTCTGGTCTTTTTCTTTTAATCTGGCATTCCTGTGCTGGGACTGCTTTGGAAACAACTTCTGGAAAATTCATCATGAGAAATCTGTGCTTAAAACAAGCATATTTGTCAAATATTTCAAAATACTTTCCAAAATTAGTCTGCAAAATATCACAGTTTGACAAAACATTCTGCGCTGGCAAAGCTGGGGTCAGTCACACACGTGCCACTTCAGGCACATGCTCACCTCCGTCCCTGTGGCTGCTGGAACCCCAGGTTTCCAGTGCGAGGCCCTGCGGCCAGGATGACGGGTCAGACCCGGACAGCCCTGCCCAGGACCTGTGCGCAAGGGCTGAGGGTTAGGGGAAGAGTCCCCAAGACCTGGAAGCGGCAGAGCATGTTCCCCGCCAGAGCGGGCAGAGCAGGAGAGGGAGAGTGCGTCTGCCTTGGGGTGCATGGTCTCCTCACCTCTCGGGGCCAGGAGCCCCCTCCAGAGCCCACTCTGCATGAGCGTGTCTGCGCCTACCCAGTTTGTCACACCGCAAGACCCGCTTTGGTCTGGGTCTCGGCTCTGCTCAACCTCCCAGTCAGGCTTCTACTTCTACTTGGTTAAGTTTTGGAGAAATATAAATGGGATCTCATCATTCTCAGCCTGCCCCCCATCCTGGGCCGGCCCTGCTGCCCCTTCCCCATGCAGGGCCTTTGCATGACTCTTCCCTGTGCTGGGAAAGTCCTTGCATCTCACACCGCTCTGGTTCACACCCTTGCTTCCTGCTGGCTGCAGGTGTTTCTGGGCCATAGTGTTTGCACAACAACTCGGGCCTCTCTCCACTCTTGCATTGCAGGCTGATAATCAGCACCTGAGCATGCCAACATGCGCTCCCAGATCTCCACCCAGGATCCTGAGGAGAACAGCTTTTCTGTTTGTGCCAGCTCCATTCTCCCTGCAAAACCCTGCAAGCTAACGCAGGCGCCCTATAAATGTCTAAAGCCAATGAATGACTGCATGAGCTTCCTTCCTCCCCTCCATCCTGCCCCTCCCAGTCCAAGAGAAGCATTCACCCTGGTGTTTGGAGAGGAGGCTCCTCACCGCCTACCTGTGGGCAGAGCAGCTGTCTGAAATGGTGAACGCTGAAGTCAAGCTTGCGGTTCAGCCGCCCAGAACCACCAGTCCCCTAACCGGGAACTGAGGTGGGGAGAAGCAACATGGCTTGTCTCTGGTGGTGGTTTGTTTCCCTTCGGGGAGAGCTCACATGAAACTCATCAGGACTGATGGCTTCCCAGCTCTCCTCTCGACCAGGGCAATTCTGAGGTGGTGCTGCAGGGTGATTAGAGTGAACCCTCTGCTGTGACCTTGATCAAGTTACTTGGCCTCTCTGGGTCTCAGTTTATCTTTAAAACAAAAAGTAGCATATATTATCCAGAACTTGCTGGGCCGGCATAGAGTTAACTGTGTGCCCACGGGAGGTCCCCGAGGTGCCCAGCGGAGTTAGCACGCACAAACAGTTACTGTGAGTTCCTGCCTTCTAGCACCATGCCAATGCATTTGACACAACACCGTGTTTTTCCTCGTCTGGGTCCCCTTCTGACTCTCCGTGCGATTCATTAGGCTTCTGCAGGGTGGAGGCCAAGTACAAATTTTCTTAGCATGGTGCTACGCTGTCTCTGTGGGGATCAGACTCCAAAGCCAAACTCTGGTAGGTATCTCCAAAAGCATCGATCAGCAGGGAGTCAGCGCAGCGGTTCCTACGGATTAACCACACTCATCCCCAAGTTTAAAATAAGAACCTGCTCTTTTACATTAGTTTTCCTTTTCTGTGTAAAATGCGCCCAGGCTGAGAGAAAGAGAGAGGACTTGCCCAGGTGACTGTCACCTCCCCGGCCGTGGCCGCAGGCGCCCCAGCTTGCTGATGCTCACCTTGGCGCACACGTTCGGGAGAAAACGCTGACGGGACGCCAACCTCTGCCAGAAACGTTCTCAGGGTTTGTACTTGAGTTGTTGCACCTCCAAGTTCAAGTTGAGTGTCAGACTTACCATTTTGAAACGGTGTGACTGCTGCGTTTCAGTCACCATCGTCGCAGGAAGAACGTGGCTCGCCTGGGCTGGGAGGGGCCCTCGGGGCAGAGCAGCTGAACCCCGAGCAGGTCCGAGATCCAGCGCCCAAGGCAGCGGGGTCTCCCTTGTCTCCGTCCCCCCGCACTATCAGTGGGCTGCCCTCTCCCATCCTCCCCCAAGGCAGCTTCCTGCTGAGCAAGGGGACAGGCCACAACTGTTCATTCCCAGGGTCCGCCCCATGAGGCCGTGGCTCCTCCCCGCCATCAACGCCCCCACAGACCAGCTGTGGCAGGTGGTGGTCTCCAAGGACACGTCCCCACCTGTGCATGGTGGGCTGTCTTCACCTTGAATCCACCCGGAGGTGCTCACACGTGACCCCAGGCCGGGCAGCAGGGGCACGAGCAACCTCTGAGGTTCGGTGGGAGCAGGGCCCACCCTGCTTGCCAAGGCACCGGGGCGACTGGCCCTAGGCAGGGGGCCAGCCAGGAGCCGGGGTTCCAAGCAGCAGTCCAAGTAACAAGCCCCTCCGCTGAGGCCCCAACACGGCACCCTGGGCCTTTGTGAGCCTCCAGGTGCTTTGGTCCGAGTCACCAGGTGACCACTGCGTGCAAGCCCCAGAGCCTGCAGGGTCAGCCTGTCCCCGTGGGTGAATTCCCACGGATTCTGGGACCATGATAAAAGGTGCTCTGTGCCGTTCAGCCAGACTGACTTCCCTGGAAGGAAGTGGGAGGCCATTGTTAAATGCTCCCTGTGCCCAGGTGTTGGGGTTTTTCTGGGTGAATTAGACGGGCCACATGGGGTGTTAAGCCCACCACAGCACAGCTGCCATGGGTGGGGAGGGGGTTTCACCAAGAAAAGCCTTAACATGGCTGTGGAGCCACGGCACATGGTGTCCAGCGAGGACAGCTGTCCTGGAGGCCACGGACCCACCCTGGAAACTCTGGGGACACCCGATCATCTATGGACAGCCTTCAATGACAAGGACAGTGGCACAGCACCTCCAGAGCAAAGCCAGGATGGGCAGGCCTGGCTCCGTGCTGGACGCAGGCCGGGGTCCACGGGCTCCTCGCAGCTCCGGCCTCTGCGCCAGGCGGAGCACACTGGGCTCAGGTCACCGCTCCTGGTGTCTGCTGAAGCAGGTGACGAGCAGCAGCAAGGTCTGGGAGCTCCTCTGGGGCAGGCGTGTCGGATCACGCACACAGCCTGAGTCCCCCCATAGGGGAGCCGCACCACAGGCCAGCCTCAGCCCAGGTGTCCCTCGGGCTCTCCCGTGAGCAGAGCTGGGAGTAGGGAGGCCTCCAGGCTGGGCACACGGCCAGGTCTGCGGGTGTGTGACAGCGTGGATTTGCAGGCTAGGACCCCTGTGCTTGCCAAGGTGTTGCTGCTGAAGGTCTTCGGAGCAGGCCCTGGGGACACAGGCAGGACACCGGCTGGGGTGACCCTGAGAGGCCATCGTTCATGTGCCTGCCCCACGAGTCCTCCCAAGCCCCTGTTCTGCCCAGGACTGGCTGTGTGTTCTGTACTGGATCCCCACATTAGCTCACCCCCTGCCCTGGGTTGCAGTGAGGGGTCCAGAGAATGGAGGCCTAAAAAGGGGGCCAAACACAGCCCCCTACCATGAGTGTGGAGCTGAAGACGGAGGCAGAAGCCTGGTTTTTCCTGCTGAGAATACATCCGCCCAGACCCCGGTCACAGGTCCCCGCCTGCTGAGGCTGTCTCCAGAGGAAGCCTGCTAGGCTGCTGATGCAGGCCTGGCCCCAGGCAGTGTTACCAGCTGGGCAGGGCACTGCTCTCTGCATGGCCACCCCAAGCTGGAGCTCATCAAGACAGGACCAGCAGCGGGGGGTCTCCCTGTCCACCCTAGAGAAGAGTCCTAAGGAGAGGTGGGGACGGGGAGGCAGGGCTACCAGCCAGAGAGCTCCGAGGATCAGCACTCAGGGCTCCATTGGCTCCTGGGACCTGTACAGCCTGAACTGCAAGGGCGATCGATGACTGGAAGACAGGAAGCTCGCACTCATCCGGGGACGCGCCATGGGGCTTCCCACCAGGAACAGGGCTCTTTCAAGGGGCGGCCACGTGCCCTGGGCTCTGAAGGCTGTGGTGCTAACTACCACAAAGACTCGATTTCGATTACTAATTTTGCCCTTGATCTATAAGCGTGGCCATGGTCCAATCTTCCAAAGCAGAAAAGTCACTGGTTAATTGGCCCCGGGGCACAAGTAATTATTTGTCTGTAATCAATGGACCTACAGTTGCTGTCCAGACATCTTTCATCTGCCAATACTGAATAGATGTTCCCTTCGTCGTCCAGAGCAATTTGTCTTCTCCCCATCTGTCTGTGGGAACCACTTCCCGTGGTCTCACGAGTGACCTGCCGTTCAGCTTCACATCTGTCTGGTTTCTCTGTGACCATCAGCACTGCCCACCTTGCTCCTGGGCTGGGATCCCTGGTCTCCTAAGCAGCGGGACTTGCTTCCTCTCCCTTTAGGACACCTTCTCAGCCAACGTGCGTCTGCCTCCTTGCCATAAGAAATCATAATTGTGGACTACGCTGAGCATATTCCATCTGAAACTGGAGTCCATGTGAATGATCAGGGGTTTAGAACCAGTCCAAACCCAAGCAAAACTTTTCCGGCCCACTGCCCTAGAGGTATCCTCAGGCTTCCTGTGCAAGTCACCCCTTGCTCCCAGTAACTGGCTCTTTGCTGCCAGACAGCCTGGGTGCATAACAATAAATTATTTTTATATTTTTGTGGAACTATAATCAAAGTCATTTCATGTGCTATGGTAGACATACAGCTATTTCTTCTAGGTCCCCGTGCAGAATTTTAACAGTTGTATTTAGTCTGACAAATTCACAGGTGTCATCAGGAGCCCGGTGGGGTCTTGTCGCCGAATTCAGGTTTCCACACTGATTGGACACAAGGCTGGTAAAGGCTACAATAAATAGCTTTCATTAAAATAAGTAGGTAACTCACAAGGTAAACTGGGTGCTGTTTCCGTTTTTATTTTATGTATTATGCATTTAGGTTTCCAAGTGCATTTATTTATTCCTTGTTCCCTGGCAAATAGGATGGAGGTAATATTTGCTTCAGAAAAAAAGTGGCCTCTCACCCTGGGAGCCCAATCCACATGGAGAATTCTGGAAGAGGAGCTGTATGAGAGCAGCCAGCATTGAGGAGCGGGCCCAGGGAGCCTCATGAACCACCTGGGCTCTTTTTAACTCTCGCCCTGCTGCCTCAGGCGCTAATAGGCACAGTGGGTGCTCGGAGGCTCTCCTGCCAGCTGAGGAGGAGCCCCCAGGAAACTCCCGAGTCCTAAGTGCTCAGTTCCCTTTTCTCCCAGTTTCCCCTCCCAGGATCCCTTCTGAGCATCTTCCACTCTGCGTGCCCCCAGGAATAAGGTTCCTGTCATTGCTTCTTCCATGGGGGGCTCCTGGCAGCCTGTCTGACTTCCTTTGGTCACTGCTGTGGGGAGGCGGGGAAATCGCCTGTGGGCAATTGCCCTAAGCTGGACTCTAGAGTGTGAAGCTTCTGGGATTTGGAGTTGGATCTTCAGGCGGGTTGCGTCTTGGGAACTGCAGACAGTGTTCTCTATCTGTTATGTGAACTGAGCAGCAGAAGAGGAGAGATTTCAGCAAAAGAAGGCTGGACTGGCATCCAGAGGACAGCTTCCCACCCCAGGCCCTACGGCCCATCAGAGCCTGCAGAGTTGGATCCCACAAGAAATTCCAGGGGATGGATGATGGATGGATAGACAGACATGATAGAAGACAGATATCTCCAGGTCTCCATCACTTCCAACCAAACTCGACTTCCCAGGCTAACAAGACCGATTTGGCTTGCAAATTTAGAGGATGACGTTAGGATTACGAGATTACTCTTTCAGGACTGAGGATGTCATCGGATCTTCTGCGTCTATTTTGCTGCCCTGTGAAGAGAGCACTCGAGGTACCTGGGTGAGTGTGTACGGAGATGTGGCTGAACTTGGAAAAAGCACAGCACCAGAGACAGAAAACAACAACTACAAAAATAGATTAAAATCAAGACTAAGGTCTGAGTAAACAAAATTTAAAATAGCAAGAAATAACAGGCGGGGCGGGGAGCCAGACGAGGAAGTGGAACAATGGGAGCCGCTGGCGCTTACGGAGAGCTTCAGACACCCCGCAGCGACCCCAGCCCTGGAGCTAAGCACCGACCCTCACTAAGGTCTGGAAGGACCCTGCCCACGTGCCGAGTGCCGGAAGCCGGAAGCCGGGCACAAAAGCCACATGCGCCAGGAGCCCATCTCCAGGAGCATCCAGAGCGCGCAAATCCGTGGAAACAGGTGGATCCGCGGCCGCAGGGCTGAGCGGAGGGAACGCGGAGGCCACTGCTAATAGGTCCCAGTGGCTTTGTTACATAATTACCCAGTGGGGGTGACTGCGCAGCCTCCAAATGGACTAAAAGCCCGGAATTGTACGCTGTAAAACGCGGAGTTCTATTTTATGTAAATTAGATGACCATTATGGAAAAGAGCTGGATAGAAAATCAAGCGCTCACCTCCTCTGCCTGCCTCCCCTGCGGCAGCCTCCGGCCCCAGCTGCCAGCCCCAGCTCCTTGGGTCTGAGCACCACGCCCCCTGCCCTGCCCCAGGCCAGAGCCAGGCACCCTGAGCTGACCACCGCCTGCTGACCTGCTGATACTCCAGGGCCAGCCAAGCACCCTCTCCACTGTGAAGGGCACAAGGAGGCTTAGGCAGAGGCGTGGGCAGACTTGGGAGCTCGAAGCCTGTTTTCCTTGGCAGTCAGGGGTCAAACCAGAGCAAAGCAGGGTCTTTGGGCGGCAGTGGAGAAAACAGGGAAAAGGAAATGGACTTCTCACAGACCAGAGGGAGGGTGCTCGGGAGGGAGAAGGGGACTGAGAGGAAGCCAGGTGTCCAAGACCAAGGAAGCTGTTAGGGGATCCACGGTGTCTGTACCCTCCTGCTGGGCAGGATCTGCTTCCTCGCCCCAGAACACCAGGGCCAAGGCCTCTGGGTGTGCAATGGGCGAGGAAAGACTGCCATTCACATCCCCCAGAAAGAAGGGAGGGAAAAGGAAGCAGCTGGCTCTGTAACTCAGACTCCCAGGCTGGCAGGTAGATCCAGCAGCTCGATTGCTCTCCCTCCATCATGAGGGGACATGCCACCTGCAGGAGGAAACAACTCAGAAGAATGGAGACCTCAGAGATGGAGTGAGAGCAATCCACCACCTGAGCACCTGCATCCAGCCATGCCTGAGCTCCATGCTCTCCATCAAACTTGAGTTATGTGAGTCACACTGCCCCTTTTGCTTAAGCCAGCCTGAATTGAGCTTCCTGTCATTTGCAACCAAGAGTCCTAACTAATACATCGTCCGATGGTCCACCGGCACAGAAAGCAAACTGGACTCTGTGGTCACCATGGTGCACTGCCCCAGAAGCAGCTCCGGAATGCGCCTGCCCACCTCATTCTCCGCTCACTCACAAAATCAGGTTTGCCTGGTACCTGCAGCTGCTAGAGGCTTGCTGGATTCAGGGGAGGTTGCTAACAGGTAACGGGATCTGGAATGCCACCGCCAACTGGTCCCACTGGGACTTTGCAATCTTTCCCGATCCCTGACTCCCAATCCTAGGGTGAGGGTTTCATCAGACCCTATTTGTTCATCCTGCAGCAGGGCCTCTGGCGAATAGTTGATGCCCCTCAAGTGGGAACCAGTGTTCTTCCAGGGAGAGGTGGAGCGTGGTCGCTGCCCTCCAGCAGCTTCCAGTCTAGGAAGTTCCTCCCTAAGAAACAATCTCATGGCCGTCTTTCATGACTAGAGGCCACTTATGGATCATCCTGCATCTGTAAGCTCTCCTTTGTAAGAGCTCCTCCCATAAATGAAAAGGAATCTAGAAAACATAAACCAAAGGATGAGGAGGTACCTGCTGTGTTTCCTCTGGGGGTGGCTAATGGACTGCTGGCCGTCTTAATAAGGGAACAGAAAATGACATTCTGCCTCAATGCAACCAGACCCCCCCCCCAATAAAGCAACCCCCTGAATAATTCACTCTCAAATCTGATTAAAAGGAGCAAATCTGGGAAACAAAAGTCTGTTTCCAAATGACATCAGCCATGCACAGAAAGCTCCTGAGATATCAAATTAAATACACACCATTAATAAATAATTTGAATTGCTTTGCCTAATGTGTTGAATAAACAACATTTGAATCCCAAAGCAAGGGCCCTCCGCTAATAAGGGAAGAAGGAAATTCAGGTTCCATGGGCCGCTGTTTGTATTTTAATGATGGGGAGACCACAGACACATATTTTCTTTTTCTACTTAATTATTACATAATAATGAAAGCTTTGGGTACCCACCAGGTTTTCTAAAGTACCTTTTCCTTTATGGCTTTCTTTCCACCACACCCTGATTTGGAAGCAGAGAAGTGAGCTCAAGCCTGGGGGTCCGGTGTGTGTGCAGTCCCTCTCCCACCCACCCTCTCCGGTCCTGCCCTGGCGCTGCCTCAGCCCCACACTGCGAGGCTCCGGACGGGCTCACCCTGCCCAGGACCCCAGGCCGCTGGTTCCTGCCAGGGTGGCCCACAGCAGCCCGGGGGAGGACAGAAGGTGGGAGGAGCACCCTATGCAAGGCCCTCTGGTGGGGAAGTGCTCTCAGCTGCCTTCTGGTCACATCAGGCAGCTCCACCATCTGAGCCCCCAGGGTCCCCACCTGTCTGTCGCTCCAGCCCCCGTGGAGGCAGCTCCTCTGGGATTCCTCCCCACCTTTGCTGTGGCATGCACCCCCACCCCCACTGCAGCCACCATCTCAAGGCCGTCCTGTGCTCCACCACCAGGTGGGCCCGCAGGTCATCGCCCCTCCTGCTCAGACTGAAGGCTTGTGTTGCCCACACCCATCCCCGACTTCTTCAGGCTGAGCTTCAGCACAATCCAGCACAATGGAGAACCGGTCACCACTGGTCCCGCCATCATCTCCACCACCACACTGAGGCAGCGCCCATGGGGAGGGCTCCTCCTCACCCTGCAGGTGGGCACAGGCAGCTGAGTTGAGCCACTGAACGTCTCTGAGCCGTCCCCTCCTCTTACACTAATTTGTCTTTGAAGTCCTACATCGTCCAAGGGAAACAGTAGGGAACTGCATTACATAGAGGGTGTCTTACTACAGTGAATATTCCAGCAGGCGACATGAGTAGTGATAATAAAGTACACTTATGATGCCATTAATTACTTAATTATTATTGTGATAATGAGTACAAGGGAGAAATGGAAGAGCACATCTCGGGGGAATGAGACGGTATTTTCTTCTAAAGCCACGCTCTTCTCCCTCGTGTCTTGAAATATCAAGCTTATTGTCACTTATTAATAAGGGTGAAAAACTCGGGTCTGCGTACTGCTGCTTCGGCTGACTCTTGTTTCCTCTGAACAAACAAACGCTGCCCTTAAGCAGTCCCAGGGGCAGAGACTGTGAATAGCTAAAGCCCTTCCATGATTTTAAAATGCTTCATCGGAGCAATTTAAAAATAAAAAATTTAAAGCAATTAAACCATAAATCCATCTTTTGCATCAAGCACGTTGTTCAAGACAAACAGCCAACATTCACTCTGTCACCAAAGGTTTCACTTAGAGTCACAACTCCCCCCCCCAAACCCGCACAAGGGGAAAGATCCTTTATTAAACCCCACAACTGAAAAGGCTGAGGCTGAGATCTGACTGCGATCCGGCTTAATCATAGGGCACGTGCTGCCCTGGACCCCGCGTTCCCTCTCCAAGGTGACCTTAGGGGGCAGACACTATTCTCCCCTCCGCAGGGGATGCAGGAGCCTCGGCCCCAGGTCCTGATCTCAGTCCAGTCCCGGGAAGTCAATGCAGCAAGTCCTGGCTTCGTTCTGATTGGCTCTCCTGGGGTCACGTGCCCGAGCCTGAGCCAATCATTGCTCGCGGAGGATACCGCGCTCCAGGCTCTAAGCCCTGGACCTCAGGAGCCGAAACCCACTCTGGGCAGAGCCGCGGGGGCTTTGGGTACAACCGTGACCGCAAATCACTCCTTCCACCTGGGAAACACGAAGGGAGCGGACCTCCCCGCAGATGCTTCTGCAGAGCTCCCAACCGCGGGAAGGAGGAACCTCAAGTTCGGCAGAGGTTGCACCGACCGCGCCCGCTCATCCACAGGGGCCCTAGCTGTCACTCACCCGGCCTCCGTCGGGGGTGAGCTCCGCCTGCCTCCGCAGCTCTGCCCTGTGGAACCCCAGAGCTGCCAGTTCTTAGGGATTCAGAGTCTACCAGCTTACGATTGCGGGCGGGAAGGGAGAAAATGCCTGAAACATAAGCAGACCTGAACTTGAGCTTCAGGAGTGTATGCTTAGCTCCAAGCTGAGTCGTTTGCATTAAATATGAACCGACTTTCGTGTGTCCATCAAGCCTCAATAAGTTTTTTTTAAAGACGGGCACGGTGGTGCACACCTGTAATCCCAGTGGCTCAGGAGGCTAACGCAGGAGGATCACAAGTTCAAAGCCAGCCTCAGCAACAGCCAGGCGCTAAGCAACTCAGTGAGACCCTGTCTCCAAATAAAAATACAAAATAGGGCTGGAGATGTGGCCTAGTGGTGGAATGCCCCTGAGATCAATCCAGGTACCCCCACCCCCCCCAAAAAAAAGTTTTTAAATAATTTTTAAGACATAACCAAATTTTCTTATATAGAATACACCATTTTCCCCCGAGGAATAAGTAACTATGGACACTATCAGCTTGCTAGGGCTGCCCCTGGGAGAGGGTGGTTAAATGAGTTCACATTTGCAGGGTCTTGGAGACTCAGATTCAGAGATAGACACCCTTGGCAGGACAGGGGAGCTGCGAGGTTGGGCCTGAGTGAGCAGTGACCCTCCTGTCCCCTCTCCAAGGGGGTCTCTTCCCCCTGGAAGAAACTTGCTCCCTGTCTCAAGTGGCTTTGGAAGGCATTGACTCAGGCTGCATCCGTCAAATCCTCTCTTCCAGGAATGTGAGCCTCTAAAGAAGAGATGGAGAGTGGGGGGCGGGGGGTCCATGCCCAGATCTAACAGCTCTGCACTTTGGGATCCTTCTTCCCTGGCGCTTCAGACAGCTCTTGGGAGCTGTGATTCACATGCCCTAAGTTTCATCCATTGCGCATGCACATCCCCCTGGTTAACGGGCAGAATGGACCGAAGACACCACAACCCAGATTAGGACCTTTCCATGACTTCAAAATATTTACCTGGGTCCATTCCCTCTCCATTCCCACTGCAGCCCCAAGGGGCCCCGATCTGCTTTCTGTCTCCTTAACTGTGTCTTTCCTGGGTGTTCTACGTGCGTCCAATCATTGCTGTGGAGATTTTCATGGCTTCTTAGTGTAAATTTTTGGGGATTTTTTGTTGGTTCTAATTAGCTCTACATGGCAGTAGAATGCATTCATACATTTTGATAGATGATACGTTCTGTCCATATTGTAGCCGTGTCTGTGTCTCATTCTCCTGGTGTGATTAGTACCCGTGAACGGATAAACCACATTTGGCTGATTGGTTCCACTGCCAAGTGTGGACTGCGTCTAGCACTTGCCTGTTATGAACTATGAACGTGACCTGCACCTTGGTGTGGGGACCTGTTTCATTTGTCTTGGGTAAATCCTAGGAGTGGAATCACTGAGTTGTTTGTCAAGTGTATTAAACCAGATTACTGGGCCCCAGTGGCATTCTGGGAACCCCAGACAATATCAGTAAGTTTTGGCTGCGTTCAGTTATCTAGAGTCAGTTTCCTATTGCTGGTAGCCAACACCCAGGACAAACAGGACCACAGTGAGGAGGAGGAAAGAGAGAGAACAATGTCGCTGCCCGACACGGCATGCAGGGATTCAACCTAAAGAAGGAAAAGACGTCTACGGGTCTAAGGGGGAAAATGAGGAAATAAGTCATAGTCTCAGGAAAGGAGTTGATGGGAGGGTAAGAGGCCCAGAGTCAGGGTCATGGACGAGAGGCAAACAGGTGGGGCAGGTGTGTCTTACTGCATTTCCAACTGGGAGCCCAGAAATCAAACCAGGGGAGATGTATCACCCCTCAACTGCCAGAGGAGAGAATGCGAGATGGCGGCCTGCCTGAGGCCGAGGAGACCAAGATGGCAACAGGGATGTTAGCCTGAGAGGCACCAGAACCGAGCAGGCAGAGGAGCCGTGGTGGGCAAGCTGAGCCACTCCCTCCCCACCCCTGTACCCTAGGTCCAAGAAAGTCAGGCACCTTGAGGATCTGGGAGCTGAAAATACGGGGTCTCTCTGGGCCTTTCTGGAATGCACGAACTCCCTCTTCTCTCGGTTGTTCTGTCGGTGCCTGTGATTTGAATTCCAGGAAAGGAGCTTGGCTGTCTCCCAGGGTTCTTAGAGAGAACAGGTTGTCCAGAAAATTGGGGAATTGGTTTAAAAATTGGAAAATGGCTATTTCTTGACAAGAAAATAAGGCTGCTATTTTCGAAAGAAAATGCAGGACACTGAGAAGCCATGGATGAAATGTCTGCCTGCAATGAGACCCTCACAGGACAGACTCCAGCCCTGGAGGAGACCCCCAAGGCTGGGACTGCAGCCCACGGCCTGTCCCTTTGAGCCTAGAAGGAATTAATGGGACCTGGACCTACTGGTGGAGGAGGAGACTGGGGTGGAGGGGAAGAGGAGAGAGCCACTGAGTGGGAGGTGGTCAGGGAGTAGGACTCACACACTCCTGTCCACTGCCTGGGCCCCTCCCTGGCAGCCATAGCTTGCCGGCTCTCTTGCCTGACTTCCGTAGCCTTTCCTGACGGTGTCCTTGGGCTGCAGGCGGAGATCATCATGGCTGGCCCACGGCAGCCCCTGCCTTCTCCCATCCCGTGGTGTAAGGGAGAGATTCTGTGCCCCTCCTGGGGGGACAATGGGGCCCTAGATTCTGCAGGGACGCTGCACTTATAGGTTTCCCCCCAAGTGCCTCCCCTCTGCTGCCCCTCCTCCTTGACAGGTGTCCCACCTGTACCTTGACCCAGTATCCCACAGGTGGGTCCCACTGGTCCTGGGAGTCAAGCCCCTGTCAACAGGTGCATGTGTATGAGAGCATTTTGTGGAAGCAGAAATCTGGGTCTGTGCCCAATTCCCACCACTCCCTAACCACGTGACCCTGAGCAAGTCTGGAAGCTTCTCTAGGTCAGGGTTTCCTCGGACAGGGAACCAGGTTGATGACGGCTGCTTCCTTGAGGGCTCACGGGGGTTCAGCGAGGCACCATGAGCTGGTCGGTAGCACCCAGTGTTCATCGGGATGCGTCCGTTGCTAGTGACGCGTTGGTATTGACAATTCCACTTGTCAACCAGACAGCAGTGAAGTAACATACCCCACATCCGGGCGGCTTTCTTCCCTTGCAGGATTTCAAGAAACCGTTTGGTTCTCAGGGAAGAACTCAGAAGACCATGGGGGTCAGCAGGGAACTGGCCAGGGGAGCCACCAAGTGGAGTCCCAGCTGTGAAAAGCATCTGTAGCCTTTGCCGCATGAACAGCCGATTGCAGTGACAATTCCGGTAATGCACCAAGGAAGAGCGGAGTTCCAGGCCAGGACAGCTCCGGAGCCCCCATTGCCCAAGTCGCCGAGAGATTTATGTTTAACCAGCAAAGATGTCTGAAGACCAAACACAAACCCCACACGGACGTCCAGGCCGCACGCTGCAGCCTGCTACTGGGGAAGCCAATTCATCATCATCAAGACAAACATCCAGTTTACACTTGCGCGGCAAGGAGGGTGTTCTTATTTGCATAACGATGGTGATTTGCATGTGATGAAAATTTGCCTGAGTGAGGCTTGAGCTCAAAATACATTCAAGTAGGACCACATTGGCACCACTTTCTCAGGGGTCCCTGTTCAATACTATTTATCTAATGGAAGGAACAAAACAAATATTGGCTGCAGCCGCCCATTGCGTGGGAGGTGGTTTTCAGCTGCCCTTGGGTGCAGGGGACCAGCCAGCGTGTGCGCCTTTGCTTTCAGTTCACGTTGGAAAGCAGAGCATCACCTGTACCTGGGCCTCGCTCCACGGTGACGGTGGCCGGCAAGGGACATTTGCAGCCACAGGTGCGAAAAGTCATCTGCTTCTTGTCCTAGCGAGGCAGGGACCCAGAGCAGAGCTGGAGGCCTGGGAGACAGAGGCTCCTCCCGGAGAACAGGACAGAAAGAAAGTCACCCTCAAGGTGGGCGAGAAGACGCATGGCTCCCAAATCTGCAGCAGGCGGAGACCAGAGTGTGGCGGGGTGGGGGGCTGAGGGATCCGCGACCAGAGCCAGCAAGTCGCTGGATGCACCTGTCCGCCTGGCTCAGCAGAATCTGCTGATGCGCGGCTGCCTTCTTGGCCTGATTGCGCCCGGCCCACCTTCCACGTGGCCGTCTGCAGCCTGCTCAGGCCCCGGGTGCTCCCTTCTTCAGCCTGGGGGGGTGGTTGGCACGGCCTGTTTCAGTCTCCATTCAAAGGGAGGGTCCTGATATTCAAAGCCAGACGGGCTCGTGCTGTGGCCCCCAGAGAGGAGCAGTGGACGTCACTGTCCTTCACGGGGCAGTGGACGCTGCTGACGGCAGCCTCTGGCCATGCAGCTGGGGCTGGACTGAGTCGGGAAGGAGCCCCAGGAGGGCCCTTGCACAGCATGGCGAGACTTGCACTTGGCATTGCCACCAGGGCACACGTGTGGCAGCTGTGCCCGCACAAACCCCAGCCACGGAGAGCGGCGCTGGCCCAAAACGGGACTGCGCGTGGCACCTAGTGTCCTCCACCCACTTGTCCTGACCCGCCCTGTGTCATTCAGTGAGTCTCCACCGTGATTCGCACGATAAGCCATGTCCTTATCATCTGTTTTTAAATGTTGAAGAAATCGTATCGGATGAGACTTTCTTCCAGCCCCAGGAGAAATTTCCTTACGAGAGAAATATGAAAACCCACCTCCACCCCACAGCAGAGGGAGCCCAGCCTCCGCGGCACAAGTCGAGGAGGCAGAGGCTGGCGGAGTGCTCGGCCTCTTCGGCTCCGTTGTCCCTTCTGGAGTGGATTTCTGCTGAATGTCCTCCAGATCACAAATGTATTATGCGGTGTGTTTGTAGCATGGCTGGTCCTCCAGTTACCACAAACCTGGTGGCTTAGAACACCATGGTCGGGTGTTTTTTTTAATACCAGGGATTGAACCCTGAGCCACTTCAACTCGGAGCCACTTCTCCATTTCTTTTTAAAACTTTTTTTTTTTTTCAGACAGGGTGTGGCTAAATTGCTGAGGCTGGCCTCAACCTTGCAATCCTCCTGCCTCAGCCTCCTGAACTGCTGGCACCATGCCTGGCATACCCACCAGGGTATTCCACAGTTGTGGGGGCCAGAGGTTCCCAGGCAGCATCACCGCCCAGCAGCCAGGCTGGCTCCTCCCTGGGGGCCCAGTTTCTGGAGGCCATTGCACTCCTCAGTTTGGGAATCCCTCTCCATCACTCCAATCTCCTGCTCCCGTGGCCACCCTGTCTAATTCTGCCGTGGTCTCCCTCAGCCTCCCTCACATAAGGGACTTGGGAAGGTGGTTCAGTCCCAACCAGAGAATCCAGGATCACCTCCTCATCCCAAGCTTTAAGGCACATCTCCCCCGGGCATGCGCAGGTGGGGTGGAGGAGCAGGGCACCCTTCTGGGACAGCCCTGCAGCCTCGAGGCTGGGGTTCCGATGCAGATGGAAGGACAGCCGCTAAACCCAGCAGGTGACAGGAGCCTGAGTTTTGATTGAAGCCAGATGATTGGCGCAGGTCCAGGGGAGGGGTCAAGGTAGTGCTCCAGGGGCCTCTCTGAGGCGGTGTCCAAGGTCACCCTCAGTTTTAGTATTGGAGGTGTTACTGGAGTCATCTCTGAGGACCCGCCATGGCCATTCTGAAGGGACAGCCAGCGTTTGGCCAAGTGTCCACGTCTGAGACAGTGGGTTAGCCTCTGTCCCTGCTGCCTTCCAACCACACGCTTGTGGACAGCAAAGCCGTGGAATTCTCATGCCGTCTGACTTCTCCACAAGAGTTCTGGGTTCTTCCCTGGCTACTCTCTGTGCTCCAGGAACAGCAATAGGTGTGATAAGACTGGCCAGGAAAGGCAGCTACGTTTAATCTCAGTATTTGATAGGAATGGAGTTGGACTGGACTGGGGCCCCAAAACAGAAACCACACAAGACAAAAGTACTGGCAGGTTGGACTGGGCACTAACTACCGTTTTCTGAGTGTTAAGACCCCCAGATGGGGAAACTGCCTCCCCATGTGCCCACTCAGCTGAGGCAGAGGTGACCTGGGGGAGATCTGGGCCCACAACAGAGGATTAGTACTTCAATATATAAAGAGCATTTTCAGATCAATAAGCAAAAGACAGGAACAAATGCAGGTGATCCCTGTCCTTGGAAAGGAGGTGCTGTTGTCCACACCCCCTCAGGCTCCCACGCTGGTCCTGGTCTCCAAGCCCAACATTCTTGTTCAGCCATCTCCGCGGTGACTGGTTTAGCTGGCGACAGTTTGCTTTCCTGCCAACGTTTGATTAACTTCACCATGTCCACAAGAGCATGCTTGCTTAGTGGCCTCTAACTTCTGGTAACTGATCCACATTCACTTGTGATTCATTATCTTCCCCAACTGGCCAAACTAAGGCACCTCCAATCCAAATTCTCAACCCCAAATAGGCTCGTTTGGTGGGCTGTTACGGGCAGCGTCTTTCTGGGTGGTTTGAACAACATTCAGTGTGTTTTCCTAAGCTGGGGCGTGATACGGCCAAGGCACGGAGATTTCACATTTCTAGGTCGTGCTAAGGGCCAGTCACCTGCGACCCCTGCTGAGCGTGAGGCGGGCGTGTAGTCAAGTGACTCTACGTCTGCCCATCTGGTGACTGGAGAACTGGAGGACAGGGAGTGAGAGAACTCTCCGGTCACACAGAAGGAAGTGTGGGATGGGAGCCCACCCAGGCCGTCAGCTCCGGCTGCTCTTCTCCCTCTCACAGGGCACACGTGGCTGATGCGTGGGCAGGTGGCGAGGTCGGGGACGTGGCTTAGGCCTGCTGCTCTTGGATCCGGACTCCGAGTTCCCGCTCTGCTGGAGAGAAGCCCTGGGTGGGCACGTGCCCCTGGCCTTCACCTCGGCGGCCCTGTGGGAGGAGTCAGAGACCCTGCCGCTGCTCTCCACCAGCTCCCGGGCAGTGCGCGGTGCTCCCCTGGTGGACGGCCAGGCTCCTTCCTGGAGAGCAGCGTCCCCAGGTGCCCGGCATCCTGGTCTCAGTGCCCGCAAGAGTCCTATGAGCCAGGCCATCAGAGCTGCGCAGCCAGGTACACCTCCAGCCTCCCTGGCTCGCTGCCTCCCTTCCATAAACAACAAAGGTGCCCCAGGACTGGAGGGGTGCCCCGGTCGCCCTGGCCCTGGCAGCCCATAATGAACCCTGGAACTCCTCCCGTGGGGCTGCAGGTGCTCGGGGCAGACCTCTCAGCTCCCTGGATTCGTTAGGAGGTGGGAGAGCAGTCAGCTGAGAGCCACGCGCCATCTGGGAGGAAGTCGATTCTCCCCGCGGGCCAGGCGGGAGCCTGGTCAACCAACCCGACCGCGTGTCCCTCCCGTCCTTCCCGGGGATGTGCGGAGAGTGGGCTCCCCCGTCGCTATTTGCCATCTTGGTGAAGCAGTGACTACGGCAGGGCCCCAGTCACAGGGAGGTCAGAGAGCAGCCCAGGACAATAAGGCTGGCGCCAGCCACCGCCACCTCCGGAATGCATGACGTCTGGATTCTGACCCCCAGGTGGAGGGACGTCTTGTGCAGATGCGATGGTCTCCCTGCCCCCGGCCAGGGGTCCCCCAGAGCTCAGGTTGTGGTGTGTCTGTCTAGATCCTGACACTCTGGAGGCATTATTAACCCCCTCCCTTCGAGGGCGCTCACACCAGTGCCGACGAGCCAGGCGGCTGGGGAGCCCTGTCTGCTCTACACGGTGGCCGGCGACTCTGGTGCTGGCACAGGGTGTGGGGCTGATTTCCAGCCACGCCCAGGCCCCATGTGTGAGTGGTGGGCTTCTCTCTGCAGAGGCACCACGTGATCAGGTCTGGTTTATCAAAGTGTCACCTTCTCCTAGTCACAGGGGCTGTCCTGTTGCACCACCCAGTGGGACACGGCGAGACGTGTGCCAGACTTTTGGAGATGCGACAGTTCTTCTGACTCAAGGGGGAGAGCGTGCGGAACCTGTGGCTCTGCAGCCATCTTGCAGTCACGAGGAGTGCTGGGACTACCTCCCGAGGGCCCCTGCTTCAGGCGTCCAGATCCAACCGCGCCTATGATGGAGGTGAGCCCCGTAACGTCCAGATCCTGGACCACTCAATCCTCGTTCCTGCCTCAGCCTGTCCGAGTCAGGTCCCCATGCCCTGGGAAGTCTCACCAGCACAGGGCTCAGAGTTCACATCAGCACAAGGAACCCTCAGACTAAGAGACGGTGGCCAATGTCAAAGGAAAAACTCTACTGACCCTTGTTAAAAATGGCCGGGGACATGTTATTGGAGGCCACTGCAACAGAGGAGAGAGCTGAGCTCAACTCTAACAGCAGAGGGGCTGCAGATTCACAGCCCAGAGCAAAGTGAGGGGTCAGTGGAGGATGTGATTCAGAGGGCACTGACCACAGGTCAAGGGCCGGCCGTCTTGCTAAACTGGCTTACCAGAGCCTGAAGATGGAGGGCCAGCTGGGGATTCAGATGCAGAGTGCGGGAGCCGTTCTCACTGAAGGGACTCAGCAGCCCAGGGCAGGCCCCGGGGCTAGTGAAGCCTCCTTGACAGGAACACTCGGGGGGCCTGAGGAGGCAGGGACAGGAGGCACTCAGTCACCAGTCCAGGCACAGAGGCCTGTTTAGCGGAAGCTTAGTCCCTGAGAGTTCTGATGGACAGCCTGCAAGGTGATTTGAGCAAGGTGACAGTCTTATTATTTAGAGGTGACTGCAAACCAGGTCTTAGAGGAATGCAAATGACACGTGCGTTCGACACAGGCCCAGGTGGACTGGGGTCCGTCCTTCTAGAGGCAGGTGGACAGGATCCCTCGGCACTGCCTCCCAGGTCAGCCTCCACAGTGTGGCCGAGGACACTGATGCCATACCCCCCGCGCCCCTGCTGCAGCTGGCAACTGGATCCCGATTGTGATTTCCAGGACCAGCCGTCCCCAGCCCCACTTCAGGGGGCTCAGCCAGAAGGACACGACCTCCTAGCTGCAGCCTAGAGCCTCCACACTGGATCAAGCTGTGACCGTGACTGGCTCTGGCCCCGGCCCAGGACAGGGACCAGTGAGTGAGGACTGGGCTGGGCCTTTGTCAGAGGCCCTTCCAAGAGAGCAGAGCTCATGTCCCTAACGTTGACGTTAGTGAGGCTGCAGAAATCCAGCCAGAGGTCGCAGGACCGGTCCTGCCATCCCGAAGGGACTTGCTAGCATGCAGCCCACAGGGAGGAAAGCAGGCCTGAGGGGCAGGGGCCAGTGCAGCCCCCCAGCCAGGGCCTCGGAGCATGGGGGTGTGACCGGCCAGCCCCAGCCGTAGCCTCGCTCTCTGGGCTCCAGAGAATGCGCAGATGGGCTCGTCCTTACGAAGCAGGTTAGAGTCCGCCTCCTGCCACTGGGAGGAGAAGGGATTGCTCACTAACATATGCCTGATGGAGATCTAGGATGATCAGCCAGGCTGGTTTCTTCCTGAATCTTCTACCTATCCTGGGAAATCCCAGGAAAACCCTCATCTGGCTGCCAGGAGAGTTGGACCCCTAGATCAGCCTCTGAAACACAACCAAGGGAACCACTTGCTTGTGGACGCACGTGAGTGAGTGGGGGGGCACCTGCTCCCCAGCAGGACTTCTGCCCGGATCCCCTCCTGTGCCAGTCCAGACAGTACCCACCAGCCCAGGGAGACCTCAATGCCATTCCCATTTCACGGGTGGACAAACCGAGGCAGAGAGGCAGAGGGATTTCCCCAAGGAGGTGCAACTGGACCTCCCCTTAAACGGCTGGTCTCCCTAGAACAAGTGAGATGGAAGGGGATGCTCAGCCTGGAGCCAGGGCTGGGGGACACGCAGGAACCCCAACCTCCGAGGGAGGGTACTGAGGACCAGGGAGGACCAGGGAGGATCGGGGAGGACCAGGGAAGGGGCCTGTGCAGGGCAGAGTCTGCCCATCGCTTGGACTGGGGGTGAATGCTGGCCTGCAGATGTGGGGCCCAGAGCTCCCTGGACCACCTGGACCCCCGGGCAGCCCATTCCACATACCAGGGGCTTGGAGGTTGGGGTTCTTGTTCTTCCAGCCATAGCGTTACGGCGGCTTCTGTTTGTTTCTGAAATTTTCTGTTTTATGGATTCAGAATGAAGGAGATTTTGTTTTGTTTTTTTGCGGTGCTGGGGTTTGAACCCAGGGCTTTGTGCTTGCAAGGCCAGCCCTCTACCCACTGAGCTGTATCCCCAGCCCATGAAGGAAATGTTTTTGAACAAGGAAAAAGGGGACCCACGTTCCTGTAACAGTGGCCGTGAAGGATCCACTGATGGCAGGGAGCCCGGGGGTTAAAAGTCCCTGACCCACAGAGCCCGTGAGGATGACAAAGCTCAATGCACTTTTATCGCAAGGAACAGCATTCTGCTCAAACTGGCTCAGCAAATGGGATTTAACAGAAAGCAAAACGATCTCACAGGCCCAAAGTTACCCTGACCTGGAGGCAGCCTCTGAGAGGAGGGGCGGGGGCGACAGCAAGAGTCCCCGACACCCTCTTGTCCCACCCTGAAGGGGAGCTGGTACCAACGCCAGCTGCTTCTGATGTCTTGTGTCTCGCTCCTCCTCCCGTCCCTGTGTCACTCAGATTTCTGTCACCATGACAAAGTACCCGAGAAAGTGAACTTAACACGAGGAAAGGTTTACGTTGACTCACCTTTTCCCAGGTTTCAGCCCATGGCCCGTTGCTTCCTGTGCCTTGGGGGCTGAGGGAGAACATCATGGCAGACAGTGTGGTAGAGAAAGCTGCTCGGCTCACGGCAGCCAGGAAGCAAGGGGAGAAGAGGCCAGCAGCCCCAGAGCCCCTCAAGGCCACAGCCAGGGACCTTGCTTCCCTCCACTGGGCCTGCCTGGTGCTTCCACCACCTCCCAGGTGGTCACAGGCTAGGGACCTGCCTTCAACCCATGGGCACAGACGGTAAGTCTCTGGAGGTCTCCGGCCCAGCCTGCAGGACCCGCGAGGAGGCCCTCTGGTGGCTTGACCGGTGTTGCTTCCCACTGTCAAGCTAGGGACCTGATTAGCCCCACTTTGCAGAAGGTGGGTTCCACCTGGGTTTCACGGCCAGCCGCGTCCATGGATGGGTGGCCTCATGTGTGGTGGCCCAGGCCCACCCTTCAGAAGAGCTGGGAGAGGGTAGGAAGGAGGGAAGGAGGGTGACGGCAGGGACTCTTTTGGAACCTCCTGTTACGAGGTTAACGGGCCACAGACACAGATCTGCTCTTTCCCACAGCCTTGGTCCAATACACCGTTCCACGTGTTCCACAAACAGGGGACATCTCAGTAGCTGAAGTGCCCATGACCGTGATAACCCTAGCTGGCTCCTCTAACAGCCTGTCTTGCCTAAGAGGCTGGGCTAATTGAAGACCCCATGAAGGCCTCGCCTGACCCTGATGGACTCCAAGGCAAGGTCAGCAGCCTCCTGGGGAGGAGAGGACGGTCAGGGGACTCCGGGCCCTCTCTGTATCCTCAACCCTAGAACCTGCTCCACACAGCCATGGCCCTTGAACCCGTCCAGACTCCTTGATGCAAAATGGGAAATCCAGTGTCAGGGCCCCAGGGAGGGTGGACGACTCAACCAGGACGGAAGGTGGAAGCAGGATTGAAGGCCAGGCGGCTCTTCTCTCTCCCGCCCCGGCCTCTGCCTCTGGACACCAGCTTTATTCTCTAGCCTTGGACCCACCTTGTCTGATAAGCAGACTGTGGGGCCGCCCACAGCCCAAGTTTATAGCTAGTGGCTCCAATGCCCGGAGTGGCGGCTCTTCCTGGGACAGTTGTGCACATCCTGGGACGTCCTCTGGTGGGCCTGGACTGAGTTCACTGACCCCGCCATGGACTGGGCAGCAGTGGAGGAGAGCAGATGAAAATGTGGCCTTGCCTGGAACTGTGGGCTTCAGCTGGTCCCAGAGGAAGCCTGATATTCCCAGAACAAGAGGAGAGGGGCCGGAAAAGGACGGCACCTACCCCTCCCACAACCCACCAGGAGGAGCGTCCGGCACTTGTGCAGACAAACTGACCCGGAGAGCCCGGCCATCCCTGGTCCTGTGGGAAAAAACTGGATCCCACAGAAAACGGAAGCGGGAGTGTCGCCTCTGCAGGTTGACACAGCCCCATCCCCACTCGCTCACACGTGGGTTTGAGGTTTATGACAGCCCACCTGGTTGGATTTCCATCACACCAGGAGTCATGCAGGTGGGCTCCCTGGACCCGCTCATCAACTGCTCCTAGAACCAGCTGATCCTCCCAAGGGACCACGGCCGGGTCCCTGCAGGTCTTGAATCTCCTGGGACTTCACAAACTCCCATACCTTATCAGAGCAGAAAGCTCGAGACCTTCAAGTTCGTCCCGTGCGAGTGTTTCATGGAAAGCCAACACGTTCTGCGTATCCTTATTCGACTTTTATTCAACAACATACCTGGGAAATATTGGCCCGTCGTTGCCGACGGTGCCCCTCGTCATTTCCTGCTCCGTTTCTCCGCTAGCGAACAAGCTGCACTGCTCTCAGTTCCTTTATGCATGTGAGCTGAGTGGCCTCCTGTGGGGCGGGGACGGCGTCTTGCAGACACTTCTATGAAGTGGAATTGGCGTTTGCTTTTAAACCTCCCGTGGGCTGCGTAAAGAGATACCTGTTTCCAGGACACTCCCGGCACTTGAGGCTCACAGTGCTTTTAACTTTTATTGCCATTTTCTCAAGTGGTGGTTTGGAAAACTGAACCGTGATGCACGGATGCTGGGGAGATAGGTTAATTGGCACCCGGAAGGACGGTTTGTGGAAAGTGCACTTCACCAGGACGCTGACTTCTGAAGTCAAGTGACCTGCTGTCTGCCGGACTTCAGCCTTTTGCTCACTCCCAGTTATTTGTAAAATGGCCAGTCTCTGCGAGTTGTGACAAA
This sequence comes from Glaucomys volans, assembly GCA_020662805.1. NCBI lineage: Eukaryota > Metazoa > Chordata > Mammalia > Rodentia > Sciuridae > Glaucomys > Glaucomys volans. The sequence goes on along the minus strand of JAJEJO010001640.1, from coordinate 11,002 downwards.
TGACAGATGCTTAGGCTCCAGGAGACACGTCACTGGGAGCTTCGCTCTCTGCCTGGTGGGACAGCGGCTGCTGCTTGGTCCAAAAAGAACAGTGCCCTGTTTTCGAAGTTGCAAATGGAAGTCAGAGCAGATTCAGGGGCGCAGTTCCGCAGTGGACGGAGGTCTGGATTCGTGTGTCGGGCAGAAAGGGGAGTGGAATGTCCTTTCCGGCTCTGAGACCAGCGTGCCTGTGATTCATTCTGTGATTCCACCTGCCCAGCACTTGTCCCGATGTTGGGAAGGGGGTGGGAATGGGGGCACGGGCCAGGGGTGGCACCGGCCCTCCTCAGAGAAAGACCCCTCTGACCAAGAAAGCCACTGGGCATCCAGCAAATCCAAGAGCATGGCGAGTGGGCAGAGCTGGCAGGGACAGGCCAACTGGTCCAGTGCAGGGGTCAGACTGCGGTCGGGAGCACTGGAGGCTGTCGAAGGGAGGAGGATGGCTCCCTGGAACGGGGTCTGCAGAAGCCTCCAGCGCTTGGTGCCTGGTCTGCATGAAGGGGAGGACCCGGAGCTCTCAGGGGCACGGGAGGGATGTCCTGGCCTCGCCAGCTCCGCCCTGGCTGGGGCACCGTGGGAGGCAGGTGTGACGGAAGCAGCCCCCTTCCCGTGGCCCTCGGAGGGTCTGGCTCAGGAAGGACCTTTAATTCTAGTCTTTAGGAGTGACGGTGCAGGCAGCCGCTGGGGCAAGCTGCGGTGTGACCCCATCTGCCACCTCCTAGCTGTGCAGCCTTCCTGTGCCCCTGCGACCCTCATGGAGAGTCCTCCTGGAATCGGGAGAGCAGGTTTCAGCCACACCTGAGGCTCTTTCTTCACTGGAAGCCTTGGTAGGTGCCAGCCGCCTGTCTCACGTGGTACTGCCCTTTGTCCAGCTTGGCGGCCAGGGTCCTGGGGGGAGTTGTACAATGGAACACCAGGCCGGTTGTCCTCTGCTCTTGTGTGCACAAAGCTTTTCCTCTGAGATGCCCACCGAGGTGGAGAGCATCTCTTCCACCCCCTTCCACAGATGCAGGGTCTTGGCTGGGTCTGCCTGGGGCTCCATCGCCCAGACACAGCGTGTTCTGGGGTCTTGGCTCCCTTGCCAAGGCCAAGACACCCCGTAGCATTGACTGGGGAGAAGCCCTCCAGGATCCTCCCTTCTGAGTGGACAGGATGGACCTCGACAATCTGAGAAGTTTCCCGCTTGCTTCCTTCTCCTTGCTGAGGCGTTGAACGTAGCATGGGCTTTCTGCTTGAAGGAGAGTCAGAGGCAGGGGAAGAAGGGTGCAGAGTGGTGTGTCAAGGAGACCAGGCGTCTGCACAGGGCCCGAGACGGGGCAGCTGCTGGGGCTCAGGCACACTGCTCAGGGTCAGCAGTGCACAGCCAGCCCCTCCAAACAGACCCCGAGGAGAGCAGGGCCACGGCCATGGACAGAGGTGGAGGCAAGAGCATGGAGCCCGCACCACGCCAGAGTCCAGCCTGGTGGCTTGGGGCTGGGGGTTTCCTGATCTGGCCAGCCCTCAGTGACCCTGTGGGGACAGAGCCATGACGTGAGTCTGACAGTCCCCCAACCCTGCTTCCTGCCTCCCGTCTCCTGCCAGAGCACCTCGGAGGCAGATCCAGCCCAAACAGAATTAAGGCTATGAATGCCATTCGTAAAACTGGGCCCCAGGCACGGCACGGTGGAGAGAAGGGCAAGCAGGAAGCGTCCAGGGTGACAACTTCTGCTCTACCCAAAAGGGCAACGCTGGAGTGTCCTCTGCAGGGAAGAGTTTCCGTCACACTTCATGGAACCGAGGGACTTGCAGGACCAGACTCCAGTCCAGCAACCGCATGGCCTTGACACCGCAGCCGGACAGCTGAGCCATGAACAAAACGTGTCCAAGGAGAAAGCCAACCACTAACAAGGGTCCCCACCCCCGGGTGTAGCAGAGCAAGAAGAGGCAGTGGCAAAGTGACATCGGCTGGAGCCGCAGGACACTGAGGGATGGCTTTCCGCTCGCGGGGAGAGTTGCATTTAATCATGAGCTGAGATGGCGCTGCCGTCCGTCACACCCATAGATTATCCCCGTGTACTTAAGAGTCGGGCTCATTGATTTATAATGCAGTCCATTTATAACAACCAAGCTTATTTCACAGGTGACAGCCGCTGCTTGAAATGCTCTTTAAAGTGAAGGTGGCCCACAAATTATCCAGAGCTCTCCTCTAAACCAACTATTTATGGGAGTGCAGTGTCGGCAGGGGGCAAGCGTGGGTCCTCACAGGAGGGTCTGCAGGGTCTGACCTCGGTTCAGCACTTCAGGATGGACAACTGGGTCAGAGGGGCCAGGGGAGGTCAGGGCCAGTGCCCACGTGTGCAAGGAAGGTCCAGCAGGGCCTGTAGTCTTGGAGACATCTCAGGGCCACTGAGGCACGTGGGCAGGGGGCTGCTGCTGCAGGTAGAAGCCTCCACAAACTTGGCCTCTTCCAACCACCTGCAGGGTCACCTCCTCTCTGTGGGCGGGGCCTGCTGCCTCCTGGGAACCGTGCCCAGTGTCAGACAGGGCTGAGGATGCATCTGAAGGCTCACTGGGAAGGGGCTGCTGCCAAGCCCAGGCCACTGGTGGCAGAGTCCTCCTTCCTCAGCTCTTGCTTCCTGGACACCAAGGCGGCCCCTGGTTTCATCAGGCCAACAGTCATGCAAGGTGGGTGGCACAGTGTCACACAACGGGACATGAGCACCCCCTCACTTTTGCTCTCTTCCTTGATGAGAAGCGGGTCAGGCCCCACCCACTTAGGTGGAGGCGCCACTCACTTACTCAGAGGCCCCATCCACTTAAGTCAAAGGCCCCACCCCTTGGATCAGAGGCCACACCTACCAAGTCAGAGGCCCCACCCCTTGAGTTAGAGGCCCCACCCACTAATGCGAGCAGTCTGCCCCATGGGGTGGGGATGATCCCACAAGGGCTTGACTACCAAAAGTAGCAATCCTGGGGCCACAGGAAAAAATCTCAGGGGAAGGGAAAAAAGTGAGAAAAGGAGAATGGCAGAAAGACACAACGACAGGAGAAGACACTTAAAAGCTGCAAGAGAAGGGCTCAAAGACATCTGCTGCTTCTGGAGTCTGAGCTTTAGGAGAAAGGATTGAACCTCACTCTGAACATAAGCCAAGAAGAAATGCTCAGCCCTTCCGGGTGTAGCTGAGGCCAACACCAAGGTGTCCAGCAGACCACTCTCTCCTCCAAAGGGTGCAGATGGACTCCATTCCCTCGACAGCCCCCTCCCATCTCTGATTTGGAGGAGCTCCTGTGCTGCCCTGAATGGGTCTGTCCTTTCCGACTGTCAAGTGTCTGGGTGATGCTGCTCCAGGGGGCCTGGGGGAGCATCTGACCAGACTGTGGTGGGGAGGTTTTAATGAGTTGTCGAAGACAAGATCTAGCTGGGCAACTCAGCCTGTGCCAGGGAAGAGTCAGACTGGCTGCTGACAGAGGAATGAGGAGAAATGATCCTGGAAATGTCACTGAAAGTACAGAGAAGAAGAGCAGGTGAGAGTCAGGGCAGGTGGGCAGAGTGGC
>JAJEJO010001639.1:38579-58231 GCA_020662805.1 Glaucomys volans | reverse complement strand
TTCCAGGGTACAGGCCAACTTAGCTGTTCTGTTTGGCATGGAGGGTTTCCATCAATTCCCATAACCGACACCTGGGAAGGAAATTAAACAAAACAGAATAGGTACCTCCTGTGTCCATATGGTTACCCTGGAGTGTGCCCTGGGCTCAGCGATCCTCAAGTCCAGGCTTCTTCAGTCTTCTTCGAATTTCAGCAGTTGAGGGGAAGGGACTACCTGGCTGGTCACACCCCTGTGTATAGGTGCTAGGGAGGGGCCAGCCATAGGGTAGTCAATTTTCCAGTGTGTCCTGCTTGTTTGCTTGTGGAGACGACTTGGTTGGGGTCATGGCTTGACCCTGGCAGAAAGGACAGCTGGTCTTCCTTTGGAGTTCTTGCTGGAGCAACAGGCCACAGGTTAACTACCAGGGACTGGACTGGAGTATTACCTTTTTCTGTAAATAAGCCTGCCTCTCAGGCATTGTACTTTAAAGTCTATTTTTACCAGATTTCGGATAGGGGTTGGTGGACTTCTGTAAGGCAGTTCTGGATTTTGGGTAATTTCCCTCACTTAATTTAAGTAGAGGAGCCAGTAGAAAAAGATGAAAGTGAGTGAGGAATTAAGAAAGCATATTTGGAATTAGGCGGTGGTGATTCTGTATTTGCACTGCATAAGTGGCTTTGCAGCTTCCATCAGGGTTCAGCACAAAGCGGCTTCCACAAGGTGAACATACGACTTCTAGCACCTGTGGACACGAATGGGCAAAGGCCAAAGAGATGGGGGAAGAGTAGCAGTTCGCAGGAGAGTGTTTGGAGGCCGGGCCCTATGGGCGGGGTTTGGTGGGGGGAACAGAGAAGCAGTGGCTCTATCCCCGCACCTTTACGGAGCCGGCGAGCGAAAAGTAGCGCACCAGAGGGTAAGTGCTTCTCCGCAGCGCTGGTCGCGCGGCTATGCCAGCCGAGGGGTGAAATAGCCAACTCCGTGTTTGGTGGAGTCCCGTGCAGGTCGCAGAGGGGGTGGAGAGACGGAGCCTTGCGGAGGCATGGAATACAGAGGAGCGGCAGGGGGAAGCGGCAGGGGGAAGAGGCTGGCGCACAGTTGATGGACAGGCAGTCTCAGCCAATGCCGGAGTTTTCCGCGGAAGCCAAGGGGCGGGAGCAGAGCACATTTCCGGTGCATTTTCCGAAAAAAACATGGAGGAAAAGAAAGCGGCGATTTAAGTAGGGAAGCGGACAGAAAAAGGAGAGGCGGGGACTGGACACAGATTTCAATAAAATCAAAGCTCCATGTGTCTGTTTAGTGAAATTACAGTAGCGGTGACCAAAAGGTTACGCAGTTGCCGCGGTTTCAGCAGAAGCCGAGGGGCGGGAGCAGAGCGTTTCCTAGAGTCCTCCAGCCTTACTCCGGGAGTGAATACAAGCAAGAGGAGCATCCTCCTCTGGTCGTGGTTCACCCGAAAAACGGAATGGACCAGCCATGGATCAGGACATCTCCTGGTCCACAGGGGCCCAGAACGTAGAAAACAGGGGGCTAGGGGAGTCTGGGACGTCTCCCAGGCTTCCGTGCACAAACAGCAGGGGGTCTGTGGCGTGCGCGACTTACAGACAGACCCGGTGATGGGAGAGTGACTGGAGGAGAGTAGAAAAGGCCACTTACCCAGTTCTGTTGGCCAGATAAAAGGGACTTCTAGTTCTTTGGAGGAGAGAGTGGACCTCTGTAGAAGTCCGAGCTCTCTCCTGGGTTTCGGCACCAAATGTAAAACTCGAGAAAGGGGAGCATGTAAAGCTCCCAAAGACAGCAGGTGGCGAAAGAAGTAAGCTCACCAGGCGGATTCACCAGAATCAGACAAAAGTAGTAGCTTGATTTATTGGAATCTGTGTCCTGGGTGAAATCTCCAGCCCCCCTGGGGTGAAAGTCAGGTGGGAGAGCCAGGAGAAATCACATGTGGCTTTGGCTGCTCAGGGTTTTTATACAGAGGAAAGGGGTCAAGGGTCCTGCCCAGGAAAAGGTGGACCCAAGGTGGATGTCAGGGTCAGCAGGTCTGCCTCATTGGTCACTTCTGGCACAGTGTGTTGCTAGGTGACCGTGCTCCCTCCCCCTGCAGCCCCCAATTCGACCTAACATTCACAATTATATTGTGACAGTGTGGGGTCATTTTCAAGAGAAACATATTGAAGTTCAGCAAAGTGTCTGAGAATGCTCATCTAGAATATTCATCTTCTATAATGAGGAGAAACAAAGACCTAATATCTTAAACCACGGGTCACACAGATGAATGTCAGTGCCTCTCACTCTCTCCTCCAACTCTCCTCACTTTTCTTTCATGACTGATTTTCTCATTGATCTATCTTTGAACCCATGCATTGTGCTTTGTATTGTAATGACTCTTTTCTTCATTTCTACATTTTAAAAAATTTCATCTTCTGATTTTCTCCCCCCATAATGCTCTGCTCTTGCTATAGAGCAATATTCCAGATGCTTCTGCAATCTTGAATAGAGCACCACCAAAGAGTTTCCTTCTTTTTCTGAGGGTGTCTCATCAATGACTTGGGCAGACACATCGTTCATTCATGCATGAGGGAGCACTCTCCAATCAAAGACATGGCTCTGAAAGAGACTTCCAAATTGATTTCATTGAAAACAAAGAGCAGGGGCTGGGGAGATAGCTCAGTGGTAAAGCACTTGCTTGGCATGCCTGAGGCCCTGAATTCAATGCCCATCCCACATAAGAAATAAACAACAACAACAAAATGATTTTCAAAGAGAAGAAAAGAAATGAGCAAGCTAAAAGCCTGTCCTTGAGATTGGACAAGTGCCAGAAAACCTTTGTTAACAAGGAACCTTAAGTGACAACATTTAATTGGCATGGGCAGTAAGTAGAATATCGCTCAGAATTTACACAGGCACAGTCTCAAGTTTCTGCATAACTGGTGGCTGTTCCTTCTATGGTTCTTCTTAAAAATGGCACCATGACATCTCAACCATTTTGTACTGGTCTCTCCCTTCAGAGATATTTTGGCTCTTGCCATCCTCAAGAGTTGGTTCTCAGGTGAGGGGACTGAGGGTCTGTGAGGAGGGCCAGGGAGTCTATTGGCACCCAAGTATTTGCCCTTCTGACTCCTGTGAGTGAGTCAGCTGAATCGTGGGCAGGAGTCACACAAGACCGTGAAGAAAGAAAAAAGGACAGAATCAGTTCAGACCCTTCATTGATCAATACAGATTTATCAACAGCTTTGCCTCCCACACATATGACTAAGTTCAAGGAAAAGTTTTCAGACTAAAACAAAAGAAAAAAGAATTTGGTATTGTTCATGTCTCTCCAGAGTAACAGAACCCTTAGGAGACTCCCTTTTCCTCAGCAGATCTCTGGTTCCCCACACCTCCTGCAGCCATCAACTGACTGGACAAGGTCCAAGTCCCACTGAAGCCAGAATTGGATAGGCAGTTAGTGTAGAAATAGGGAATCTGGTGAAATTGAGGAATGGAGATCATCAGAGTCTGGGAAGTTGGAGACACCCCTGGGAGATTGGAATGTCAGTGTCTCCAGACTCTTTTGATCACCAAGGTTATCTGCTTGACTGCCCCTCCCCAAAAGCTGCAGGCAGGAAGTTGCTAATTAATGCCTCCTGGTCCCCCACCTGAATCTCCATGAGGCCCTTCCCCCCTGTCATTCCCACCTCACCTTTTTGCTGTGTCACCACTGCCATATAGGCAGGAAGGAGAGATAAGGGTCAGAGGAAGGGGCAGAACAAAGAAGACCCTAACCTATAAAAGATGTAGGAAGTGCTCACTTCTCAAGGATTCTGGAACATCAGCCACGGCCCCCCTCCTCCCTCCTGGGAGAAGTGTGTATTACTACTTTTAAATAAAACCTGCTTAATATGCTTGCCTTGGCCTGCTTCTCTGGCGTTATACCTCAACACCTGAGGAAGCAGAACTTGTCACCAGTAAACTACGGTATCACCATCAAGGAGGGTAATCTGCATTATTCAAAGTCAATTGATTTATTTATTAAATTCACCTAAAAATAACCTTCACTGCAACATCTTAATGAGTGTTTGATAAAATCTGGGTACCGTGGCCTAGCCAAGTTCACACATAAAATGAAGCATCACGTTCAGCCATTCTGAGAGTTGGATTTGGATTTCATTTTTTTACAGTATCTCCAGGCAAGTGCCCTAAACTCACTTTGAATGGTATGCTTTGACAAAAGAAAAAAGATAAGAATGCTTTCACATTCACTGTCACTGTCCTGCGGGTGGGAACCCTCCAAGAAGGCAGGGCTTCCTGCTTTGTTCCAGGGAGTCTCTGGCAGGGTAACCGGGTGATGGACTGCCAGAGCTCCACTGTGGGATGGCTGAGGTCTGAATCCTGGCTGCACTGCTCTCTGACTCTGCGATTTCCTTCTTTGTGCCTCAGCTTCCCAGCTGTAAAGTGGAGGTAGGTTGAAATGTTTGAACTCATGGGAAGTTTGTAAAACAGCGTCAGGATCATACTAAGTTCCAGTAAACATTAGTTTTATTCTAATTTAAAATAACAATCAAGATACCATTTCTTCATGTTTGTTGATCCTAGAGATAGGTGATCCTAGAGAAATTTACACCAGCCTCACTCCTTCCTCCCTTTGCCCTGGGGTTGGCATTTCCATGTCCCCTCAGAGGCCCTCAATGCCATAGTTGTATTTCACAGGAAAGGCCAGGAGAGGGAGGCACGGTGGAGGCCCCTGTCATAAGCCCGGATGTGATGGGTGGAGGATTGGTTTCCTCTGAACAGATTGCAAGGCAGAGCTACTATTTTATTAACCCTAGGAAATGGACCACCTTATTTTAATGAATTGATGAATAAATGCTGTAGAGGTGAGGCCATTTCAAGAAGAAAGTAAATCACCATTTGATGCTACAAAAACAATAAGCAATTTTCTTTTTACAAAATAAATTCTCAAGACTGGGGTTGTAGCTCAGTGGTAGAACACTTGTCTAGAATGGGTGAAGCCCTGAGTTCAACCCTCACCACCAGACAGCTAAAAATTTATTTTAAAAATTCTCATCACTTAAAAGTATTTTCAGTTATAGATGGACACAATACCTTTATTTTATTTATTTATTTTTATGTGGTGCTGAGGATCAAACCCAGTGCCTCACTGGTGCAAGGCAAGTGTTCCACTACTGAGCTACAACCCCAGTCCCTCTACTTCCTTTCTTTTTTTTAAAATATATTTTTAGTTGTTAATGGACCTTTATTTTATTTATTTATTTATACGTGGTGCTGAGAATCAAGCCCAGGGCCTCACACATGCTAGGCAAGTGCCCTACCTCTGAGCCACAACCCCAGCCTCTCTATTTCCTTTCAATTGGACCTTCTTTACATCATTTAAGATGAATGTATGTTAGCAAAAGCCTGGTGCACAAACAGCTTCTCCAGGAAGGACCCCCATAGGTACAGCATCTGCCATGTCTCTATACTGGTGCTTGGCCCTTCACATAAGTCATTGCATTAAATGCCAGATGCACCTCTTTTGCTTTTTTTTTTATATCTTTATTTTATTTATTTATATGCAGTGCTGAGAATCGAACCCAGAACCTCACACATGCCAAGCAAGCACTCTACCACTGAGCCACAATCCCAGTCCTTCTGCAGTATTTTTTTAAAAATTTGTTGGATTATGTTTACATTTTCTTTAGTTGTGGATGGACAGCATGCCTTTATTTTATTTGTTTATTTTTATGGGATGCTAGGGATGGAGCCCAGTGCCTCATGCAAGCTAGGCAAGTGCTCTGCCCCAGAGCTACAGACCCAGTCCAGACCCTACTTCTGCTTTAAATAGGAGGAAGCTAACACTCAGAAAGGTGCAACAACTGGCCAGGGTCACACAGCTGGTAGGTGGTTTAATCAGCACTTAACCTGGTTTCCCCAGTCTGGGTTCTCTCCTGTGCCCATTGTGACCTCTATTCATAGTCTAGGTCCTGCTTCCACAGCTGGTCCTATCCATTCTGTGCTCCCACCCAATCCATCCGTGTTTGCATTATGAGCTGATCCTCAGCAAAAGTAAGGGAGTACACAAAGTTTGTCTTTTTCTGTTTTTTGTTTTGTTTTTTTGAAGAGGGACTCTGGGGACTGAACCCAGGGATGTTTTACTACTGAGATACATCCCCAACCCTTTTCATTTTTTATTTTGAGACAGGGTCTTCCTGTTGCTTAGGGCCTCACTAAGACACTGAGTCTAGCCTTGAACTTCTAAGACTCCTGCCTCAGCCTCCTGACTCCCTAAGATTACAGGAGCACACTTACCATGCTGAGCCAAAGATTGTCCTTGATAACACCTCAACTCCATAGCAAGCTTCCTTTTTGCTTACCTCTATGAACTTTCAGTCAGCTAGGGTTTCATTCGTACCTCGCTGACTGTAGCTTTAATGGAACATTAATCTGTCACTGTTTCCTTTTGAGTGTCTAATGCTTTTAATTCACTCCCTACCCTCTCCTCTGTCCAAAACTTACCTGCAAATTCCACGTCATGTCATACATAATGATTGGCTATGCCATTGGTGGCCAAATTAACTACTGTGCATAAATTAGTTCATTGCCTAGTTTTTGAACCTTTTTAACAATGAGGTATTAATTAATTCCTTGCTTAGTTCAATATACTTTTTTTTTTTTTTTTGGTGGTGGTGGTGGTGCTGGGGATTGAACCCAGGGCCTTGTGCTTACAAGGCAAGGGCTCTACCAACTGAGCTATATCTCCAGCCCTCAATATACATTTTAAAGAACAAAAGGAAAGAATCTTAAGGGTGGCCATTCCAGTAGAGAGCAGTATTTTCAGTCAAATGGGCTTTTGCTCCCATAAAACCCTACACAGGTAGCTTGGAGTTTCCCTACGTCTGTGGCCAGCTTGATCATGCGAGAGCCAGTAACACAAGACACCATTGCTTCTAAACAGGGGCCGGGGAGCGAGGTCAGCAGGGGAGCTGTGTTCTTACTGGGAACCGCCAAATATCTAATAATCCTTCTAGTTACAAAGGTCATGGTTCCCTTGGGCTCATCCAGCTTTATGCCTTAGTGTTGACATGAAGGCTTTCCCCACAAGCACAAGAGACTTTCTGTTTTCCATTTTTCAGCTGCAGAGGGATTGAACACACTGCTGTTACGAGGAGCAAGGCCCAGAGTCCAATTTAGAGACTTTGATTTTCATTATATGTTCAAACCCTCTAATCAAGCCTTCTTTCTCTCATCCAGATTTCCTCTCCATATCTGAGTCTTCTCTCCTAATGTGGTTCCTCTTAACACACAAAGGAAAAACTTCCAAGTGCAAAGAGAAAAATGGATGTTAATCATTACAAATGGCCCATCTGAACAGAGACCATTCAACCTGTTTATTTGAACATACAAAGATGTTTCTCTTCTTCAATATTTCACTGCACAGAGAAGAGTATATTCAGATAGAATTTCACATGATTACCCCATTATAGGAGCTGCTTTCCCAGCTCTCTGTTGGGTATTTTTGAACATACAAGCAAACTGCCTACAAGTAAATCCTGTCCACCAAATCTACATTTTTCTTTCATGAAGATTCCACCTTGTAGGCAAGCCTCAGCAACATTGTTTTCCTGTTCAAATAGCAAGAGAGGAAATATTCTGTTGAAAGAAATCTGGAAAAACTGTGTGTGTGTTGGGGGGCGCACTAGGGGTCAAACATGGTAGGCAAGCCCTGTACCACACCGAACACTGCAGTACATTCCCAGTCCTGGAAAAATCGTCCAAAAGTTTGTCCTTAGTCAAATGTATGTCCTTCCCAAGGAAAAACTACATGGCAGATGAAGAAAAACTCAGGTAGAAAAAGGCAACATAAATGGTAAAATGAAGGACAGAGGGATTAAATTGCTATTATGAGCACATTTACTCCAAGTTAGTGAGTGCTTTTATCCAGCCCTGAAGACAGGATAACCCAGTGTGAGAAGACTGGTGTAAGACTGACTCTTGTTATGTACACCTGGACCACAGGCTCTGTGAACTTCAGGGGTCTCTGAACTCTCAGGCAATTTGAACTTGGGTTTGTGTATTTGGGCTTTCTTTTCTCTTCTTCTTTGGGAGATCGCCTGTAGGTTTCCAAAGGGGTCTAAGATTCACGATTATAAGATTATTTAAGGGGTCTGGAAAAGTTGGATACAGCCATGTTAGTTAAAGCTTGAGGATGAAAGCAAAGTGTACATTTGAAGTGTTTTACTTTGGAAGAGAACACAGTCAGGCCTGCCTGGAGAGTTAGAGCAAAGCTAAACAGGAGAATAGCTGAGAAATGGATTTAGACAGGCCCACAGTGTAAAATAGGTAACACTCAATTATATAGAGATATGAAAAAATCTCAGTGGCTTAGCAAAATAAAACTTTATTTCTCATTCACATAAAGCTCAGTGTGGAAATTCCTGGTTAGTAGGCAGCCTTGCCTGTGGTCATTCAGACCACAGGCTCCTTGCATCCTGGCTCTGTCTTCCTGTGTGGCCTTGGAGCCTCTGTTAGAACCCTGGACCTAGACAATCCCTGGGGGAAGAGAGAGAAGGAGTGTGGTCACATGAAGGGAGGACGTCACTTCTGCCCACGTTCCTTCAGGTGGATTTCAGTGACATGACCAAACCTAACTGCAAGGGAGGCTGGAAAGTGTAGGTAACTCTACACTCACGAGGTGGAAGAAATGAGTTTTGGTGAACATATGGCATCTCTTCCCACTTAAAAGAAGCAGCAGTGCCAGGAAGCACTGGGGGTGAAGAAGGGACACTGATTTAGACACCAGGAGAAAGTTGTGTCATAGGCAGACAAGATAGTCCACAGATGAGGCAGAGGAGACAGGCTTACAGGAGTAAGCACGTGTCCAGAGGACAGGATGGTCACAGTGACATACAACCTATGAGAAAAGGGCTCCGAGTTTCAGGCATGGAGGCAGGAGGACTTCGGGGAATCAGTCATGAGTGGTAGAGTCCTAGTGACCCAATAGGTATTTAGGAAAACTAGGGGTGGGAGAGGGGATAGGAACAGGGTGAGGCAGGAGCTGGGCTGGAATAACCCAGATCTAGGAAGATCACAGACACAGGGAACAGGGCACAAGTGTGGATCGTCAGGACAAGCTACTTGTGATGACTCACTGTGCATGAACAGCATGTCAGACAAGAGCTGTTCACGTTCCTGTTTCCCAGGCCAGAATTGGTCCTGGAGTGAAAACAGAGCCTCCTGACAGGAGAGGCAGAAGGGAACAGGTAAGACCTGACACAATCCATCAAGTGTTACCATAACTTTTCTCACCTTCTTGGTCATTGTCAATAGCCCGAGCTAACCCTAACTTCCTCACAAATGCCCTGGGATGAAACAGTATCATCGAATCAGTTTGAACTCTTCAGAGCACAAAGCACATGCCCATTAAGAGAATGTAGGTCCTGGGGTGGTTTATTTGCTTAAAAAATAATAATAATAAAAATATGATCAGGTTGGGCACCATGGTGCACTCCCATAATCCCAGTGGCTCAGGATGCTGAGGCAGGAGGCTTGCAAGTTCAAAGCCAACCTCAGCAACTTGGCAAGGCTGTAAGCCACTTAGCAAGACCCTGTCTCAAATAAAATATTAAAAGGCTGTAGATGTGGCTCAGTGTTTGAGTGCTTCTGGGTTCAATCGCTGGTATTATAATAATAATGATAACAATAACAATAATAATAATAATTGATATGTGCAAGGCATTGTTCTTGGACTTTTGATATATTTAAGCACTTAATCTTGATTTAAGACCTTATTACCCCGATGTTGCATACTAAACTCTGAGCAATAGAGTCTAAGTGACTTGTCCAAGCAAGTGATAGAGTTGGGATTCAGAGTCAATTCCAGAGTGGATGATCTTAGAAAACCATATTTGACCAGTTTCATGGTCAAATCCACTCACTTAGTAGATGAAGATGCACCCTGAAATTCTCATCCAGATTTCAGATCTAACATTTTGTTGTCCGAAACCTGATCCATCCTTGTAGAATGAAGATTAAGTCACCCAACCCAAGAGGAAGACATTAACACTTCCCTGATGTAGCCAAACTCTTACATAATGTGAGGTACCTGCACTAAAAAGTTTTGCAGTAAAGTATGTCACAAATGTATGATTTGAGAAAGTCAGGGCTAGAAGGAACTTCAGAGACAACAGTCCTGCCTGAACTAAGAATCCACATGCTACTCAGCATAATTGAGTCAAGAGTTAATAGCCAGAAACTTCTGACAGTGATACAACTGCCCTAGCTCTTATGTGGCCAGAGGGACTGTGATAAAAGGGCTCAATTCCGTAGGATTTATTTTTTATGAATTGAGGAGTCCAGTATCTTAGGTAATTAATCAAGAATTATATAGTAATTCCATTCATCCATCCACTTATCTTCTATATATTTATTCATTTGCTAAAATATTCACTCATTCAAAAATATCTACTGAGCCAAAACTTGTGCTAAATTCTAGGTGGTTCTAACCCTTTCAATAAGGATTCTTCCTTATGCCCTGGTTATCACAATTATCTGGGGTTGCCAAAGGAATTTACTGCTGAATTTCCTTTTCCTTTTTCTTTCAGTACCAGCAATTGAAGTCAAGGGCCTTCAACTACTGAGCCACATTCCAAGTCCTTTTTATTTTTAATTTTGAGACACTTGCTAAGTGTCTTATGGCCTTGCTAAGTCACTTATGGCCTCTCTAAACTGCTGAGGCTGCATCTGTTTATATTTGAGACTTTTTGTCGAATCCATCAGTGCATCAGCATTAATACGTTGGCAGATAAAATGAACATGACTCCAGAAGAAGCTGAAAGGTGGATTGTGAATTTGATTAGAAATGCAAGACTGGATGCCGAGATTGATTTTAAATTAGGCCACATGGTTGTGAGCAACAATGCAATCTCACCCTATCAGCAAGTGTTTGAAAAGACCAAAAGCCTTTCTTTTAGAAGCCAAATGGTGGTCAGGCATATTGAAAAGAAACTCAATTGGAGTAGAGGCTCCTAACTGAACAACCCAAGATTCTGGTTTCTACTGAAGAACTGTAAAGAGTATAGGAAAAAAGGAAAGATGAAATAATAAAGCCATTATATAAAGGGTGAAACGTTTTAGAAGCAATTAACATATTCAGTATACATTTTGAAGTATGCAAATAAAATTGGCTGTGGTTCATTTAAAAAAGAGAAAGAAAAAGAAATTGCTGAGGCTGGCTTGAACTTGCAATCCTCCTGCCTCAGCCTCCTGAGCCACTGGGATTACAGGCATGTGCCACCATGCCTGGTTGATAATTATGTAGGTGAAAATATCACCTTATTATCATTTTCTGAGTCTCAATAACAACTCTGACTTACACTTCAAGAATCTTTTGTGTGGTGTAGATATACATGGTATATACTAGCTTTGTTCCATCGCCCACTATCACCCTTCCTTATTTTTGTCTTCTCAGGAATAGCTTCTAACATTCTTACTTGTCTCACATCCAATATTTTCATTACCTGTATAAGCATCTGACAACTTTATCTCTTCTCATGCAGGTGTGCCTAATAGTTATATATTGGAATCATATTATTTTATTAAAAATTGCTTTCGTCATATTTTTCCAGCCTCAAACTGGTTCCTAAAGAAAGGTTTATCTGTACTTCAAAAATTCCTTCTGCTCAGTCCCCCTGCCCACACCTACTGTGTTTCTCCAAGGTGTTGCTAAATTCTGAGAAATGCCAGCATTGTCACAGCGTATCAGGTAGCTTACAGACATCTACCTGGGCTTAGAGAAGTAAAACAATTCAGTGATGTTACTGAGGTAAAATTAAATTTGAAAACATGGCATATAAAAACTGTATAATCATTTTAATATAAAGGATCCTGGGGTAACTTCTTCCGGGAGAGTCAAATTCATACTTTTTGAACAATTTAGAAAATTTTTCTTTCTTCTGATCTTACTCTGAATTTTGTATAATATGCCATATTTATTTCAGTTAATGTACATATTATTTGTCTACAATTTTGACCTAATATCAAATTGAATTGAATTGAATTGAATGAGCAAAGTCCCTAATAGAACTACATTTTTAAAAAACAATTTAGGAGAGCTCATGAATGCAGAGTGAATGAAAAAAAAAAACACTAAAATATCTAAAATTAGTCATAGAATGGTAGAGTTCAAACCTTAAAAGTGTCTTCATATTGGTTTCAATTATTTAGATAATTTACGCAATAAACTTTTTGACCTTAGTCTTATTCTTTTTCCTAATTCAAGTCATGTAATTCAAGCAGAAAATGAACCTAGCCTCAACTATATATAATTCAGGCATGCACATTCCTCAGTCCCAATCTGACCTATTTGCCCTGCTCATGTACACGTCCTCAAGGCCTTCTCTCCAGGCAGTGCCTCAGAAGGACCAGGAGCCAGGTCAGCAAAGCCACGTACACCAAGAGCTTGACCCAGGGCTCAGGTGTCTGAATCTTCTAATCTTCAGAAAAGCAGGAAATTAGAAAAGATTTTCTAAAATCAGAAAAGATTTTAGAAATCTACCCCCCTCCTTATCCTGATGAGAAAGATTTCCTTTAGCTCAGTCCTGCCTCAAATCCCATCTGAAACTTTTTTCATGTCGTGTATTCACAGAGTGTAGAGGACACATCAGACCTCAATGCTTACCTGTGCATATTAATTCTATTTCAGAGAGTCAGGGTCCCAGCATTAGCTCAGAGAGAGAAAGTACCAGAACTGGTTGTAATTATACCAGGTGTCATGTTGGGGCTCTGGCCCAGGAAACAGATTCGGGATTTGACAGGTGGAAGAAGATGCAAGGCATGGTGGGAATATTGGTCATCCTTTATTCAGAGGCAGCAATCGCCACTAGACAGTCCCCAGCATCAGCCTCAGCTTCAACCAAAGCCCCTAGCCAGTTCCATTTTAGCCCCTCCTCTCACCCATTTCCATAGGCCTTTTTTTTTTTTTTTTTTGCTATCCAAGTATTTATTTATTTATTTATTTTTAATTTATTTATTTTGATTCATTGTACACAAATGGAGTACAGCTGTTGTTTCTCTGGTTGAACATTAAGTAGACTCACAACATCCGTGCAATCATACATGTACACAGGGCAATGATGTCCATCTCATTCTGTTATTATTCTTACCCCCCCACCCGGACCCCACCCCTCCCTTCCCTCTATGCTATCTATCCTTCCTCCATTCTTGCCTCCCTTCCACCCCGCATTATGCATCATCATCCACTTATCAGAGAGATCATTCAGCCTTTGGATTTTTGGGATTGGCTAATCTCACTTAGCATAACAGTCTCCAACATCATCCATTTACCTGCAAATGCCACAATATTATTCTTCTTTATGGCTGAGTAATATTCCATTGTGTATATATACCACAGTTTCTTTATCCATTCATCTATTGAAGGGTCCATAAGCCCTTTTTATATGCAGGCCAAAGAAGGCACACTGCCCACAGGTTACATAAGTGTGGGGGAGGCCTTGAGTCTACACGCTGAATCACAGTGTTTCTGGCTTTGACTAACCATAACATAGCCAGTTCCCAGCCCTGGCTACATAACAGCCCACCACAAGTCTCGGGGAGGCAGCCTAACTACAGTCATTTTTAGCCTGCCCCAACAATCCGCCCCTTTAGGATTCCTCACCATGTAATCTGTGCAACTAGAGTCTTCTGCAGTGATCCTTTAGGGAGGAGGGTCAAGCCCTGCATCCACAACAACATAAGCTACAACAAAATACAACCAAAAGACAAGCCCCATCACCTAAGTTACTAAAAACCTTGCCACTTTCATACTTTATTGAGATGCCAATAAAAGTCTTTCCCAGCCAGATTCAGTTGTCCAGGGACTGTCTGGATTCACCAGGGTCGTCCAGTAAAGCTCACAGGCATTTCAGTGCATGCCCAGCAGGCACCTCTGGTGCGGGTGTGTGTCCAGTTCACAGTGGTGTTGGCGAGGGCACACCTACAGACAGAAGAACAAAGCAGTTTCAAGCATTAGCACAGGTGAATGACACCCATCTAGGAAAATCCATGCCAGCTTTGAGTCCTGGGAAAGCACCGTGGCTGCCTGTGGTAGCTTCCCTGAGTGACATCACACTCCTACAGCTTGGTCCCATACTTCAGCAGGTTCAGTGAGCACCAGCACCAGGGAACTCGTAATTGGCCAAAGGAAATAACAAACATGCACTTTAAAATCTACATCCTCTCTGTGGTACCTGGACCAAGTCACAGTGGGGGGGCTTCATTAGTTACCCATGGCATTACAAACCTCTTCCCCATGGGGCTAACAGAGCTACCCAATGAGTGTGGGAGACATTTATTATCAAGGTCATTTCCAATCCTGTTTGCCCCCTATTAATTCCATGGGAGCAGGTGAAAGAACTTTCCCTTGCTTCCCAAACCCAGACTTAAGTACAACATCCTTTGTGGTCACCTAGACCTGTATTGATGCTGCTGTGTGGTACAGCAAAGTCTCTACAGGAGCTGGTCCCCCTTGCTGGGGACCCTCATTCAGAGCTCTCGCGACTACCCACAGCATTGTGCCCACCCCTTCATGGGAAGTGTGTTGGCTGCAGTCCTAAGTCCTTGCTTAAGCAGGCCGTTTTCTCTCTCCATCATGCCTGCAGCCTGTGGGTGATATGGGACGTACAGCTTCCTTTGAATCTGTGACTGAGTTGCCCATCAATGCACATCCTGACCTGTAAAATGAGTACCTTGGTCACTTTCTACTGTGATGGGTTGGCTGCACAAGGCTGTCCACACAGTCAGGGTGCAAATTGGAGCACATTGATTCACTTCACCACTGGGCCAGGCAAATAACGTCTGTAGTTACATCCACTGCCAAACATTGCATTCAAGGTAAACGAAGTTTTATTCAAGGCAAACTGGCCCTTCTGGCCTCAGTAAAGGGCCAATGTAGCCAACCTGCCATGGTGTCAAAGGGATGTGTCCCCGCATTAACTGGCCATCCCTGGATCCAAGGCACAGGGTGTGTGGATATTCCTGAGCACAAACCCCACCTGCCTTGCAGGCCTCCACCAGGGCATCGCACATTAAAGGCAGACGCCATGTTTGACCACATTCCAGTCTTCACACCTGCAGATCGTGGGCGGCAGTGCAGCTAGGCTGCCGAGTTGGGGGGAGACACCTGCTCTACCCACTGCACCCTCGCCAAAGCATCTGCTTCATCATTCCCTGGGCTAGTCAGGGGGGCACGGCCAGTAACACGCGCTATAGTCACCTGTTCCTGGTGGCTTAGCTCCCAAGGCTCTTGCCATTGGGAGCTAATGTCCCCAACACACAGCACAGCTGTCAGTACCTATCACTATGGGGAATGCTTCCCTTGCTGTCACCATTTGGCTCAGCTCACTGGCTTCCTTGTCATATACCTGTATCAAACCAGACAGTGCCTGTTTATGACTCCACAGCCCCCACCGTCCACACAAGCAGCTGCCCACAACTGGAGTCATCAGTGTACCAAACACTGAATAGTATGGGTGCCTTACCTCCAAGCTATGGACTTGTTTCTGGTTCACCTACAAAGGTGATAGGCCCAGCACCTCTCTTTTTTGGCTCCTGCCAGCTCCTAATACACTTGGGCTCTCTCTTACCCCCACCCCACAGTCCTGGCATACTGGGCTCTCTTGAACTCTGCCAGCTCCTAGTACAATTTAGGGAGACCTTGTTCTCAAAATACCATAAAGTGGGCTGTAGATGTGGGTTAGTGGTTAAACAACCCTGGGTTCAATTCCTAGTACCTCTGGCCTTGCTTTAGTTCAGGAGGATTCAATCTGAGCACAAACAAATAAAATATTTAATCACCAATGGTTTAAATTATTCAAGTAATCTCCTTATAAGCAGAGACAGAATGTTTGTGAGCCTAAAAATATCTTTGCTATCCTTATATGCTTGTATGTATACAGACATGTATATTTGGTTGGCATTAAATATATCTCTACCCAGGCATGGAGGCACATGCCCGAATTCCCAGCTACACAGAACGCTGAGGCAGGAGGATTATAAATTTGAGGACAGCCTGGACAACACAGGGAGACACTGTCTCCAAAAAATGTGTTTCTCTTGATATAAAAATATATGACAAACAGATTTATTTGAATAGTCATAAAAAAGTTAGAAGAGAATGTCAAAGTTGAATATTTACGCAGCTCATTAGGGTTATAGAGGATCCCAAATTCTACCGAGTCAACTTAATCAATTAGCAGAACGGTTTAAATGCAACAGGAACATGTGGTGTGTAGTAATATAACTTCTAGATTGAGAAAGGCTGATTCAACCTCATTTCTGCTACACTAGCTGTGCCACTTTAGACAAATTAATTAAGCACTCTGGGTTTCAGGTTTCCTCATCTGTAACCTATATCCTTCATACAGGATCCTGGGAGAATGAAAAACAATAAAGTGTTCAAAGTACTAAATTTGGTGCCGGGCACGGTGGCGCACGCCTGTAATCCAAGCGACTTGGGAGGCTGAGTTAGGAGGATCACGAGTTCAAAGCCAGCCTCAGCAACTTAGCGAGGCCCTAAGCAGCTCAGTGAGACCCTGTCTCTAAATAAAATACAAAATAGGGCTGGGGATGTGGCTCAGTGGCCAAGTGTCCCTGAGTTCAATCCCTGGTTAAAAAAAAAAAAAAAAAAAAAAAAAAAAAGTACTAAATTTGGAAACCAGAACACAGTAAGTCTGCAGTGAATATTAATTATCATTGCTTTATTTAAGAAATATTTACATTGTGCATTCTATATGCTAGGCACTATTCTAATTTACCAAGAATTTATGTGCTAGACACTATTTTAAAACTGTGCAGGTATAAATTCATTTGATCCTCATAACAGTCCTGTGGGATAGGTACTATCACCATCATGATCATCATCACCTCTCACAGATAAGGAAATCGAAGTCCAGAGATTAAGTAACTTGCTTAAGACAACACGGTCAGTAGGAGTAAGGGCCAGGAATGCAAATTCAGATGATCCCCTTCCACCACCTGTGCTTCCCCCACACCCGGCCTGGCACTGGGATTGAACTCAGGAACACTGTACCACTGAGCTACACCCTGGGCTTTATTATTTTGAAACAGGGGTTCTCTAAATTGCCCAGTCTGGCCTGGAACTCAGCCTCCCTGGTAGTTGGGATGGCAGGCAAGCACCTACCTCTGTGCCTGGCAAGACTCCATGCTCGTAACTAAATCATCATCCTTGTCGTCATCATCATCATCATCATCATCATCATCATCATCGCCATTATCTTGAACTTGAGGGTGATGCATAAGGCAATAATGTGTACATATTAACTGACTGTTAAAGTTTTATCTGTACAACAAATGTTTTCATAAAATGTGTCCATCACTCATGTAAACTAAATTATATTTTAAGTAAAATTTGGATTTGCAAATGAAAAAGTACATATGGAATTATTCTAGAAAGGTTAAAAAGATTGTTATGTCAAGAAACTGTAAGCAGGGATGGGGTTGTAGCTCAGCAGTAGAGCACTTGCCTAGCATGTGTGAGGCACTGGGTTCAATCCTCAGCACCACATTAAAAATAAATAAATAAAATAAAGGTCTTGTGTTCATCTACAACTAGAAATACTTTTTTAAAACTATAAGAAAACTTGGGGCTCATTCCTTCTCTTCTCTTGTTTGCTTGTTTGTTTTGGTACTGAGGATTTAACCCAGGGGTCCTTTACCACTGAACTACATCCCCAGTCCTTTTGATTTTTTAATTTGAGACAGCAACATTAAGTTGCTTAGGGCTTTGCTAAGTTGCTGAGGCTGGTCTTCTTTCTCTTATTATAGGCTTGCTGCAAAAATTGTTCTATTAATAAATCCTACTTGTGCTGTGTGCACAGTGGTGCATGCCTGTAATCCCAGTGACTCAGGAGACTGAGATAGGAAGATCACAAGTTTGAGACCAGCCACAGCAACTTAGCGAGACCCTTTTCAAAATTTAAAAATTTTTAAAAAGCTGGGGATGTGACCCAGTGGTTAAGCCTGCCTGGGTTTAATCCCCAGTATCAAAAAAAAAAGAATTCCTACTTGATATCAGGTTAATAGAATGACCAAATGTAAAGCACCTTATAAGGTATTCTAAAATAACAAAAACTATAGAAACATAAGCTATAATTACCTGCCATTTATACCCCAACACAAGCAGAAGTGTTCCTTTGTATCTGTTATAAAGGGACACGTAGATGCATACACATCCTTGGACAAAATCTCAAAGCCTATATGATATTCAGTCCATGTTGGTTACCACTGGGGAAATGGGATTGCCACTCTGACAGGGACTTAAAGTTTCTTGAATCTTTTGTTTTACTGAGATCAAATGTTGATAAAAAGAAATAGCACCGAACACAATTCGACCAGAGGGGCAATAAATAATTCAATGTCTGAACATCGTAGTGTCACCCACCTGTAATTCCAGTTGCTAGGGAGACTGAGGCAGGAGAATAAAAAATTCTAGGCTAAGCTGGGCAATTTAGTGAGATGCTGTCTCAAAATAAAAAGGGCTGGGTTATAGTTCACTCTATATAGTGGTAGAGTGTTTGGCTAGCATGTAGGAGGCACTGAGTTTGATCCCCAGTACTACTAATTAACTAACTAAATAAATAAATTGGGCTGGGGATATAGCTCAGTTGGTAGAGTGCCTGCCTCCCAAGCACAAGGCCCTGGGTTCAATCCCCAGCACCGCAAAAAAACAACAAAATAAATAAATAAAAGAAATTTATAATTTCTAAAGTTCCAGGCACAAGTTTAGTAAGTTATTTACAATATTAGATATCTAAGGAACCAAAATATTGTCCAGAGTTTCTTACGGTCCACATTTGTACCTAATACTTTAAAAAAAATTTTTAAATTTCTAGTTGTAGATGGACACAATGCCTTTATATTATATATCTTGTGTGTGTGTGTACACATTTAGTTTTATTGTAACAAAGCAACTTGTACACTTTTAACGTTTAAAACTGAGCATCATCTTTCCTTTCCAGTGAAAACAAAAAAAATTTAAAAATAAACAAACAAAATTACAATAGAGAATGTCAATTCCAAATAAGATCCTACAGGTTCTGCTGATTCTCCCATCGAGTGGCAGGGCTCAAGTCATCATTAGGAGAGAATTTTATTTTAAAAGTGTCATCTTAAACTGCAAGGATGTCCGTTAAACATCACAATTAAACATGCCAAAGGAGAAGCCATGTTGTCAAAATGCCCACTTAACCCACCCAAACATCTCAAACCCACCCTTTGCTGACCTTCTATAACCCCATTTTTTTAAGTTTTTTTTCTTTTTTTAAACAAGAAAAAGTAGACAGATACATGTTGGTAAATGCTAACTGTCCATATTCACATAGAGACACAGTGTAATCTCTGAGCCCAATATACAGAGAAAGGAGGAAAAAAGCTAGAATTCTATGCACTACTACACAGGGGCCTAGCACCCTCCAGCTTCCAGCAGAGTGAAGGGAGCAGAAGGTTTTTTTTTTTTCCCACAGAGCACGGTGGTGTTGATTCCATACAGTTTTTTGTTTTGAGACAGGAAGGGATAAAAATGAATTCAGAACAGAAGGGTGTAGATTCTTTTCCCATTATACTCTGCTCAAGGTATTTCCCCCCAAAATAAGTTGAGAACCATGGTTTGAGAAAAGAGACCTCAA
>JAJEJO010001639.1:0-38479 GCA_020662805.1 Glaucomys volans | reverse complement strand
AAAAAAAAAAAAAAAAAGACTGCAACTTGCTCCCAGGGACTGAATAAAAACAAAAAGAAAAAAACAAAACAAAAAACAAAAAAGAAAAAAAAGGTTGGAATCCATCAGTGTTCAATTAGTCATCTTCTCCTTCATCCTCCTCTCCTTCCTCTCCTTCATCATCATCTTCATCTTCTTCACCTTCATCCTCATCCCCTTCTTCATCAATATCTTCCAATCCTTCTTCTTCTTCATCATCATCATCATCTTCTTCTCCTTCCCCTTCTTCATCATCCATATCAGGAACCAAGTAGTACTGCAATGGATTTGGCCAAATATCGTCTTTGATGACCTCTCCTAACTCATCTGCACCTGCGTCAGAATGGTCAGTAAACCAGGTAAAGAAGCTCTCTGGTTCTTCATGCTGCCTCTTCCTGCTGGCTTTATTCTGCGTTTGACTTGAACGTTTCGTCAAATCCTTTCCAGATTTCCATTTGATTTCAGTGGACTTTGAAGATGGATCACCACTCTCATTCAGATGAAATTCTTTGGAGAGAACTTTATTTTCGAAGTAAGGATTTTCATCAAAATAAAAATCTATTCTGTAACCTGATTTGATATCTTCAAATTCTGTCACTTCAACTCTGGTCAAATAATGCAGCGCCTCTTCATCTTCCTCCCCAAGCAGTGCAGACACTTGTGGATGGTTGACAAAAGTTGTTACCCAAAAATTTGGGATTTTGGCGATCAATTCTGACCTCTTCTGAAAAAATGGTTGGCGGAGTTTGTTATATTTCTGTTCTACTTTCAATATCTCCTCACTGGCTTGTTCATTAAGTCTGTCTATTTCATTTTGTACTTCATCAATATGTTCAATTGCTTCTTGTTGTTCTTTTTCTGAGGTCTCGTCGGCCCCGTCGTGGTTGGAGTTGAGCTCCTTTTTACTGACTTTGGCCGCCGGCGCCGACATGGTGCTGCTCCGCGGTCGGGGGGGGAGCGGGGAGGGGGAGAGAAGGGAAGGCGAAGGGGGCGGGCAGGCGGCTTCCCCTCACGCCACACGCGCGGGCGCCCGCTCGGTCCGGCCGCCTCCTCCCGGCGCTTGCTCGCTCGCCCTCCCCCTCGCTCGCTCGCGCTGCCCTCGCGGCCTGACGACGAGGGAGGGGCGGGGGCGGCGTGCCGGGCCCCGGCCGGGGCTCCTGCTCGCGGAGGGGAGGCGGCGGCGGACGGCTGGGCTCCCTCCTATCTATTTTTATGTGGTGGTGAGACCAGTGCCTCACCTGTGCTAGGCAAGTGCTCCACCACTGAGCCACATCCCCAGCCCTGTACCTGATACACTTCAAGTGATAATGGAATTAGAGGCCTGTGCTCAGCTGTGATGAGAAGCCTCCCACCCCCACTCCTAACCAGAGCTCCTGCCCTGGAGGAGCCCAGACTGTGATAAGAGGTGGTTGTGATACAGTGTAACAAGTGACATGACCTTGAATGCCAGGGTGCCCTGTAAGCAAGGCCATTTAACTGAAGAATACATCTCCATGTTATGACACTATGGGAGGATATTAACATGAAATTAATTAATAATTTATATTTAATTCTGTGTAAATTCTGTGTAAATGGAATGATTACTGGCTATTGTTATTTTAAACACTTTGGTGTTTTTCCATATGACAACTTTATTCCATTTAAGGATGTGATTTCTTTGTTTTTTGTTTAAGAAATGGAAAAAATACTGAGAGAAAGTGGTATGCTTTGATTTGGTCCTGCACCCCCTCTACCCCAGGGTACCAAGTACTAAGATCCTGACAAGTCTCTCTTAGTTCTTGGGGATGCATACTAGTGCTGCCTAGAATAGGCAGGGCTTGGGTTGGTTTTTTTTTTTTTTTTTTCTATTAATAAAAATTTATCTGATCCTAGTTAACAGAGTAAGAAGACTTTATTGAGGACTGTTGTGATAGGTCAAGTGTTAAGACTATTGAAGAATGGAAGTTTTTTTTTTGTTTTTGTTCTTGACATTGAGTACAAGTATAGTCAAGGAGTAGGTTGGTGGGATTGGTGGATGGAAAATTACTACAACACACCAAGGGTAGGGGGGATTCTTACTAGAAATACTAAGCAGGATTCTTGCTGAAAGCAGGCCAGGGTGATGAGACAGCAAAGGTGGGGAGCGTGAAGAATTTGATTAAATATTGAGAGTGATGAAAAAGTGGGGGTAGGGAGATTCTGTCTAAACTGGACTATGGGAATTGAGGCTCAGTTGAGAAAAGTGTTCAGAGGGGCATGACTAAAGGTGCTCAAGAAGAGTCTCTGTTAATTTCAGTGTGAGATCAGATGCAGGTGACCAAAAAGGAATCAGACCAAAAGCGGCTGAACAAAGCTTATTTGGACGGCTCTTGGGTGAGGTTCACATGTCTTCCAAGGTGAGGGCCGGGGAAGTCCCGCTGGGGCTCCTGCTGGGCGGTGCTTTTAAGGTTAGGTGGGGGAAGGCTTGAGGGTTCAGTGTCTTCCTGAGGTTGGCCAGAGACCCTGCTGGGACCCATGTCCTTCTGGGATTGGCTGGGGATCCCGCTGACTGACAGGCGGTGTGAGGCGCCATTGGGGTTTGTCTGCCAGTGTCCGAGTGGTTAGGTTTTGTGGCCTGCGGGCTGCCTGATGCCCTGCCCCCCATCCAGCTGCCTTGGACCGCCCTAACATTCAGAGGCATTGATGCATAGATAGCATTGAAATAGACCCCCTTTGAAATTAAGAGCAACATCCTGATAACTGATTTTCAGCATCCCCAACTTCTTCATGTTCTGAATGCAAACTTAAAAATTACCCCAAGAAGGGACCAGAAAGGGTATAGGGGAAGGAAGGATAGTAGAGTGAAACAGACATTATTACCTCATGTTCATATATGACCCAATGACCTATGTGATCCTACAATATGTATAATCAGAAAAATGAGAGATTACTCTATTTATGTATGATCTATCAAAATGTATAAATGCATTCTACTGTCATGTACAACTAATTAGAACAAATAAAATTTAAAAAAATTTTTAAAAACCACCCTATGGCCAAGCTGGCACCAAAGAAGCTGAAATTGACACATTCTCTGGCTGCAAAGCCAACCTAAATCTGTACATGAGTACAGATTTCTCCTGGCTTTTGTTTCTATAAATTGTAACCAGTTTGTACAGGGCCTGGAGAGAAACAATCTAGCTGCTTCTCCCCAGGTTGGTCAACAGATGTAAAATTCATCTTTCCTTTTTACTTCATGGTTTCCTTATTTCTCTTTTTTTTAATATATTTATATTTTAGTTGTAGTTGGACACAATACCTTTATTTTATTCATTTACTTTTATGTGGTGCTGAGGGTCAAACCCAGTGCCTTGCACATGCTAGGTGAGGACTGTACTGCTGATCCACAACCCCAGCCCCACTACCTTATTTCTTATGCACTGGGGCAGCTGAGTCTTGCCAGCAGGGTTGCTGGCCAAGTAGGTTCCCTGGCTGACTGCCAGGAGCAGCATGGACACCTACAGTTAAAGCAAAAGCTGGCTGGGCCCTGTTGTCTATAATCCTAGTTACTCTGGAGGCTGAGACAGTGGGATCAGGAACTTCAGGGCCATCCTGGGAAATTTGTCAAGATCCTGGCTTGATATAGGAAACAAAGGGGCTGGGTAGGCATAGCTCAGAGATAGAGCATTTGCCTAGCATGCACAAGGCCTGGGTGGAATCCCCAGTACCCCCAAAAACAACCAGTCAACCAACCAGAATCTGGTTCACTTAGGTGTCTCTACTGTGGCAACACGAGTGGTCTCCCTCAGAGGGGGTGAGCCGAAGGGAGTAAAAAACACAAACTCCAGGAAGCCACATTCGATGATGTAGTCTCCAATTTAATGTGAACGTGCAGCCCTTTTTATACACCAGGTGAGCCAGTGAACAAAGCTTGAAACCTGATAGCTGGTGGGCGGCTCGACCTGAGGTTATGCAGTCACACAAGGGGAGGGGGAGACATGAGGAAGGGTGATGTTCTTCTGAGACAGATGGTCCCCAGCAGGTCTAGTCACCTGGGAAATCTTCTTCCCAGGCATGAATTATTCCTAGGTTTTCCTCAGTAATGTCCTATTCCTCAGCCTGTGGAACCCATGTGACTCAGTGGGTTCTTCCTACATCCCCACACTTAGGGGGTCAGTTTGAATTGAATTCTTGCCTGTCTTGGAGAAGGGAAGGCAATAACGAAAATTTGGAAGTGCAACATGCACTCTTTCCCAAAAGTTTTCAGCTGGTGTGCCCCCAGCCACCCCACATGCTCTGGTGGAAGTCAGGGCATCAGGTGCTTGAATCTTGGGGTCTCAGCAGCCCCTCTACATTACTGAACCTCTTGTGAGTCTCCTGTTCTGCCACCATCAAGAAGCACCTGGCCCCACTTGCATAATCTGCCACACCTGTTTATCCTCCTGACCTTTAGACCTACTAACATGTAAATTTCTCTCCTAACCTCTTCAACTTCTTACTTAATGGGCTTGAGCCTTTCCCCTGAGTACATGGATTTCTTAAGACAGTGAAGGCAACTCTGAAAGGGTGAATAAGCAAGAAACTAATCAGAAATCTAAGGAAACCCTGGGAGGAAGTTTCCAGAGCTATTTCTACCTCTACCCTGCTGGCCTCTGCATCTCTGGCTGTGCTGTTTCTTCCCCCCAAAAGTGCCTTTATATTCTCCAAATAAGTAGCCTACGATGAGATGGCTGTGGATTACTAAGTATCTTTTCTACCTGGTTTTGGGATACCCTGAATGTACCCTCTTCCTCTTCCCCAACACACATGCAGCTTGAGTAGGGATGGGCAGGAATTCCAGTTAAGCAATCCCTGGGGTTTTGCATTTCCAGAGAGCTTTGAGCTCCTGGAATGTAGATTTGGGTGAGCGGAGCTCTTCCAGACCTCCTGCAGGGGAGTATGATGCAATGATGTCATCAGGGGGTTTTAACTTCAACAAATGGAAGAGTGACTCCCATTGGAGCTGCACTAACGAACTCATTTTGGGGAGTGGCGGAAAGGTAAGTAACCGTTAGTGTAGAGGTGATTTCTTTCACTTGGTCAATGATACCAGTCTGCTTCATTCATCTTCAGTGTTTAGCATCATTGTAATTCCAGTCACCCCAGAGGCTGAGGCTGGAGGATTCCAAGTCCAAGACCAGTCTCAGCAGTTAAACAAGGTCCTAAGCAAATTAGAGAGACCCTGTCTCAAAATTTCAAAAAGGGCTGGGGATATATCTCAGTGGCAAAGCACACTGGGTTCAATCCCTAGCACAAAAATAAATAACCTCCCAAAACAAAAACCCTGATTTGTGATGGAGATTAGAGATTAGAGTCCCAGGCTCTGTGGGTGATTTCCCCCATCCACTAAGTACTGGGATGGAACATAAGAGTGCTTTATCATGGAGCTTAATCCTGCCCCACCCCAAACCTTTTTTGGTGCTGGGGATTGAACCCAGAGGCCTTAACCATTGAGCCATATCCCCAGCCCTTTTTTTATATTTTATTTAGAGACAGTGTCTCACCAAGTTGCTAAGGGCCTCACTAAATTCCTGAGACTAGCATTGAATTCTCAATCGTCCTGCCTCAGCTTCCAAACATGTGCCACTGCTCTTGGCCTGTGGGTGACTTTCTAAGAAGGGCTCTAAGTCCAGTCGGGGGAGAGATGCTGAATCCAGCACAAACTCCTGGCCTTTCATTTCCTTGTGAACACCAGGGCGGGGGTGCCTGCAGCATACACATCTGCAGGGGAGTGGAGGGATTGTAGTTTAAATTTTTCAGCATCAGATTGATCTTTGTGTGTCCTTGGTGAGTGCAAAGGGATGAAAACTATCCTTAGCCCTCAGGGTCTCAGCTGCCTACCTTATTAGAAACCCTTGTGGGTTCTGGCTGTTCTGGAAACATCCAGAGGACCATCCCCCTTCCTCCTAGATTGTGACCTGTCTTCAACTCCTGTACTGGAGACTTTGGAAATTTTCATTATTGGTATAGCATACTAGACCCATGAGCATGCTCTTTAGGTCCTGAATTTTCTGTTGCTAAACTCAGATGCAGCCTTCTCTTTCTTTCCTCTTTTTTGTCTTGTGAAGGAGAATCAGAATTCTTTGTATGCCCATTCATGCCTTCCCTCCTCCCACTGACTCTGATGGGTCTGTGATTCTCTGACCTGCTGGGCTCTGCCCACTGTCTGTGTAAGGATATCTGCTTCTATTGCCCCTTGCTGTCTCTGGACTTAATATTTTTTTTTTCTTTTTTGCGGTGCTGGGGATTGAACCCAGAGCCTTATGCTTGCAAGGCAAGCACTCTACCAACTGAGCTATATTCCCAGCCCACCTCTGGACTTTTCTGTGGATGACCCTCAGCTGACCTTAGGTCTGCAGCTTTAACCTCCTCACTTGTCCCTTATCTTTCTTTTGCTTTTTGGTGTTGGGGATCAAACATGCCTCATAGGCAAGCACTCAACCACTGAGCTATGCCCCTAGCACCCTAGATCTTCTTTTTTAAATTATTTTTTGTTGATGGACCTTTATTTTATTTATTTATTTATTTGTGGTGCTGAGAATTGAACCCAGTGCCTCGCCCGTGCTAGGTAAACGCTCTACCACTGAACTACAACTCCAGCCCCTAGATCTTCTTAATGTTTGTGCCTCTGCATCATTTAGAAAATGAAATCATTTTATTTTATTAAATTGTGAAAATAAAGGGTTTATTTTTAAATTCAAGTGATGTAGAAAGGTATCATTAGAAAGCAGTCATTGAAATCAGTCTAATGTGACTGTACCATTAATATTTCCATAATTAATTTGAGGACATTCCCCTAGATTTGCATTTTACATGCATATTTAATACATAAATTTACCTGAATGAACTCACATTTCTTTCCCTATTTTCAAATTTTTAATCTTATTTATTTATTTATTGGTACCAGGAATTGAACCCAGGGGCACTTAACCACTGAACCACATCCCCAGCCCATTTTTTATTTTTTTATTTTGAGATAGGGTCTCCACAAGTTACTTATGGCCTCACTATGTTGCTGAGGCTGGCTTTGAATTTGCGCTCCTCCATCCTCAGCCTCCTGAACCGCTGGGATTATAGGTGTGTGCCATCCTGCCTGGTACACTCCCTGCTATTGTATGTGAGTTTATCCTAAAGTTTTTCATGTCAATAAATGGAAACATGAAAAACTTAAAAAAACAATTGTGGAGCACTTCAGATATTCACACGGTTGAGAGACTGTGCTGCTGCCACTCTGCCCCTCTTCAACAGTTCTCCCTGCGTGGCCAGCGCATTTCATGAAATGTTCTACTGTGTATCTCTCAAAGCTAAGTCTTCATAAAGACTGAGGGCAATCAAGAGTAATCATTATTATTGTCACACTGGTGGTGTTTGGATTTCCTTAGTAGTCTCAAAACATGAACAGTTTGTTTGCATCATGATCTAGATAATTTCTCAGCGGCAGAATGATATTTTGTTTGGATGCACTCACCTTGATTCCACCCGGTTGAGGGAATGGTGCTCCAGAAGTCTACCATTAGCCCCTGAAACTTATCCCGCTTGGGTTGCCCCTTGGGGGCCGGGGTGGGGGTGGGGGCGCTTCGGCCAGGAGGGTGGAGTCCCCACCCCAGGATATGGCTATGGTCTTACAAAGGAAACCCCAGAGCAATCTTCCCTCTTGTGAGGAGCCTGCAGGAAGGTGTCTTAAACAATGTGGAAGCAGTCTTCAACCTCCAACTTTTACCCCTGCAAAATGGTAAGAAATAAATGGTTGTTTATAAGATACAGAGGCAAATGGGCTTTTGTTTTAGAAGCCTGAATGAGCCAGTGCACAGATATTTCCTTATAGTAGTCCATAGTTATTTACACTATTTTTGCTAATGTTGAATGAACCCAGGACTACTTTACCACTGAGCTACATCCCCAGCCCACTTTTTAAAAAAATATATTTTTAGTTGTCGATGAACCTTTCTTTTGTTTGTATGTGGTGCAGAGACTCAAACCCTATACTTCATACGTGGTTGGCACCGCTTTACCACTGAGCCACACCCCCAGCGCCCCAGCCCAGTTTTTATTTATATTAGTTAATTTACTCTACTTTTTATTCTGAGTCAACAGGGCCGCACTAACTTGCTTGAAACTGGCGTAGAATTTGGTATCCTCCAGCCACCTCCTCCCAACTCCCTAGGATTACAGGCATGCGCCATTTACCCACCATATTTGCCACTATTTAACAAGATCGTGGAATATATTTGTCGAATTAGCCTTAACTCTTCAAAATGAGTTCTTAGGAGTGGAGTTATGGGTCAGTGTCCAACGTCCAGAAGCAGGGTTGTCAGTCCTTGCATTTCTGCTGGTTCAGTGGGTAGACTTCCTTTGCATTTCATTTGACACATAGGTGGTAGAACGCTTTTTTTTTAATTACTATTTTTTGTTTTGTTTTGTTTGTTTGTTTGTTTGTTTGGTACTGGGGATAGAATTCCAGGGCGCTTAACCACTAAGCCATTTCCTCAGCCCCTTTTTATATTTTGTTCAGAGACAGGGCCTGGCCAAGTTGCTTAGGGTCTTGCTGAATTGCTCAGACTGGCTTTAAACTCACAATCCTCCTGCCTCAGCCTCCTCCCCAGCCACTGGGATTGCCTGCCTGTCCTGTTCTTTGTTAACAGATTTAGGGTTCTGTCTTTCCTTTTTTCTTTGGGTACTGGGGATTGTACCTGAGGGCATCTACCACTGAGCATTATCCCCCGCCCTTTTCATTTTCTTTTTGGAGGCAGCTAGCCTGGAACTTTTCATCCTCCTGCCTCCCCTCCTGAGTAGAGTTGTTTCATAACTGTTGTTGTTTATTTTCTTTTTCTTTCTTTCTTTTCTTTTCTTTTTTTTTTTTTTTTTTTTGTCCAGAAGAGGGTCTCCCTGTGTTGTCTAGGCTAGCCTTAAACACCTGGGGTCCAGTTGTCCTGCCTCAGCTTTCTGAGTAGCTGCGACTACAGGCTGGTTACCAGCTGTGTCCAGGTTTAGACTTTTGTCTTTTAATTATTGTCCTTTGATTTTCATCCAAATAGAGGTTTGACTCCAGTTGGGTGAAGTTTTTCATCATTTTAAAAAAGTTATCAGGGAGGGAAATTTTGCAGTTTTATAACTGTAGACGTTGTGTGTTGGTGTATTCCTAGGTATTATATTTTTAACAATTACTGTTCTCTGTGCTCAGGATCTAGAGTGAATGTTGAGCATGCATGGAGGCCCCAGGTTTAGGTTTAATCTGTGGCGCACATGTGCAGTGCCCAGCCATCCTCCTCCCCATGCGTCTATTCCTTAGGAGTTCTCCCCCATTGTGTTCTAATTGGTGGTTGTTGTTTATAAAGATATTTGTTTTCTAGCATTCTTATGTCTTAAACAATTTAATGAATGATAATATATGTGCTCTATTTTGGCAGTGCTGGAGATTAAATTCAGAGCTGCACTCATGGGCCAACATTCTTTTCTCTTTTTTCTTTTTATTTTCAGTGTGGATTTTGGGGTGGAACCCAGAGAGTCTCTGCCACTGAGCTACACTCAAGCCCTTTTTCCTTTTTATTTTAAGACAATGTCTCCCTCAGTTGCCAGGGATGGCCTTGTGAAAAGGTAGAGACCCTCTGATATAAAACAAATATATCCAGTTAAGATTGACCACACCAAAATAGCTGCTCTCCTAAACTTTACTTTGGAGGTGTAGCCCTGGTGCACCAGCCTGTTTCTTCTCTTTCCCCAAAATAAATTTTTCCTACTCTAGTCTCTGCATCGATAACCAGACCCCATAATATTTTGGGGGCCTCATCTGGGATTGACCATATGACAACCCCAGACCCAGACCAAGTTCCACCGCAGCTGCTTAGACTTGGAGTGTCATCTGCATGTTTTAAACCCTCCTCATCTCTGGTGCCATTTGGTTCCCAGCAAGGATCTCTGCAAGCCTGGGGGTGCGGGGTGGGTGAGTCCTTTTTCTGTTGTGTGCACTTTTCAGTAGAC
Source organism: Glaucomys volans (assembly GCA_020662805.1). NCBI lineage: Eukaryota > Metazoa > Chordata > Mammalia > Rodentia > Sciuridae > Glaucomys > Glaucomys volans. The sequence goes on along the minus strand of JAJEJO010001639.1, from coordinate 28,486 downwards.
TCGTGAGAAGCTGGACGCTCCAGGCTCCCTCTGGTCCCACTCAGGGTGGCTGAGGGTTTGGTTTCTCTGCAGCTCCGTTCGGAGTGGTGGAACCGAGGTCTGACACCTCTGTACTTTCAATTCTTTCACCCCACGGCTGTTCTCGTATTGTACTTTTGTTTTGTGTTCTGTGTTCTCTTACAGTCTTTTCTGTCCTGCTTTATCTTGATATGGGACAATCTTAGTCTAAATCAAACAACCCCCTAGAACTAATTGAGCTTCATTTTTCAGATTTCAAAAGAAGGCAGCCCAATCCGGAGACAAAGTCCACCCCGGCAAACTGATCGCTCTTTGTTCACTGGAGTGGCCCACTTTTGGCATGGGCTGGCCCTCCGAAGGCTCCCTTAACCTATCCCTCATTTGTTCAGTTCAGGCCAAGATCTTTGGCTCACCAGGCCACCCTGACCAAATTCCTTATTGTGGTCTGGTGCTTCCTGGTTGAAGAGCCCCCCGGCCTAGCTCAAAAAGATTCTCCCCCCATGGTTAACACCATCTTGGCACTCTGGCCGGGTTTGCAGTCCTGCAAAACTTCAAAAGACAACCCAAAGCCACTGTCCTCCATCAGCCCGAGGAAGATACTCCGCCGCCCTACACACACCGCTCACCTTTGTACCCTCAGCTGCCATCACCTCCACCGATGGAAGAAGAAGACCTTCCCTTGCCTCTTCCTCCTTCGGATATTCCTTTGCCTCCTCCCCCACATCCCCTCCCTTCCACCAACCCCTTCCTGAGTCCTTCCCATACCCTCAGTGATGCCTCTTACCACGCATCCGACTCTCCTCCATTTTCCACTAGTGATCTTTATAACTGGAAAAACCAGAACCTTCCTTTTTCAGAAAAGCCCCAAGCTCTGATTTCTCTCTTAGAAAGTGTTTTCCACACATACCGACCGATGTGGAGGACTGCCAACAGCTCCTTCAGATCCTCTTCAAGGGGAAGAGGGGGATAGAATCTGGAGAGAAGCCAGGAAACTGGTCCTGGGCTGGGGCGGTGGACCCACCAACTCTCCTCAGATGACAGAGGCTGTTTTTCCTTTGACTAGACTAACTTGGGACCCAAATGAAAACCAAGGTAGGGAGTCTCTGGACCTCTTTCACCGAACTCTATTGGGTGGTCTCCAAGAGGCTACTAGGCAGCCCACAAATTTATCCAAGGTGAGTGAAATTACCCAGGGCCCCCAGGAGGTGCCAGCAGCATTTCTAGAAGATTACGGGAGGCCTATAGGACTCACTCTCCTATAGACCCAGAAGCCCCTGAAAATAGGTGAGCTATTAATATTGCTTTTGTAACTCAGTCTTCCTCTGATATTAGAGGAAAGATTTAAAAGATTAGAGGGATGTGAAGGTAAAAATTTTGTCAGTTAGTTGAGATTGCAGCAAGGGTGTTCAATGGGTGGGATTCCCTAGAAGATAGACAGGCTTAAAAGATGGCTAGGTCATGGTGACTACCTACCAGAGGGTACAAGAAGATTCCACTTACAAGAAGCGGACCCAACTGGTTACCAGACCCAAACAAAGAAACCCTGATATGCAGGAAAGACCATGCCTCAAAAAGGATCAATGGGTCTATTGTAAAGAGATGGGCCATTGGAAAAATGAATGGCCTAAGTGTGGACAAAACTCAACTCCCATGCTTCAACTTAAGGAGGACTGAAGGGGCCTGGACTCAGAGACCCTCCCTGAGCCCCCAGGGTAACCCTGCAAGTGGAGGGAAGACTCATTTGATTCCTAGTGGATACAGGGGCCCAATCTTCAGTGCTTCAAAAACCAAATGGACTCATCTCAAAAAAGAAAACTCTTGTCCCAGGGTCTACCAGATCAGACTCACTCCTGGACAACATCTCTCACGGTGAACCTCGGACAAGGTGCTATGACTCATTCTTTTCTTGTTATCCCTGAGTGTCATTATCCTTTATTAGGAAGGGACCTTCTTCACAAACTCAAGGCCCAGGTACAATTTCAGGGGACAGGGGTCTCAATAACCTTGTCCAAGCCACATGAGGCCTGGCCCCATTTGTAGATGACTGTGCCTTTGGGAGAGGAATATCTCTTAATTGGTCAAGATCTTGTCCCACCCTCAGAACTCCTTAAAGTCTTACTGAAATATCCTCAAGTCTGGGCTGAAAACACTCCCCGCTGGGTTAGCAAAACGTAGGCCTCCTATAATAGTAGAATTAAAAGCCTCAGTAATTCCAATTAATGACAAGCAATACCCCATGTCTATGGAGGCCAGAAAAGGAATTAAAGTCCACACTGATAGACTCTTATAAGCAGGAATGCTTGTTCCCCGCTGCTCCCCTGGGAATACCCAGCTCTTACCTGTCAAAAAGCCAGGCCCTGTGCTGGGGATATAGCTCAGTTGGTAGAGTGCCTGACTCGGCAAGCGCAAGGCCCTGGGTTCAATCCCCAGCACTGCAAAAAAAAAAGCCAGGCACTGACTATCATTCTGTCCAGGATCTTCAGGAAGTAAATAAATGAGTGCAAGACTTGCACCCAACAGTACCAAACCCATATACTCTTAAGTATGCTTTCCCCTGACAAATAAGTTTATACCATTTTGGACTTAAAAGATGCCTTCTTCAGCCTGCCCCTGACCCCTACCTGTCAACCTGTCTTTGCTTTTGAGTGGGTAGATTGGGATACAGGCCAAAGTGGCCAATTAACCTGGATTAATTGGGCCAATTAACCCTAAGGATTCAAAAATTTGCCAACTCTTTTTCATGAGGCCCTTCGTATCTCCGTGAATTCCAGATCACACACCAGGAGGTCACCTTGCTACAGTGTGTAGATGATCTCCTCATCTCAGCTCCAGCGCTGTCTATAAGCCACAGAGGGACTTTTGAGTACGTCCAGCGTCTAGGATACCAGGTGTCTGCCAAAAAGGCTCAACTCTGCACCAGGACAGCCACCTACCTCGGGTATGAACTGCGGGAAGGTAAGAAAACTCTTTCTGCTTCCAGGGTCCAGGCAGTCACCCAAATCCCAGTCCCCAAGACTAAGAGACAAGTCCATGAATTTCTTGGAGCCATTGGATACTATAGGCTCTGGATTCCAAAATTTGCTGAGAGAGCAAACCTTTATATAAAGCCACAGAAGGTCCTGATAAAGACTTTAAATGGGACACAGGGAACTGGGATGGTGGCTCAGTGGTAGAGAGCTTGCCTGACATGCATGAGGCTCTGGATTCAATCCTCAGTACCACATATGAATAAATAAATATATTTTTTTAAAAAATGGGACACAGAGCAAGACTCAGCCTTTACCTCCTTAAAAAGGGCCCTTGTGTCCACCCTAGCATTAGCCCTTCCTCACATCTCTAAACCCTTTCATCTCTTCGTGGATGAAAGAGGAGGCATTGCCCGTGATATCCTGACTCAAAAACTTGGCCCATGGCACCACCCAGTGGCTTACCTTTCCAAGAAACTAGACCCTGTGGCCTCATTGCCTTAAGGCTATTGCAGCCACTGCCATCTTAACTAAAGTCTATGATAAATTAACTCTGGGACAAAACCTTTTGATCACCATCCCCCATGCAGTCAAGACTCTGCTGCATAGCCCCCCGACAGATGGCTTTCTAATGCCCACATCACCCAATATCAAGCCCTCCTCCTGGATCAACCTAGAATCCGGTTTCATCAGATGACGGCCCTAAACCCCACGACCCTGCTGCCTGATCTGGAGGAGATTCCTGTTTACATAATTGCCTGGACTCCATCGCTGCATTCCAGGGACTTAGGCCGGATCTGACTGACCTCTCTTGGGACCAGCCCAACCTGGCCTTGTTCTCAGATGGCAGCAGCTTCATTCACAGCAATACCAGGTATGCAAGTACAGTGGTAGTGACTGACAGAGGTCTTCTGGGCCTAAGCTCTGCCCCAGGGAACTTCAGCTCTGAAGGCAGAACTCATCAGACTCATGCAGGCTTTGATACTGGGCAAAGACAAGATAGTCAACCTCTATACCGACAGCCGTTATGCTTTCGCTGCGGCACATGTGCATGGTGCCATATATCGGGAGAGGGAGCTACTTATGGCTGAAGGGAAAACATTAAAAACAAAGCTGAAATTTTAGACTTGCTAGCTGCCATCTGGGTTCCAAGAAAGGTGGCCAATCATCCATTATCCAGGTCACCAGAAAGGGGATGCTCTTGAAGCAGAGTAACCGGTTGGCTGATCATGCCACCCAAGAGGCAGCTATTAAGGACACCACTTGCCTCGCATTGGCCCCCATCCCAACGCTTCCAGATAGACCTCATTATACAAAAGAAGATCCATCCAGAATGGAGGCTTGGGGTCTATTGCCTTCTCCGATGGCCGGACCTGAACACCAAATGACCAACGCGTCCTTCCTGGGGCCTTGGGATGTCGACTCATCCACCAACTCCATGACAGTACCCACTTAGGAAAAACAAAACTGACCAACCTCCTACAACAACATTATTCAATGCATCAGTTGGACTCTGTGGCCCAAGACATCATGTCCCACTGTTAGTTTTGCCAACAAACCAACGCATCCACTGGTAGGAAGCCACCAGTGGGAGCTAAAAGAGAAGAACAGAGCCAGGAAGGTTTTGGGAAGTTGATTTTACAGAGATTAAGCCAGGTCAATATGGGTATAAATATTTGTTAGTATTTGTGGATATGTTTTCTGGATGGGTGGAGGCTTTCCCAACTAAGACAGAAATGTTGGGATGGTGACCAAGAAGTTACTTAATGAGTTAATTCCTAGGTTTGGGCTCCCGCTAGTGATAGGCTCAGATAATGGCCCAGCTTTTGTTTCAAAAATTACACAAGGCTTAGTTAAAACACTGGGGATAAATTGGAAACTCCATTGTGCTTACCATCACTAAAGTTCAGGTCAAGTTGAAAGGATGAATCGGACCCTCAAGGAGGTTTTAACCAAATTAACCCTCGAGACTGGTGAAGGGTGGGTCAGGCTCCTTCCTTCACCCTTCTGGGGGCATACTGTACCCCCTATGTCAAGGGGCTCACCCTCTTTGAGGTATTGTTTAGACAGCCCCCTCCCTTACTACCTAGGTTGAGGACCAGACTTATAACTGAATTATCTGATGACTTCTCCATTCTGTTCAGGTCCTTCAGCATCTGCAACAATACATGCAGCTCACTCTGTGAGTTGCCTTTCAAACTCCCCGTCAACCCCCATCCCTTTCAACCTGGTGTGGATTCACCAACACCACCTCAAGCCCCTGGTTGAGTCCTGGTTGGAAGCATCCTCACTTGGTGATTCTCACAACACCAACTTCCATGAAGATCGACAGTATCCGGACCTGGATTCACCACACTCAGGCCAAAAAGGTGACCGAGCCTGCGAGACTCCTACTGAGTCACCTCGCCAATGGAGGACCATTTCCCACAACAAGAATCCCCTCAAAGGCAACAACAGGTGTTGGCAAGGATGTGGGGAAAAGGGTACACTCATACATTGCTGGTGGGATTGCAAGTTGGTGCAGTCACTCTGGAAAGCAGTGTGGAGATTCCTTAGAGAACTTAGAATGGATCCACCATTTGACCCAGCTATCCCACTCCTTGGCCTATACCCAAAGGACTTAAAATCAGATTACTACAGTGATGCAGCCACATCAATGTTCATAGCTGCTCAATTCACAATAGCTAGATTGTGGAACCAACCTAGATGCCCTTCAATAGATGAATGGATAAAGAAACTGTGGTATATATACACAATGGAATATTACTCAGCCATAAAGAAGAATAAAATTATGGCATTTGTAGGTTAATGGATGATGTTGGACTGTCATGCTAAGTGAGATTAGCCAATCCCAAAACTCCAAAGGCCGAATGATCTCTCTGATAAGTGAATGATGATGCATAATGCGGGGTGGAAGGGAGGCAAGAATGGAGGAAGGATAGATAGCATAGAGGGAAGGGAGGGGTGGGGTCAGGGTTGGGGGGCAAGAACAATAACAGAATGAGACAGACATCATTGCCCTGTTTACATGTATGAATGCACAGATGGTGTGACTCTACTTTGTGTACAACTAGAGAAACAATAGCTGTACTCCATTTGTGTTCAATGGATCAAAATTAAATGAATAAAAAAAAATTAAAAAAAAAATATATTAACAACAACAAAAAAAGAATCCCCTCAAGCTAAGACTGTTGTGCTCTTAATGCTCTGCTTTCTTCCCCATTTTGTTATTGCCCCTAACCACAACCCCTGTCAGCCCCAGTGGTTTACCTGGGAACTCAAGGATACTAACTCTGGCAAAACTCTTGTCACTTATCACCCCAGTCCCCCACTACACGTCCTGAATTTAGACTCGACTTATATACACCCTGGCCCTCCCTCATGGTTCCCCTGATGACTTCTAGCTCAGCGGGACCACATGGATAGGCTGGTGACCTCCAAGCTGAAAAGGGCCTTTGGGGTTCCCAGTTTTCCCTGCACAGGGGGGCCTTTCCTGCCATGGCTCCGGCACCTACCATTGTGCTTCTTGGGGATGTGAGACCGTGGCCTCCTGGGGTTCTTCAGATCCCTACATTTCCAGCAATTTAACAACAAATCCTGTGTCACTACAGGAACATGTCATCCTCTGCACATCACTGTTTTACTCCCAGAACGCTTCACCCTTGCAGGAGGATGGGACACTGGTGGAACCTGGGGTCTCCGACTATGTCTCAGGCCTGGACCCCAGGACTAAGATCACCATTCAGAGGTATTCCTTCACACAACCAGCCAACTCCACAGGCCCCGGCAGGGACCTCTGCCTCCATAGGCCGCCTCCCCCATCCTTGGCTACTCCACCATCAAGCTCTCCTCTCTCCCTCGACTGACTCCACACATCCTCCAGGCCCTTGAATCCCCTTCTTTCCCTGCTTGATGCTACTTTTGCTTTTGTAAGTACTGTACAACCTAATTTCACTGGGGATTGTTGGTTTTTCCTGGACCCCCGACCCCCTTATTTTGCTGGGGTAGCGACAAGTGCCTCTCTGGGAGCCTCTGACACTGAGATCCGCCAGCTTAATCTCACAAAATCTGAGTCCCCCTGCCCCTGGGGGCATGGTCCCCTTTTAACTCTGAAGGTCCTCCAAGGCTCTGGGACCTGTCTTGCCTCCACTGCTTATGATGTGACTAAGTCCCCCTTTGCCACTCATTGCTTAAATGTTATCATTTTAAATACCACCAACAATGTGGCTTTGAACACTAATATCCTCAAGAGCCCCGCCACCACTTGGTTTGCCTGTACCAAAGGCCTAACCCCTGCCTTCCCGAGATCACCCTTGAAACCCACCCAGAGCTCTATGTTATAGTCCATGGAGTTCCCCAAGTTTTCCTCTATAATGGGGTTGCAGGCTGAGCACATCTAGGCCTCTCTGGACTCCCCGTGGCCCAAACTAAGCGAGCCACTCCTGTCCTAGTTCCCTTAATGGCCACGCTCAGCATCGCTGGCTCAGCTGCTGTTGGTACAGCTTCCCTAGCGGTGGGTGACAGAAACCTCCGAATTCTAAGTGAACAGATAGACCGGGACCTAGGTTATTAGAGGGCACCATTTCCCACCTGGAACAACAAGTCGACTCCCTCACAGAGGTTGTCCTCCAAAGCCACCATGCTATCCATCTCCTTTTCTCAAAGAAGGAGGCTCCTGCATGGCCCCTGGTGAGACTGGCTGCTTTTACACAAATCAATCTGGTCTCATTAAAGAGACCTTAGCAAAAGCCCAAGAGGACCTCAAAGCCCGAGAATTTCAATGCCAATCCTCAGACAGCTGGTTTCAAACTATGTTTTCTTGGTCCCCATGGCTGACCACCCTACTTTCAGCCCTGGCAGGCCCCTTATGTTGCCCCTCACAGGGCTAACGGGTGGGCCCTATACCCTTAATGCCTTAGTCACAGACATAAAAACCAAATTGATTAAAGCTGATGGCCCTTCAGTCCCATCACACCCCTCTCACCTCAAGCTACGATGAGTCACCGATTTGACTTATGTTCTAGAGAAAGAGGGGAATGTGAAAAGGTAGAGAATCTCTGACATAAAACAAATATATCCAGTTAAGATTGACCACACCAAAATGGCTGCTCTCCCAAACTTTACTTGGAAGCTGTAGCCCTGGTGCCCCAGCCTGTTTCTTCTCCTTCCCCATAATAAATTTTTTTCTACTCTAGTCTCTGGTGGTCTCACTATGCTTCGAAAAACGGACCCCATAACAGCCTCAAATTTTGCTTCCTCCTTCCTGATTTGCAGAGTTGCTGGAATTAAAGGTGTGGACCTCTGTAACCAGCTGGACATTCATTCTGGTGTGTGTGTGTGAGATACTGGGGATTGAACCTGGGGGAGTTTTACCACTTTTTGTTTTGGTTTGTACTGGGGTTGGAACCCAGGGGTGCTTAAGCACTGAGCCACATCCCCAGCCCTTTTAAAACATTTTATTTAGAGACAGTGTCTCTCTGCGTTGCTCAGTAACTCGCTAAATTGCCGAGGCTGGCTTTGAACTCTCACTCCTCCTGTCTCAGCTTCCCAAGCTGCTGGGATTACAGGTGTGCTCCACCTCTCTCTGCTTTGCCATGGCAGTTTTTATGGCTTATTTTGGCAGGAGGTCTAAATTGCTCAGGCTGTTCTCTACCTTTCTTTCCTCCCTCCTTAGTCCCCCAGTGACTGAGAGGGGATTACAGATGCTCACCACTGTGTCTGGCTCTCATGTCTTTTAATTAAGACTTTTCCTTTCAAGTGTTTATGATAATCAGTGGTAATCTTATCTATAGAAGTTGTGTTGGTGACTAGTGCTGGTAGTAAGTTTCCACAGGAGTGTCAATATTGTATCTGTATCTTTCTTTCTTTGTTTTTGGTACTTGGTTTTGAACCCAGAGGCACTTAACCACTGAACTGAATCCCCGTCCAGTATTTTATATCTTACTTATAGATGGGGCCCCAGTGAGTTGCTTAGGGCCTTACTAAGTTGCTGAGGCTGAGTTTGAACTCAAGATCCTCCTGCCTCAGCTGCTGTGATTAGAGTTGCCCCCCCGGCTATTTTTTTAAGTGATTTTATAGCCTGCTAGAGAACTTTGATCTTTGCTGTTGTTTTAGGGATTTTAGTAAGGAATTTAAGCTTTTATTTAAGAAAGGTATTAAAGCATTCAGTAGAGACAATGGCAGTAGGATTATAAAGAATGTAGAAATTCCATCATTAGCCCATGAGTTTATAAATTTTCCTGTGAAATGAGTGCCTTCAGAATGCTCAGTGGTTGCTAGGTTTTCATAATAGGCAGTGTGTATTCTTGATGTCTTAGTGGTAGATTGTTGGCCATTTTTCTTGATGGCAATTCTAAATCTGAAAAAGAAATTTCTAAGTTGCATACATAAGCCTTGTTCTGAGATATAGACAGGTTCTAGTTAAATCATCTGTATGATCTGAAATTGTTCGTCTTTAATTTACTAGGTGTAGTTAGTAGAGCTCTCTATGCCCTAATTTACTGGACTGGGGATATATAGGTGCTTTACCACAGAACTATAGGCTTGGTTATTTTAAATTTGTTTTTGATGCAGGTTCTCACTGTTTCCCAGGCTGGCCTCAAACTGTGGTCCTCCTGCCTCAGACTCCCAAGTCACTGGAATTTCACACATATGCCACCATGACTGGCTTCCAACCTATTGTTTTATGTATACCATATATTTAAAATTTGGTAGTTTGACCAGGCATAGTGGTGCACGTCTATAATTCTAGCTACTCAGGAGGTTGAAGAGGCAGGACCATGACTTCAAAGCCAGCCTCTGCAACTTAGCAAGGCCTTAAGCAACTCAGTGAGACCCTGTCTGTAAATAAAATACAAAAAAAGGGCTGAGGATGTGGCTCAGTGATTGAGTGCTGCTGGATTTAACCCCTGATACCTAAATAAATAAATAAATAAATAAATAAATAAATAAATAAATAAATAAAATTTGCTAGTTTGTTATTATAGAGAATAGGATCCAAATTTCAAAATGTAAAGAATAAGAATAGTGATTTATTCATTCACCTTTATATACTTGTTGGTCAAAAAGACAACTGTGCCATCATCTTAAGGTACTGAGCAGCACATACATCACTGTTTATAGAGAGAAGGGGTTTATGCTACTCAACTGATTTGACAGAAGTATTTGTGGGCGTGGCACAGAATTCTTACAGTTTGTGCCACTTTCAGAAATTCCTCCCAGGCCATCAAAGTTGAAAATGCAGTGGAATACTGAGAATGCAGAAGAATGCTATGCAATTTCCATTTTTCATATGTTCGTTAAAATTAAAATTTGAACTTTATTCCACCATTCACCTCTGTGCCTTGTGAAATCCTGCTGACTACCAGTTGTTGTAGATGACGGAAAGGAAGAGATGATTTCATGAATCCGAGTTTATTGTAATACAATGAAAATTTTTATGTAGGTTTACAATGCTCAGAGGGGAGAGAGTAATTGAAAATAACCTCACAGAATACACCAGGTAGACTAAGTACTCTAACCACATAGTAATGGTTTCCAAAATTATTAAAGCCCACTTGTTCAATTGAGATGGAAACAGGCCTTGTGAAAAGTGAAGTCCCATTGAAGCTGAGGTTTTCCTCTGTAGGGACAGTTCTTGGAGAAGCTGGCTTGACTACCTCAGTGGATTGTCACAGTAACAGGTAAGGTCTCAAATTGCTAGTTGGTAGCAGGTGGTATTGGTGGGTTAGGCTTCTGAGATTTATTCACAGCTGATGAGGCCTTGACTTGTCACTGCCTGACTCTGGAGTTTCAGAGAAGTGTCGTGGGCCTTCACGAGACAGAGCATGGCCCTACCTTGACTTAAGCTCTCAAGGTGTCTGTCAACTCTTGAGTTGGTTTCTTTTGTGAAGCTCAGTAGTTGAGTCAGTAAGTGACATGAGGGGAGCCTGATAAGGTGTGGTGGGACATATGAGGTCTGGCAACACATCATGCTCTAGGGAAGAGGCAACACTCTCCAAATCTGTAGAAGTATTTAGACTCATTTCATGGTTACATAACACACAGCCCAGCCCAAAACCAAACCACCCTCTGCCCTGCGTCCATACTCAACCCGTGGATGGGTTGAGTCACAAGGTGCCGTTGTCCTAAATCTTTGTACATTCTGGAGTCAAAAAGCTACCCAGGAACTGTAAGAGTAGAGAGAATGAAGAAGACCCTGGGCTGGACCTGGTGGCCCATGCCTATAATTCTGGTGACTGGCAAGGCTGAAACAGGAGAGTCAGAAGTTGGAAGCCAGCCTCAGCAACTTACAAAGCACTGTTTCAAAATAAAAATAGCCATGGGTGTTGCTCCATGATAGAGTAGCCCTGGGTTCAATCCCCAGTACCACCCTCACTACCCACCCCCACAAAAAAAGCTTGGTTGCTCTTGCAGCAGGCTGTGGGGTCCAGAAATGGACAAAGCATTCACAGCAGCTTCCCATTGATCACAGCTGCTCTTTGCAAGGTTGGCCTCCTCCCCACACCTCTTCAAAAATCTTTCCCAACAACTTAACCTTGCCCCCAAAGTTTGTGATATTGATTAAAATCACATTTATTATGATATCTTGTTTTAAAAATTAATGGGTTTTTTTGGTACATGCTCACTGCAGTCACCACACTGGCCCCTCCTTGAAGTTGGTTAAGTCTGTTCCCAAGGATTTGAAGTTTTTATGTCTATTGTGAAAGGGACTTAGTTTTTATCTTTTATTCAAGGTTATTACTGATCCTGTGATTTTTCTAATGATTTTCATGAGAGTGAGGAAAGGTGTATTTTCATTTCTTTTTGTTGTTGTCGTTGCTTTGTGTGATTGGTGCAGGTCCCATCAGGTAGTGTCAGTGCTCTTCAGCGCTCCTGTCTGGTCCCTGAGTGCTGCTGACCTTTAGCTAGTAGCCACGAGGCTGGTTATAGAATTCATTTCTACATGTGCTAAACTCTTGTTCAGTTCGAGTGGGTGTTGACCTTACGAAACGGGTTCCTGATGCAGGTTCCCAATGTTTACATTTGTGTCTTGTCTCTAGCTGGCAGTCGTGGCCTCTTCAATGTGCCTGGGAATATCTGCAGGCGAAGGTGAGATATATTGAAATTTTCTTCTGGGACTTTCTTTTCTCTTTTCTTTTCTTTTTTTTTTTAGGTACTGGGGATTGAACCCAGGGGTGCTTAAGCACTGAGCCACATACCCAACCCTTTTTAATATTTTACTTAGTGACAGAGTCTCCCTGAGTTGCTAGGGCCTTGCTAAGTTGCTGAGGCTGGCTTTGAACTCACAGTCCTCCTACATTAGTTTCCTGAGCTGCTAGAATTACAAGCATAAGCCACTACTCTCAACCTGGGGCATTATATTCAGGTTTTTGTGTCACTGTTAGACTTTTTAAAACCTCTTCCATTGTTGCTGCTTTTTGACACATCCCCCCAACCCAATCCTGGCATTTTCCTCTCTACTTGAACTTCATTTCATTTGGGAAATGACTACCTGTGGGTCGAATTTGGCTTGCCACGTGTTTTTCTAAGTAAGGTTTTGTTGGCACACAGTCATGATCACTGTTCACATACAGGGTGTGGCTGCTTTCTTGGCACAGGAGTAGAGCTGAGTAGGGTGAGAGACTGGATGCCCCTCAAGGCTGCATTATTTACTGGTTGACCCTTCAAGAAGGCACTTTCCAGTCCGTGCATTCCTGTGTCCTTCTTCTCCCCTAGGAAAGGCTTGTGACCAGTGTTAGTCAGGTTTTTGCACTGAGAACAAATACATGACAAAAACAACTTAAAGGACTAAAAATTTATTATGGCATATAATTTCAGAGGTTCAGTCCATGGTGGACTGACTCCATTGCTCTGGGTCCACGATGAGGCAGAATATCATGGTGGAAGGGTGAGGTGGAGGAGTGCTGCCGCACTGTTGTTGGCCAGGAAACAGAGGCAGTGGGGAAGGGGAGGAGGCTACAGGGAACATGGACCCATTCAGGATAGGAACCCAGTAACCCACTTCCTTCAGTCACACCCCACCTGCCTATGATTACCACCCAGTTACTCTATTAAACTAAGATGAAGTGATTTAAGTTACAGCACTAAGTCTAATCATTTTACCTCTGAACTTCATGTCCAAATCATAATATGAATCCTTTTTGATCTAGGCTGCAGGGCCCTTGCTTCAGTAGTTTCCTTAGCAGCAAAATGCATGCCCTTAATTTAAGCTCTAGTCAGGGAGAAATGGGCAAAAGGAAAGAAATTAGTAGATGGGATAGTACAATGGACACTGAGGTTCCTCCCAGGTTTGTGCCCAGCCTGGCATCCATAAGTTCTTCCATTTGTCCCTCATGTGAAATGAGGGACATTTTGACCCTTTGACCCTTCATGTGAAATGGGACTGTTTTCTCACCTCCTTCCTTCATCTCCCCAGCTGCAGCCAGTGCCATTCTTGGTCTCTGCAATCTGTGAGTACTCAGAGAAAGAACCTACTGGACGAAGTCCTGGGGTGGGTGCAGCTAAAAATGCACAGAGGGCTGTGTGGTTGGAGGTGAAGAGCGTCTGGAAGAGGGAGTTGGAAGGGAAGTGGTGTAAGGTGGCCTGGCCCAGGCAGATGTAACAAGGTGGACCCTCTTGGCAGTCTGTTTTGCTTTGGAGTTTGTACTTGACCTGTAGGCATTGGCCATATGATATTTACAGAAGTGTTCCAAGAATTTTGGTTACTTGTGCATTTTCACAAATGATAGAAATATGGGACTGAAGCTATACCTCTGTGGCAGAGTGCTTGCCTAGCATGCGTGAGGCACTGGGTTCCATCCCTAGCACCACATAAAAATAAAATAAAATAAAGGCATGCTGTCCATCTACAACTACAAAAAATTTTTTTAAATGGTAGTAATAATGGACCCATGTCAGGACTGTAATGAAAATTCAGTAAAAGTATTTGTAAAGTCTGGCACATGGCTCAGGAGGATGAGCCAGGAGGATCACCCGTTCAAAGCCAGCCTCAGCAACTTAGCGGGGCCCTAAGCAACTCAGTGAGACCCTGTCTCTAAATAAAATACAAAATAGGCTGGGGATGTGGCTCAGTGGCCAAGTGACCCTGGGTTCAATCCCTGGTTAAAAAAAAAAAAAAAAGTCTGGCACATGGTTAAGTACAAGCAATATTTACCAAATGAAGTAAAATAGTCATATTCCATTTAGTTATCAATGTCCAGGAACATTGGTTTTATGCTTAACTGCTATTACTAATAGTTGAGTTTTATCTTCTATAAGATGGAAGAGAACAATCCACTTTAATTTCCATTAATTACAAACTCAAATGGTTGAATATAGGTTTTCCAAGAAAAATGAAGGTAAGTTGTACTCAAGGAATACATTTGTTATTGGTTCATGTTAATATTTTTAGCCACGTGATGGACATTTCCTTCTAAGTATATTTATTTACATTTAATATTCTAAGCATAAAGATTTCATAGGAAAATAAGCCAAGTGACCTTATCTTAAAATTAATAGTAACTTCAGTAATGTGTTTAAAAAATTAAAATACTTTTGTTTTGGTACTTGTCATCAAGTCAGAGCCTCCAGGATATTAATTGTGAAGAACAGACTCCAGGCAAATGGTATATATCTGGTGGTGTAACTAATAATTTTATTGTCAGTATTTGTGGTTATGTGATTGAGGTTTTGTATATTTGCTGAATATTATTTAAGAATAATTTCATATAAAAAAATATAAAGATGCTGTGTTAGCTTTTCATTACTGTGACCAAAATACAAAACAAGAACAATTTGGAGGAGGAAAAGTTTATTTTGGCTCATGGTTTCAGAGGTCTCAGTCCATGTCAGTTAGCTCTATTGATCGGGGCCCCAGATGAGGCAGAACATCATGGCGGAAGGGTGTGGTGGGGAAAAGCTGCTCAGCTCTTGGCTGGGGGAAGCAGAGTAGAGGCAGAAGGGGCCAAGGACAAATACAATCCTCAAAGGCAAACCCATAATGACCTCCTTCCTCCATTCATGCCCCATGTGCCTATACTTTTCATCGCCTGATTCTATATCCAGGATTGCTCCACCTGAAGGGCAGGTCTGAGCAGTGCAGCTGTTGGTAATGAGGAATGCTGCTTCTGGAGACTGAATGTCCTCCTGGCTCTTCAAGTCCCCTGGGGCTTCCCATGTGGTTCATTCAAATTATTAATCTGTCCAATAGATTAACCCATTGGTGAAGTCAGAGCCCTCATGAACATTCACCTCTGAACATGGTGGCATTGCTTTAATCTTGGGCTTTCCAGATTTAAGAGTATCAGATTCTATTATTGATTCTATTTCAGTATAATTTAGTTTTTATTATTGAGTTTCATGATGTAATTTATTGCATGACTTTGTATTGTCTGAATGTCTAAAGTATCAGAAGAGACCCAGACTCATAAAAGACACATGAAGGAGGTTATTAGGGACAGGGTTACAGCAGGGGCATTGAATCCTATGAAGTTAACACAGGATTGACTTGTTCGTCATGGAGCAGTACATATCTGAGATGGAAAGAGCAAGTTCACTTGAATTTGTTCTGGCTTGGTAGTCCCATGTGGTTGGTGGAATTAGCAAACGAAGGCTGTAGGTTTTGTTTTGCTCTTGCCATTCTGGTGACTAAAACCAAGGCCTGGTCCAAGCAAGGCAAGAGATCTATCACTGATTGACACTCCAAGCCTTAGGCTGCAGGTTGTAAAATTTTAGGCAGCTTTTCTACCTTAGCTTCTTTTTGGAGCACAATAGACAATTTTAATTTTAAGGCATCTAAGAGTAATTATATTTTATTTTATTTTTATTAATTTATTTTTTGCCATGCTGAGGATTGAACCCAGGGCCTTGTGCTTGCAAGGCTATTTTAAATATTTTTAGGTTGTCAATGGATCTTTTATTTTATTTGTTTATATGTGGTGCTGAGTATCAAACCCAAGGCCTCATACATGCAAAGCAAGCACTCTACTACTGAGTCAAACTCTGGCCCCAACAGTAATTTATTTAAAGGATTTTCCTGGAACAAAATGATGCCTGTTAGGCTGAGGCAGGAGGATCACAAGTTCAAAGCCAGCCTCAGCAATTTAGCGAGGCCCTAAGCAACTCAGTGAGACCCTGTCTCTAAATAAAATACAAAATAGGATTGGGGATGTGGCGTAGTGGTGGAGTGACCCTGAGTTCAATCCCCAGTACCAAAAAAAAAAAAAAAAAAAAAAATGATGCTTGTTTACAGGCATATACTTATGGTGTTGCTCTACAATGGAATATTATCTGACAAATGCATCCTGAGGTGATGTTGTCCACATGCAAACATCAGAGTATGTACCTACACAAAGTAAGATGGTTACAACATCACTAGGTGATCTAATCTGATGGGACCAACAATTTATAAACTGATCTTCATTGACTGAAATGTTATGCAGTGTACGACCGCAGCTGGGATCACACAGGTAAAACTTATGTCAACAGTTTAGCATTTTTTATGGGTTTGCATCATCCATTCTCACATGAACAACCAGGTCCTTGTATTTCTTGGTTCATGCACATTCTATTTATTTTTGAGTGCAAAATTGAGGTTGAGGAAATAGACTGGCTCCTGGAAGTCTGACAGGGAGACTTCCAGGAAGGGCCAGTTTGATCCATTCCTAGCCAGTTAGCTCTTTGGGTATCTGAGTTGTAAGAATCATGTAACCGAAAAATGAAGAGGAAAAAGGCCTTTGCAGACCAAGGAGCTTCACTGGTGGCCAAGCGGGGATGTCCCTGCTTCAGATGGTAAGTCTCCTTCCTTCATATAGTGGTGAGGTGGGGCTGGGTAGGGGTGGGGGGGTGGAGTGACTAGGACTTTTGGATGCCTGGGATTGGATTGTCTTGGGATTGCTGGGTTCCTGTCACACCTTGGGCTGAACACTGGGACACAGCCTCAGAGCTGGAAACATCACAGGCAATCTGGCCCCTCAGCTGTACCATGCAAGTGTGGGAACAGGGTTATGAGGAGAGGCCACAGCTGCACAGTAGGTATGTGTATAGGAAGTAAGATCCAGACGGACAGTGCAAGTGTGGGCATTGGAAGTGGGGACGTGGCTGGGCAGTGCAAGAGTTGTGGCCATTTGGGAGGAGGTTACAGATGGATACTCCATAAGGCCCCTTGCTGCGGCTGCTCTTCCTTTAGTGTGCTCTTCCTTTAGTTGCCTTGGCTTCTTGCTTTGGCCCCTTGCTACATTCTTTGCTGCATCCGCTGCACCAGCCCTGTGCCCTTACTCCATTCCCACGTGTTTACTTCCTGGCCTTAACAACTTGACCTTACAAAATTACCCTGCCTACGTGTACAACTTCCATGGCCATATTCCCATCCTTGCTCTAGGTAAGTAGACCTTTTCCGTAGGCCATTGCCCCAATACTTGTCCCAGATACAGTCCTGACCCCTGAAAGGGCCCCTTATCTCTATTGTCCAGTCAGGTGAATGTGACTAACAAAACAAGACACACTGTCCTGAGCCAATGCCTGAGTCCCTTACTTGGGACCATTGCCACATCCTCTTTTCCAAACCTGTGATCAGACCAGTCTGTACCTTTACCTTCATGTTCCCCTTGTGCTGTGGTCCTTGAATTACCCCAACCCTCCCCTTCTTTGCTTCCCCTTTTGTGTGGGCCCACCTCCAGGTCCATAGCCTGGGCTGCTTGCTTGGATACAGGCCCATCCCGGCTTTCCCACCCACCAAGTTCTTCTTTTGCCCCCGTCCCTGCCACACCCCTTTTCATGGTACCTGTCCCAGGGGAGAACCTGGGTGGCACTGCGGTGTCCTGGAGCCACCCCACCCCTACCCTTACCTGCTTTCCCTGTGCACGGGTCATCCTTGCGGTGCCTTCCCTAAACTCCTTGCTTGGATGCTTGGCACCCACCACGTTCTAGCACCATGCCCTCCAGTCACCTTTCTCCCGGGCCCGGTCCCTTGCAAGGACCGTTTTCCAGGTAGATTGACCCAGGGTTTTCACCAGAGTAAGGCAAAGTGAATTGGACTCTGCACCCTGGGGGCGCCTAATGGGAGACGTAACCCCGGACCTTCAGCTGGGCCCCTTGAAGTCTCAGGGTCCTTGGTTCCGGAACCCTGCCACCTGGCAGTGGAACTGGGTTTCCACCCAACCTCCCCTGCACCTCCCCAGCCCTCTCCCCTTGCCTGCGCATCCTTCCACAGCCCCAGCCCTAACCCTAACCATTCGCGGTCTCGTTCCCCGGCCCTCCTCCTCGCCTGAGCTCTTGGCCATGAAGGTGGGGGTCCCTTGCTTGGGTCCGCACCCGCGTCCCCTCGGTTCCCCTCCGCTGATATCCCCCCCGCCCCTCCCCTTCCCTGCGTTCCCCTTGCGCGGGGGCCCTCCTCACAGTCCCTTGCCTGGACTGCTTGCGTGGGTCTTGGCTCTCACCCCCTCAGGGACCCACCAGGTCCCGGCACCCAGCCCTCCCGCCCCCTTCTCCAGGCCCAGGTCTCTTGTCAGGTCCGTTTTTTGGGTAGATGACCCAGGGGTCTCGCCTGGATCAGGCGAATGAATAGGCAGGCTCCTGTGCTCTTGGGGGAGCCTTACGGAAGACATAACCCTGTCCCTCGCTTGGGTTCATTGAGGTCCCTTGGACTTTGGCCCCACTCCCCTGACAGCCACCTGGAAGTGGACCTGGGTTTAGCGCCTACCGGCCTCTGCGCCGCCCCTTTCTTCCCTCCCCAGCCCTCTCCCCTTGCGTGCGGCCCCTTCCATCGCCCTATCCCTAACCGTTCGCGGTCCTGTCCTGCTCGTCCTGTCCTGCTGTCCTGCTGCCTCGCTCGGGCCTGAACCCGCGTCCTCTGGGTTCCCTTGGAGCTGTGGTATCCCCGTTTGGCGGGGTCCATGCGCCGCCCCGCCGTCCCCTTACCAGATTTCCCTTTGCGCGGGCCCTTCTCAAGGCTTGGGTCCTGGCACTCACGCCTTGGGGCGCCCACCCTGCCCTGTGCCACGCTCTCCTGTCGCCCATCTCCCAACCCCAGTGCCTTCCCAGACCCCATTTCCAGGTCCCTGGCCTAGAGTTCACCCCTGGGCCAGGGGAGTTGAAATGGCCACTGCACTCTTGATGGGGGAGCTTATTGGAGACAACTCTGCCCCTCGCTGGGGCCCCTTGCAGAGCCTGGTCCCCTGGCCCTGCTCCCCGAACCCTGCACCTGGTAGAGGACCTGGGTCTTACACAGACCTCCCCCTGCACCCTTGCCTCCCTTCACTCCCCTGCCCTCTCCTCTGGCGCGAGCCCCTGTACCCCAGCTCTAATACTAACCCTTCTTGGACCTGTCCACCTGCCAGACTCCTGGCTTGAGTCCCTGGCCATGAAGTCTGTAGGCCCCTTGCTTACGTCCCCTGGGTTCCCCTCCTGCTGTGGTATCCCTGTGTTGCGGTGTCCTCACGCAGCCCAGCCCCTTCCCTTCCCTGCTCTCCCCTTGTTCATGCCCTCGCCCAGACTCCTTGTTTGGGTCCTGTCTCTTACTCCTTTCGGTACCCACCGTGTCCCCATGACATTTCCTCCCGTCGCTCCAGTCCAGGTTCGCTGTCTCTTGCATGAACCCCTATACCCCAGCTCTAACCCTAACTCCTAGCGGTCCTGTCCCCCTGCCTGGCTCCTTGCTTGACCCCCTGGCCATGAAGGTGGGAGCCCCTTGCTTGGGCATGCATCAGCTTCCCCTTGTTTTTCCTGGCTCTGTGGTTTCCCAGTTTCAGAGTGTCTTTGTGCAGTTCCCCCCTCCCTTACCTGCCTTCTTTTTTGAAGGGCCTTTCTTGAGGTGCCTAGCCTGGTCTCCTTTCTTGTGTCCTGGCTCTCACTCCTTGATTTACCCACCATGTCCTTGCACAATCCCCCCACCCCCACCCTGCACCCTCCTGTGGCCCTTCTTCAGCCCTGGTCACCTCCAGGCCCCTTTTCCAGGCCCCTTACTCAGGGTTCTGGCCTTGGCCACAGGAGGCAAATTGGCCTCTGCTCCCAGTGGTGTGTATTGGAGACATAGCCCTGCCCCTCGCCTGGGCTCTTGCAGTCCTTTTGCCCTTGGCCCTGCTCCTCCAATTCCATCTCTTGGCATTGTACTTTGGCCTTGTCAGAAAACATTCCATCATAGACTGACACCATATTCATATGCCTCTACACCAGCATATTTTTCTGCAAAATCTTTTAAATAAATTGCTCTCATTAGGTGTCTTAAATTTAAAATGTGTTTGTGCTACAAAAAGCTGCTGTGGTAGAATAGCTGTCTAAAATTTACAACCTGTAGCTAAGGCTAGGGATGCCAATCAATGGTGGATTGCTTGCCTAGGTTGCACCAGGCCTTCCTTTTAGTCACCAGAATTGCAAGAATAAGCAAAATTTACATCCTGGGTCTCATCTGGGATTGTTGCTCTGTGGTGGAGTACTTCCTTAGCATGTGTAAGGGAGTGGGTTCAATCCTAAGCACTGCATGTAGTGCATTATATATATATATAATGTATGTGTGTGTATATATATGTATAAAAATAAAGATATTGAGTGAAAAAAAAATGTTACAGCCTTGGTCTGCTCATTCCACCAACCACATGGGGCCATGAAGCCAGAAAAATTCAAGTAAACTTGAATTTCTCATCTCAGAGATGTACTGCCCTTTGTGAACATGTCAATCGTGTGTTAACTTCAGAGGACTCAATACCCCTGCTGCAACCTAATAACCTCCCTCATGTCATGAGTCTGATATCTTAGACAGTCAGTCTGAAATCATTCAATAAATTATACATCATGAAACTCAGTTATAACAACTAAATTACACTAAAATAGATCCAATAATAGAATCTCTGAACGTTTTTTGTCTGGAAAGCCCATGTTTAAGGCAATGCATCCATGTTCAGAGGTGAATGTTCATGAGGGTTAATCTATTAGACAGACTACAGGGAAGTAATGAAAAGTATAGGCATATGGGACCTGAATGGAGGAAGTAAGTCATTACAGGTTTGCTCTTGTGGACTATATTCTCCTTGGTCCTTTCCTCTCTCACTCTGTTTCCATGCTACCAAGAGCTGAGCTTCTTTTCTCCACTACACCTTTCCACCATGATGTTCTACCTCATCTGGGGCCCAGATCAATGGTGCTAACTGACCATGGACTGAGACCTCTGAAACCATGAGCCAAAATAAACTTTTCCTCCTTCAAGTTGTTCTTGTTTTGTGTTTTGGTCACAGCAATGAAAAGCTAACACAACATCTTTATATTTTTACATGAAGTTATTCTTATATAATATTTAGCAAATATATAAAACCCCAATCATATATCCACAGATACTGACTTAATAAAATTATTAGTTACACCTCCAGAGTATATGTTTTGCCTGATTCTCTGTTCCTCACAATTAATATCCTGGAAGCTCTAACCTAAAGGAATTTGATGTCAAGTACCAAAACAAAAATATTTTAATTTTTAAATACATTACTGAAATTAATTTAAGATAAGAGCACTTGGCTTATTTTCCTAGGAAATCTTCATGCTTAGAATATAAATGTGCCTCCCAGTAAGGAAATGCCATCAAGTGACTAACAATATTAACATGAACCAATAACCAATGTATTCCTTGGGTACACCTTACCTTCATTTTTCTTGGAAAAACCTATATTCAACCATTTGAGTTTATAGTTAATGGAAATTAAAGTGGATTGTTCTCTTCCATCTTATAGAAGATAAAACTCAACTATTAGTTACAGCAGTTAAGCATAACACCAATGTTCCTGGACATTGATAACTATTTTACTTCATTTGGTAAATATTGCTGGTACTTAACCATATGCCAGACTTTACAAATACTTTTACTGAATTTCCATTACAGTCCTAACATGGGTCCATTATCACTACCATTTTAAAAAAAATTTGTATTTGTAGATGGACAGCATGCCTTTATTTTATTTGTTTATCTCTTACATGGTGCTAAGAATGGAACCCAGTGCCTCACGCATGCTAGGCAAGCACTCTGCCACAGAGCTATAGCCTCAGTCCCATATTTCTATCATTTTTTAAAATGCACAAGTAACCAAAATTCTTAGAACCCTTCTGTAAATATCATATGGTCAATGCCTACAGGTCAAGTACAAACTCCAAAACAAAACAGACTGCCAAGAGACCCACCAAGGGATCTACCATGGGAAAGAGGGTCCACCTTATGGCATCTGCCTGAGTCAGGCCACCTCATATCACTTCCCTTCCAACTCTCTCTTCCAGAACCTCTTTATCCCACACATTTTCAGCTGCACCCACCCCATAACTTTGTCCAGTAGGTTCTTCCCCTGCGTACTCGCAGATTGTAAAGACCATAAGGGCACTCACTGAAGCTGGGAAGGTGAAGGAGGTGTAAATACAGTCCAGTTTCGCTTGAAGGGTCAAAGTGGAGGGACAAATGAAAGAGCTTATGGATGACAGGCTAGGCACAAACCTCAGTGTCAATTGTACTATCCCACCACTTCTTCTCAACCCTCCTCTCAACCACTTTGCAACTTACTGCACCATCTACTAATTTGTTTCCTTTTGCCCATCTCACCCCACTAGAGCATGAACCCTGTTAAGAGCACATATTTTGCTTGGTAAGGAAACTACTAGAGCAGCGACCTGCAGTCCAGATTCATGTTATGATTCATGTTATGATTTGGATATGAGGTGTCCCTTAAAGCTCCGCTAATGTGGGAATATTCAGAGGTGAAATGATTACACTGAGAGCTGTAACCTAATTAGTTTGAATAGAGTAGGTGGTAAGAGTATACAGGGGGGCCATTCCTGCAGGAAGTGGGTCCCTTGGGGACCTATTCTGAAAGGATTAATGTTTCCTGTGGCTTTGATATAGTGCCCCCAAAAAGACTCTTGCCATAATTAGGCTTGTCCCAAGACCCCCACCATAAATGTAACATAAGTTTCTCTTGTAGTCAACAAGATTTTTACAAAGAATGTCAGCAGGATTTTTGTAGAGCTCATTGTGGTTTGAAACTTCCTCTTTCTTCTAAATGCTAAGTTTGCAGACAAATGTTGTAATGCATTCTGTTCAAAAGAGCTTGCTGTGCAAAATGAAACTCTCTCTAACCTAAACATATGAGATAAAGAATAACTGCTATGTAACCACTCACTGGTGGTTGACCCTACTGAGTATAAATCTAAATGAATTTCCAGACCCAGGTTCCAAAGATTTTTCAGACATTAGCCCCTCTAGACCACTGCAAGTAAATAAACCTGCTTCCTGAAAACTCCTTGCCGGTGTCCAGCCTCATTTGTCCTATATCAGTCTCTTCCCCTTTCTGTTTCTTGGACAAAAACAATAGGGCAGCACTCCTCCATCATGCCCTTCCACCATGATATTCTGCCTCATCTTAGGCTCAGAGCAATGGAGTCAGTCCACCATGGACTGAACCTCTGAAACTGTGAGCCAAACAAAGTTTTACTCCTCTAAGTTGTTTTTGCCATGTCTTTTGTTCTCAGTGACAAAAAACCGACTAACACAGTCCATAAACCTTGCCTAGGGGAGGAGAAGGACACAGGAATGCATGGACTGGAAAGTGCCCCCTTGAAGGGCCAACCACTAAATAATTCAGTTGTGAGGGTCATTCAGTCTGTCACCACGACTCAGCTCTACTCCTGTGCCAAGAAAGCAGCCACACCCTGTATGTTAACAGTGATCATGACTGTGTGCCAACAAAACCTTACTTAGAAAAACATGTGACAAGCCAAATGTTTGACCCACAGGTCCTAAATGAAATGAAGTTCAAGTACAGAGGAAAATGCCAGGATTGAGTTAGGTGGATCTGTCAAAAACAAACAAAACTACAACAGTGACAGAGATTTTAAAAATAACAGTGACAAAAAAAACCTGAAAATAATGCCCTAGGCTGAGAGTGGTGGCTCATGCCTGTAATTCCAGCAGCTCAGGAGGCTGAGGCAGGACAATTGTGAGTTCAAAGCCAGTCTCAGCAACTTAGTGAGGCACTAAACAACTTAGTGAGACCCTCTCTCCAATTAAACTATAAAAAAGGGTTGAGTATGTGTAGCAGTAATTAAATGCCTATTCAATCCCTGGAACCAAAAAGAAAAAAAAAAAAAGCATGCCCCTCCAAATTTCCAAATTTTAATGTATCTCACCTATTTTCCAGGCACATTGAAAGAAGCTACAATGGCCAACTAGAGACAAGGCCACAAATGTAAGCATTAGGAACCTGCATCTAATATTGACCTCACAGCCTCAGGAACACATTTCAGAAGGTCACTTGAACTGAACAAGAGTTTAGCACATGTCCAAATGAATTCTATAACCAGCCTCATGACTACTAGCTAAAGGTCAGAAACACTCAGGGACAGACAGGAGTGCTGAAGAACATTAATACCTGATGGCAACTGTACAAATTTCACAAAGTTTCAAAAAAATTCAAAACTTAAAATTTTTTAAATTTTAAAAATAAAAATTTATTATATTTTATTCTCATGAAAATTATTAGAAAAATCATTGTGTTAGTCATAACCTGGTATAACAGGTGAAAATCAAATCCCTTTCACAGTAGTCATAAAAATTTCAAATCCACATGGACAAATTTAACAGAGGGGCACATGCAGTGACTGAAGCAAACATATACCCTATATGGGAAAAAAGTTTTATTTAGAAAATAAGATAGCAAAATAAATGCAATTTTAATCAATATCACAAACTTTGGGGGAAAGGTTAAGTTGTTGGGAAAAATTTTTGAAGTGGTATGGGGAGGAGGCCAACCTTGCAAAGAGCAGCTGCGATCAAAGGAGACCTGGTGTGAATGCTTTGTCTGTTTCTGGACCCCACAGCCCTGCTGGCAAGAGCAACCAGGTTTTTGGCAGGGGGTGAAGCAGGGCAGGGAATGTGGAACTGGGGATTGAACCCAGGGCTACTGTTATCACTGAGCAACACCCTGGATTTTTTTATTTTGAAAAAGGTTTTTGCTAAGTTGGGAGCCTGGCTTCCAACTGGCAACCCTACTGCCTAAGCCTCCTCAATCACTAGAATTGCAGGCATGGGCCACCACACCCAGCTGAGTTTCTTCTAAGAACTCATTCTCTCTACCCATGTTTTTCTTACAGCTTCTAGGTGGACTTCCCTCAGATTACAGGGACAATGGCACCTTGTGTCCACCTGTCCATGGGTTGATCCTGGATACTGGGCAGAGGGTGGACCGGTTTTGGTATGGGATCACGTGTTATGGAACTACGAAATGATTCTAAATCCTTCTCTGGTTTGATGGTTTGGAGTGTGATCTCTCTTCCTTAGAGTACAATATATTGCCAGACCTCATATGTCCCATCACACCTTATCAGACTCCCCTCATGTCAGTTACTGACTCAACTACTGAGCTTCATAACTAATAGCAACTCAAGCGTTTGACAGACACCTTGAGAACTTAGGTCAAGGTAGGGCCACATTCTGTCCCGTGAAAGCCTGCAATATTTCTCTGAAAGCCTGGAACCAGGCAGTGACAGGGCAAGGCCTTATCAGCTGTGAATTAATCTCACCAATACCAGCTGCTACCAACTAGCAATAAGAGACCTTCCCTGTTATTGTGACTGGCCACCGAGGTGGTCAAGCCAACTTCTACGAGAACCGTTCCTATAGAGAAAAACCTCAGCTTCAATGAGACTTCACTTTTTGCAGAGGCCTGTTTTCATCTCAATTGAACAAGTGTGCTTTAATAATTTGGGAAAACATTATGATGTGATTAAAGTATTTAGTCTACCTGGTGTATTCTGTGAGGTTTTCTTAACATTATTCTCTCTGATCTAAGCATTATAAATTTACATACGAATTGTCATTGAATTGCAATTAACTTTGTGATTCATAAAATTATACAATCATCTCATTTCTACCACATACCACAGTTGGCAGTCAGCAGGGCATAGAAATGCTGGTTCAACAAAGTTTGAATTTAAATTTTAATCTGAATGAAAATAAAGAGGAGAAAGAAAATTGTACAGCATTCTTCTGCATTCTCAGTATTCCACTGCATTTTCAACTTTGATGACCTGGGAAGAATTTCTGAAAGTGACACAAACAGTAAGAATTTTGTGTCATGCTCACAAATACTTCTGTGAAATTAGGTAGTATAAACCCATTCTCACTATAAATTATGATATATGTACTACTCAGTACCTTAGGAGACCTTGACCAGATGGCATACTTCTGTTTTTTTGACCAATAAATATATAAGGATAAAAAAATACATTATTATTCTTATTCTTTACATTTTGGGATTTGGATACTATTCTCTATAATAACAAATTACTAAATTTTATATATTTGGTCTACATAAAACTATATGTTAAAGGCCAGGCATGTTGGCACATATATGTAATCCCCATGACTTGGAAATCTAAGGCAGGAGGATCACAAGCTTGAGGTGAGCCTGGGAAACTTAATGAGACCCTATCTCAAGAACCAAGTTTAAAATAACCAGGGCTATAGTTTAGTGGTAGAGTAACCCTGTATACCCAGTTTGGCAAATGAAAGCATGGAGATATCTCTTCCTATACCTAGTAAAGACAGACAATTTCAGATCATACTGATAGGCTTATTAGAACCTGTCTGTATCTCAGAACAAGGTTTATGAATGCACCTTAGAAAATTCTTTTCAGGTTTAGAATTGCCATATGCTGCCAAGAATCTACCATTTAGACATCAAGACAAATTAATCTACCATTAAGAAATCAAGACATTAAAACAAATCTACCATTAAGACAACAAGAATATGCACTAAGTTTTATGAAAACCCAGTAACAGTTGAGAGTTGCAAAGGCATTTATTTCACAGGAAAAATTTACACAGTCATGGGATAATTATGGATTTCCACATTCTTTACAATCCTACTACTTTAATGCTTTGCTTAAACAAAATCTTAGATTTCTTACTAAAACTTCTAAAATAAAGGCAAGGACTAAAGTGCTATTGCAGGCTATAAGATCATTTAAAAAAATATAGAACCAGGCATGGTGGTGCACACTTGTAATCTCAGCAGCTCTGGAGACTGAGGCAGAAGGATTGCAAGTTCAAAGCCAGCCTCAGCAACTTAGCAAGGCCCTAAGTAACTTAGCAAGACCCTGTCTCAAAATAAAATATAAAAAACCAACTGGGGAAGTGGCCCGATGGTTAAATGCCTCGGGTCAAAAACAGATACAAAAGTGACACTCCTGTGGAAAATTTATTTCCAGCACGAATCACCAACACATCTTACTATACATAGATTATGACTGATTATCACAGTTGAAAGAAAAAACCTTAAGTAAAAAACATGAAGGTTAGACACAGTGGTGACCATGTGCAATCCTCTCTTGGTTGCTGGGAGACCAAGGTAGGAGCAGTGATAATTAGAGAACAACCTTGGCAACCTAGAGCTTCCCCCAAAATAAGCAATAAAAATGATGTGACTCTAACTCAGTGGTAAAACTCCTCTGGGTTCAATCCCCAGTAGCAAAAGAAACACATACACACACACAACAGAATGAATGTCCAGCTGGTTACAGAGGTCCACACCTTTAATTCCAGCAACTCTGCAAACTGAGGAAGGAGGAACAAAAATGTGAAGCTAGCTTCAGCAACTGAAGGAGACCCCATCTTAAAATAAAAAGTAAAAAGGGCTCAGGATTTAGCTCAGTGGCAGATAATCTGAGCTCATCCCCAAAATCCCCATGGGGGCAGGGGGAGTCCATAAGTATAGCTCTGAATTCAATCCACAGCACCACCAAAAAAACAGTATGTATGTTATCATCCATTAAATTATTTAAGTCATAAGAATGCTAGAAAACAAATCTTTATAAGCAATCATAACCAGTAGGAACAGAGTGGGGAAAATCTCATTAGGAATAGACATGGAGGGGTTGGCATTATGCTGCACATGCACTCTAGAGATTAAACCCAACGCCTCAATGCATGCTCAACTTTCACTCTATGCTCTCAGCACAGATAACAGCAATTGTTAAAAATATATAACACCTAGGAATACACCCACATGCAAGATCTATAGTTATAAAACTGCAAAACTTTCCTACTAATTTTAAATGATGAAAAACTTCACCCAACTGGAGTCAAACCTCTATGTGGATGAAAATCATAAGGAAAATAATTAAAAGATAAATGCCTTAACCTGGACTCAGATGGTACCAGCCTGTAGTCCCAACTGCTCAGAAAGTTGAAACAGAAGGACAACTTGAGCCCAGGAATTTAAGTCCAGCCTGGACAACATAGGGAGGCCCTCTTCTGTGGGGAGTGGTGACTTGGCTCAGGATCTCTGGCTCACAGCAGAAGCCTGGGCCAGGAATTTCCCATGCAAAGTGCAGATCAAGATTGCCCAGTTGCTATGGTGATGCCCTGCTTAAAGTGGTTTTGTGCAAAGCACAGGGCTACCAGTCTTGACCTTTAGTTCAGACATCAGCCTCCAGGCTTAGAGAATTATGAATACAAAAACATAATTATAATTGGTTGCCAGTACTTTATCCTTCAA
>JAJEJO010001638.1:0-36385 GCA_020662805.1 Glaucomys volans | reverse complement strand
GCTGAGTAATATTCCATTGTGTATATATACCACAGTTTCTTTATCCACTCATCTATTGAAGGGCATCTAGGTTGATTCCGCAATCTAGCTATTGTGAATTGAGCAGCTATGAACATTGACGTGGCTGCATCACTGTAGTAATCTGATTTTAAGTCCTTTGGGTATAGGCCAAGGAGTGGGATAGCTGGGTCAAATGGTGGATCCATTCCAAGTTTTTTAAGGAATCTCCACACTGCTTTCCAGAGTGGCTGCATCAACTTGCACTCCCACCAGCAATGTATGAGTGTACCCTTTTCCCCACATCCTCGCCAACACCTGTTGTTGCCTGTGTTCTTGATAAAAGACATTCTAATTGGGGTAAGATGAAATCTTAAGGTGGTTTTGATTTGCATTTCTCTTATAACTAGGGATGTTGAACACTTTTCATAAATCTGTTGATTGCTTGTAGATCTTCCTCTGTAAAGTGTCTGTTCATTTCCTTGGCCCATTTGTCGATTGGGTTATTAGTGTTCTTGGTGTAAAGATGAGTACTTTGTAGATTCTGGAGATTAGTGCTCTATCTGAAGTGTGTGTAGCAAAGATTTTCTCCCACTCTGAAGGCTCTCTCTTCACATTGCTGATTGTTTCCTCTGCTGAGAAAAAGTTTTTTAGTTTGACCCTATCCCAATCATTGATTCCAGCTTTTATTTCTTGCACTTTGGGAGTCATGTTAAGGAAATCTGATCCTAGGCCAACATGATGAAGATTTGGACCTGTTTTCTCTTCTATTAGGTGCAGAGTCTCAGGTTTAATTTCTAGGTCCTTGATCCACTTTGAGTTGAGTTTTCTACAGGGTGAGAGATATGGGTTTAGTTTCATTTTGCTGAAAATGGATTTCCAGTTTTCCCAGCACCATTTGTTGAAGAGGCTGTCTTTTCTCCATTGCATGTCTTTGGTTCCTTTGTCAAGTATGAGATACCTGTATTTATGTGGGTTTGTCTCTGTGTCCTCTATTCTTCACCATTGATCTACATGTCTATTCTGGTGCCAATACCATGCTGCTTTTGTTACTATTGCTCTGTAGTACAGTTGAAGGTCTGGTATTGTGATACCCCCTGCTTTGCTCTTCTTGCAAAGGATTGCTTTAGCAATTCTGGGTCTCTTATTCCTCCAAATGAATTTCATGATTGCATGTTCTATTTCTATGAGGTCCGTCATTGGGATTTTATTTGGAATTGCAATGAATTTGTATAGCGCTTTTGGAAGTATGGCCATTTTGACAATATTAACTCTGCCTATCCAAGAACATGGGAGATCTTTCCATCTTCTCAGATGCTCTTTAACTTCTTTCTTTAGTGTTCTGTAGTTCTCATTGTAGAGCTATTTCACTTCTTTTGTTAAATTGATTCCCAAGTACTTTATTTATTTTGAGGTTAATGTGAATGGGGTAGTTTTCCTAATTTCTCTCTCAGGGGATGCATCACTTATGAATAAAAATGCATTAGATTTATGACCATTGATTTTATATCCTGCTACTTTACTGAATTCATTTATGAGTTCCAGAAGTTTTCTGGTAGAATTCTTAGGGTGTTCTAAATAGAGAATCATGTCATCAGGAAATAGGGATAGTTTGATCTCTTCTTTTCCTATTCATATTCCTCTAATTTCTTTGGCCTGACTAATTGCTCTGGCTAGAGTTTCAAGAACAATGTTGAATAGTAGTGGCAAAAGAGGGCATCCCTGCCTGTTCCAGTTCTCAGGGGGAATGTTTTCATTTTCTCTCCATTTAGAATGATGCTATCTCTGTTCTTAGCATAGATAGCCTTTACAATGTTCAGGAATGTCCCCACTATCCCTATTTTTTCTAGTGTTTTGAGCATGAAGGGGTGCTGTATTTTATCAAATGCTTTCTCTGCATCTATTGAAATAATCATGCGGTTCTTGACTTTAAGTCTGTTGATGTGGTGAATTACATTTATTGATTTCTGGATGTTGAATCAACCTTGCATCCCTGGGATGAAACCCACTTGATCATGGTGCACTATCTTTTTAATATGCTTTTGTATGCGATTCGCTAAAATTTTGTTAAGAATTTTTGCATCTATGTTCATTAGAGATATTGGTCTGAAATTTTCTTTCCTTGATGTGTCCTTCTCTGGTTTTGGTATCAGGGTGATATTAGCTTCATAGAATGAGTTTGGAAGGGTTCCCTCCTCCTCTATTTCATGAAATACTTTGAGGAGTATTGGAATGAGCTCTTCTTTGAAGGTCTTGGAGAACTCGGCTGTGAATCCATCTGGTCCTGGACTTTTCTTTGTTAGTAGGCTTTTGATGACTTCTTCTATTTCATTGCTTGTAATTAATCTATTTAGGTTGTGTATGTCCTCCAGATTCAGTTTGGGTGGCTCATATGCCTCTAGGAACCTGTTGATGTCTTCCAGGTTTTCTATTTTGTTGGAGTATAAATTTTCAAAGTAGCTTCTTATTATGTTTTGTATTTCAATTGTGTCTGTTGTAATATTTCCATTTCCATCACGAATTTTAGTAATTTGGATTATTGCTCTCCTTTTCTTTGTTATCGTGGCTAAGGGTTTATCAATTTTGTTTATTTTTTCAAAGAACCAACTTTTTATTTTGTCAATTTTTTGAATTGTTTCTTTTGTTTCAGTTTCATTGATTTCAGCTCTGATTTTGATTATTTCCTGTCTTCTACTATTTTTGGTGATGATCTGTTCCTCTTTTTCTAGGGCTTTGAGCTGTAATGTAAGGTCATTGATTTATTGACTTTTCATTCTTTTATTAAATGCACTCCATGCAATGAATTTTCCTCTTAGCACTGCTTTCACAGTGTCCCAGAGATTTTGATATGTTGTATCTTTGTTCTTATTGACCTCTAAGAATCTTTTAAGTTCCCCCCTAATATCTTCTGTTTTCCATGCATCATTCAATAGCTTATTATTTAATCTCCAGGTGTTGGAGTAGTTTCTGTTTTTAACTTTATCATTGATATCTAATTTCATTCCATTATGATCTGATAGTATACAAGGTAGTATCTCCATATTTTTGTATTTGCTAAGAGTAGCTTTATGGCATAACATATGGTCTATTTTAGTGAAGGAGCCATGAGCTTCTGAGAAGAAAGTGTACTTGCTTTTTGATGGATGGAATATTCTATATTTGTCTGTTAAGTCTAAATTAGCGATTGTGTTATTGAGTCCTATGGTTTCTTTGTTAAATTTTGGCTTGGAAGATCTGTCCAATGGTGAGAGAGTAGTATTAAAGTCCCCCAGTATTATTGTGTTTTGGTCTATTTGGTTCCTGAAGTTGAGAAGGATCTGATTGATGTACATGGATGCCCCACTGTTTGGTGCATAAGTATTTATGATTTTTATGTCTTGCTGATTTATGCTTCCTTTAAGCAGTATGAAATGTCCTTATTTTTCCCTTCTGACTAACTTTGGCTTGAAGTCTGCTTTATCTGAAATGAGGATGGAAACCCCTGCTTTTTTACTCAGTCCATGTGCATGGTATGTTTTTTCCCAACCTTTCACCTTTAGTCTTTGGGCATGTTTTTCTATAAGATGAGTCTCTTGAAGGCAGCATATTGTTGGGTCTTTCTCTTTAATCCAATCTGACAGTCTATGTCTTTTGATTGATGAGTTTAGGCCATTTACATTCAGGGTTATTATTGAGATATGACTTGTATTTCCTGTCATTTTAGCTTTTTTGGGATTTTTAATTTAAATTTGTTTCTCCTTTGATTGACACTTTCTTTAGGGTAATTCCTCCCCATGATGACTGTGATTGTTATTTTTTGTTTCTTCCTCTTCGAATATTTTGTTGAGAATGTTCTGTAGGGCAGGCTTTCTCTTTGTGAATTCTTTAAGCTTTTGTTTATCATGGAAGGATTTTATTTTGTCATCAAATCTGAACGTAAGTTTTGCTGGGTATAAGATTCTTGGTTGGCATCCGTTTTCTTTCTGAGCTTGAAATATGTTGTTCCAGGCCCTTCTTGCTTTTAGGGTCTGGGCTGAGAAATCTGCTGATATCCATATTGGTTTCCCCCTGTAGGTAATCTGATGCTTTTCTCTCGCAGCCTTTAAAATTCTATCCTTGTTTTGTATACTAGGTATTTTCATTATAATGTGCCTTGGTATGGATCTGTTGTAATTCTGTGCATTTGGTGTCCTGTAAGCCTCTTGTAATTGATTTTCCATCTCATTCATCATATTTGGGACATTTTCTGATAATATTTCCTTGAACAGATTATTCATATCCTTGGTTTGTATCTCTGTGCCTTCCTCAATCCCAATAACTCTTAAATTTTGTATTTTCATGATGTCCCATATTTCTTGGAGGTTTCATTCATGATTCCTAACCATCTTCTCAGTTTGTTTGACTTTGTTTTCAAGATTAAATATTTTGTCTTCATGTTCTGAGGTTCTGTCTTCCAAGTGATCTATTCTGTTAATTATGCTTTCTATTGAGTTTTTAACTTGGTTTATTGTTTCCTTCATTTCCTTGTTTCCTTCAAGGATTTCTGTTTGTTTGTTTTTTTTTTCAGAACTTCTATCTCTTTATTGAAATGATTTTTTGCTTCCTGCAATTGCTCTATTAGCTGATTATTCATAGTCTGAATTTGCTCTCTTGTCACATCATTATCCTCTCAGATCATTTTAATTATGAACATTCTGAACTCCCTTTCTGTCATTCCTTCTACCCTGCTGTCTTTGGGTTCTCTTGATATATATATCATCTAGGTTTGTTTGTGACAGTTTCCGTGTTTTTTCATGTTACTCGTTTATCTTCCCCTCCAGTAATGTGAATCTGAGGGGTTGCAATTTCCCTGTGAAGTCCTAAAGTGTCCCTGCGGATTTCTAGTAACTCACCTGATGTTTGAGTGATGCTTGATCAAGCGGTGACCCAAGAAATGTGCTATCCCACTACCTCCAGGTTGGGAATGATCAATGCTTCTGGGCAGAGGCAGCCTGGTGTTGATAGACAATTAGATACAGCAAGGTGCTAGACCCCTGTCCACGGTGTGGACCAGGGCACTAGACCAAGTTGGGGTGGGGGCACAGAACTGTGCTCAGTGATGGAGACACTGGCCTTGAGAGTCCAGGCAGGCCTGAACTCCTCACTGGGAGCTCAGGCTGTGGCAGGTGGTTGCTCTCACCCAGGGACACTGTAAAATGTCCCCAAAGGCCCTAAGCTCCCCGCTGGAGCCAGCGACACCAGCTGCTCCAGGCCAGACCTCCCCAGGAGCCACCACGCAGCACCTCGGAAGACCAGATCTCAGCTCCGAGGACTCAGACAGCTGGAGATGGTCGCTCTCTGCCAGGGAAGCTGCAAAATGGTGCCAAGGGGTCCAAACTCCCCTCCAGAGCATGCCACCCCATTGGCTCCTGGCCAGACCTCTCCAGAAGCTGTGGTGCAGTGGCTCTGAAGACTGGACCTCAGCTCTGAGGACTCAGGCAGCCGGAGATGGTTCCTCTTTGCCAGGGAAGTTGCAAAATGGCGCCAAGGGGTTCAAAATCCCCGCCGGAGCCTTGAGTCAGGTTCTTGATGAGTTGCTTGATGCCTCACTACGTTGCTGATGCTGACCTCCAACATGCAATCTTCTACCTCAGCATCCTGAGCCACTGTGATTACAGGTATGTGCTGTGTTGGTATTTTTGTGGTTTTGAGATGCAAGAGTTCTTTATATACTCTGGAATATTAACATACATACCCATACATACATACATGCATATGCATAAATACACACAAAATTGTTTTTCAAATAGCTTTCCCATTACTTAGGTTGACTTTCCTGTTAATACATATTGGAATATAAAAGCTTTTAATTTTGATGAAATCAGGATTAGCTGCTATTTTTGTCATATGCAAGCATCCATTGCCAAATTCAAGGTAAAAAAAATTTAGTGTCTTGCTTTCTTTTAAGGAATTTATCCTTTTTATAAAAAAAGTTGTAGATGGACACAATACCTTCACTTCATGTGTTTATTTCTATGTGGGGCTGAGGATTAAAACCAGAGCCTCGCACATGCTACATTTGTGCTCTACCATTGAGCTACAACCCCAGCTCAGAATTCTATAATTTTAACTGTCATATTTAAGCATAGCTGATAGATTTCATTTTTGAATGTGGTGTAAGTTACTTCAAATAAATTCTTTTGCATGTGGATATCCATTTGTCCCAGCAGCATTGGTGACATTACTATCATTTCCCAATTGTGTACTCTTGTCAAAAATCAAATGGCTGGGCTGAGGTTCTGGCTCAGTGGTAAAACACTTACCTAGTATGCATGAGGCACTAGGTTCAATTCTCAGCACCACATACAAATAAATAAATAAAGGCTCATCAACAACTAATAAGATGTTTAAAAAAATCAAATGACCACAAATACATGAGTTTATTTCTGGGTACTTTTTTCCAATTAGGCTTTGTTTGTGTGTGCTTATACCATTACAACATTGTTTTGATTACTATAATATTGTCATAAGTTTTGAAATCAGAATATATGAGTCCTCTGATTTTTTTTCCAAAAAAATTTTATGTTAGTGGGCCCTGCAGTTTTGTTTGAAGTTGATAATCAGCTCTTATTTTGGCAAAATCATACAGTTAGGGTATTGACAGAGATGATATTGAATCCATAGATTGTCTTGAGAAGAATTCCATTTTTGGCAAAATTAACTCTAATCCATGAACATTGGATGTTTTCCTACATATTTTGAAAAGTTTTAAATTTTTTGAACAATTCTATATATTTTTGATGTAGAAAAATTTCCCTTTTGGTCAAATTTGTTCCTATGCATTTTAATATTTATATGAAATATAAATGAATAATTATTGTATTATATTAAATTTTTCATTGCCAATATATAAAACAGATGATCTTTTCAGTATTCATCTCATAATGCAATTTAACTGATTTCATTATATTGGCTCTGACAGTGGTATTTTTCCCTCAAATACTTTGGGGTTTTCTGTATACAGCCACTTCCTCATGTGGGTCCCCTTGCATGAATAAACCTGAGTTTCTCAATCCTTCAAGTGGTGTTTGGTTTTTGGGTAAGAGTGATTTCCATAGCAATAGAGTGCTGTCATTTATATAGACATGAAACTCTAGTATACTTTCCATTTTCTAATTAAAAGCATAACACAAATTTGTAATTTTTATAGCATGAATTATCAAGGCCAGTAGTTTTCCATGTTTTCTTCTACAATTGGAATTTGTCATTTTGACCTCATGTGAAACCCTATTAGTAAATAGGGTTTAGTAAATGAAAAGACTGTCACTACCTAAGGCAACTTAGGTATCTTTGAAAGGCTGAGATGCACAGACTGCATGATTCAAAGTCTGGGGTTGTGGCTCAGTGGTAGAGCACTTGCCTAGCACATATGAGGCACTGGGTTCAATCCTCACCACCACATAAAAAATAAAGCAAAGGTATTGTGTCTATCTACAACCAAAAACATTTTTTAGAAGAAGTTTCTGAATACATAGCAAGAATTTCTTCACCTCCTTTGTGATTATGAGTGGGCAAACACCTGTAATGCTAGCTATTTGGGAGGTTAAGGATCATATGCTTGGAGCCAGACTGAAACAAATTAGGAAGGCTGAAGCAAGTTATTGAGACACTGTCTCAAAAGAAAAAGGGCTGAGGATGTAACTAAGTGATAAGCCCCACTGAGTTCAATCCCTGGGGGTAAAATTTGGACCCAATACACTAAAATGTATTAAAACTGTTAAAATGATGTTTTGACATCTTAGAATCATGACATGTAAAATCTTTTTATTTTAGAGAATCTTTTCCACAGCTGATTATAAGGTCACTGGAAACTTTTTCTAAAAAATGTTAGTTGTATTTAGACACAATACTTTTGCTTTATTTCTTTATTTTATTTTTATACGGTGTTGATTGAACCCAGTGCCTCACACGTGCTAGGCAAATGCTCTACAACTGAGCCAGAACCTCAGACTCTGGAAAATCCTTTTAAAGATATATTTTTTGTACATTTTTATGGTGCACATTGTGGTAATTCAGTACATGTATAATTTCGAGCAATCAGATGATAGCAATAAGTGTTTCCATCTCTTCAACTGTTAATTACTTTAATGTGTTGGAAATTTCCATTTGAAACAAGTTTTAGGATGCTGTAGCCAATAGATATGCTACTTTGCCAATGAAGTACCTGAGGTGATACCTCCACACTGTTTTTGGTGCCCCTCACTGAACTCTTCTGATCTGTCCTGTCCTTGCTGTTCCTGTTCTCTGGTGACCACTATTACCTTCTGTTCTACTAGATTTATGTATTGCTTTCTAAAAATAAATGAGAGCATGTGGTGTTTGACCCTCTGTATGGAGTGTTTTTCTCTGTGTATTGAGTGCATTTCACTTAACATAATGAAGGTCACTGGGAATTTTTATCAGGGTAAGGTGCATAGAACAGAAAATGTACCATTTTGATGCTTTCTAAGAATACAGGTCAGAGGAAGAAAGAACATTCATACTATTGTGAAAACAACCACCATCCATCTCCAGCACTTTTTCTTCTTCCCAGACTATCCCTGTGAAGCTATCAAATGAGACTCCTCACTGATCCCCCTCCTCTTCTCTGGTGATTGCCATTCTATTTTCTGTATGTGCAAGTATCTACTGTCAGTTCCCTTTTCTACATTAGAATCTAACAACATTGTTTCTTTTTCAAAAAAATATTTTCAGTTGTACATGATCACAATGCTTCTATATATTTATTGTTATGTGATGCTGAGGGTGGAACTCAGTGCCTCACACATGCTAAGCAAGTGCTCTACTCTGAGTCACAACACCAGTACCAGCATTGGTTCTTTTGTGATTGGGAGTTTGCTTGAAATAATGTTTTCAAGGTTCATGAAGTCCTCAGGCATTTATTTTTCTGTTCCAGGGTGAATAATATTCCATGGGATGCCCAAGCCATGTTCTGTTTATACATTCATATGATTTTGGAAATTGGGTTGTTTCCACCTTGGGCAATCCGTAAGAATATGAATGTATTAGTTTACATATGATAACTTTGGTCCCTGATTTATAGTCATTTTAGCAGATTAATAAAAGGACCAGTTAAAATCCCAATAACAGACCTCAGAGAAATACAGCAAGCAATAATGAAGTTCATTTGGATGAATAAGAGACCCAGAATAAATAAAATGATTCTTAGCAAGAAGAGTGAAGCAGGGGGTATCACAATACCAGACCTTCAACTATACTACAAAGCAATAGTAATAAAAACAGCATGGTATTGGCACCAAAATAGACAGGTAGATCAATGGTGCAGAATAGAGGACACAGAGACAAACCCACATAAATACAGGTATCTCATACTTGACAAAGGAACCAAAGACATGCAATGGAGAAAAGATAGCCTCTTCAACAAATGGTGCTGGGAAAATGGGAAATCCATATGCAGCAAAATGAAATTTAACCCCTCTCTCTCACCCTGCACAAAACTCAACTCAAAATGGATCAAGGACCTAGGAATTAGACCAGAGACCTTGCACCTAATAGAAGAAAAAGTAGGTCCAAATCTTCATCATATTGGCCCAGGACCAGATTTTCTTAACCTGACTCCCAAAGCACAAGAAATAAAAACAGGAATCAATAAATTGGATAGATTCAAACTGAAAAGCTTTTTCTCAGCAAAGGAAACAATCAGCAATGTGAAGAGAGAGCCTTCAGAGTGGGAGAAAATCTTTGCCACACACACATCAGATAGAGCACTAATCTCTAGAATCTATAAAGAACTCAAAAGAATTTACACCAAGAATACAAATAACCCAATCAATAAATTGGCTAAGAAAATGAGCAGACACTTCACAGAAGAGGATCTACAAGCAATCAACAGATATATGAAAAAATGTTCAGCACCCCTAGTTATAAGAGAAATGCAAATCAAAACTACCCTAAGATATCATCTCACCCCAATTAGAATGTCCATTATCAAGAACACAATCAACAATAGGTGTTGCCAAGGATGTGGGGAAAAAGGTACACTCATATATTGCTGATGAGGTTGTAAATTGGTGGAGCCACTCTGGAAAGCAGTATGGAGATTCCTTCAAAAACTTGGAATGGAACCACCATTTAATCCGGCTATCCCACTCCTTGGCCTATACCTAAAGGAGTTAAAATCAGCATACTATAGTGATGCAACCACCTCAATGTTTATTGCAGCCCAATTCACTATGGAAAGATTGTGGAACTAACCTAGATGCCCTTCAGTAGAGGAATAGATAAAGAAACTGTGGTATATAAAAACAGTGGAATATTATTCAGACATAAAGAATAATAAAATTATGACATTTGCTGGTAAATGGATGGAATTGGAGAAGATCATGTTAAGTGAAATAAGTCAATCCCAAAAAAGCAAAGACTGAATGATATCTCTTCTAAGTGGTTGATCGCACAGAGCGGGGGTAGGGGGAGGCATGGGATGAATGGAGAAAGGATGGAGAGTATAGACGAAAATGAGCGGTGGGTAGTGGGTGGAGAAGGAAAGAGAATGAGACAAACATCTATACCCTATGTGTATGTATAAATATGCAAATTGTATGATTCTGCTTTGTGTACAACCAGAAAAATGATAGTTGTGCTCCAGTTGTGTACAATGAATTAAAATGGACAGTTGATGGATAAGGTAGGTAATTCATGGCAATAAATATTGACATATTAATTGGGAAAATACAACTCATTGAAGTACTTATTAAAATGTGCTGTACACCCTCAATGTGTTTATGTGTGACTAACCTAGGCCATGAAGCTGAGACCCACCTTATGAAATGACATGCTGATGACAAATAGATATATTGTGTGCCTATGTTATCTTAGAAAGGTACATGATTGACATTTCTATGACATATTTGTTATTCACATGTCAAAAATATGCAGATTTAACAAAACATGCATATTTCCATATTCATTTAATCCAGAGAGCATATATTCCATGCCATAATTTATTGTTCAGAAATCAGCAAATGGCACATTAGGAGAAGTTATCCATTATAGTAGTTAACTATGTGCTGTCTTCCTCATAAAGATTTCAAGAGGTTAATAATTTGCTTTTCAGTAAAGATTAGCAAGAAAGGACAGGTTGTGGCATAGCCATTGGCCACAATCATCTGGATATAATGACAAACTGGGTCATTGTTCCACATAATTCTGGAGGAGGAGAAGATGCAGTCCAAACAGTACATAAGCACAAAGAAACTCATGAGCAGAAGGATGGTCCAGGTGGCCCTCTGAACAGGGGAAGCTTTTGGAGAAAGGCTGGTGCTGTGAAGGTACTGGAAATGCCCCTTATGCCTGCATAAGAGAACTACCATGTACCCACTCGAGAGGGCCATGAGTCCTATAAGAAAGACATCCCAGAACACACCTAATACAGAAAATAATTGCCTTTGAAGGTAACTCTTTGATAAAATAATGCAGGATTTAGTCTTAAACATAAAACCATTTGAGTTTGCATTAAGGATGGCTGTAGAGGAGTATGAGAAGGGAGCACTCAAGACCATGTAGAAGATCCACAGGAACATGAGGGAACACAGGTTCTGATGTGGGGATTTAGGTTTGAACTTTGCCAAGCAGGAGCTTCTGAGGCTGAGGGTGATGGCCTGGAGGACACTCAGCAGGCAGGTGGCACAAATGGAAAAGCCCCTCAAAAATCTGTACAAGTAGATAAATGATTTACATTTGATATCATTCCAAAAGTCCTGAGACACAAAACCATTTGTACCCATGTACCCCAAAATTATCAGCATCCCTAAGTGGATTAGGGCCAAGAGACCAATGATCAGGTCAGTGGATTTGAGCCTGTGCTGGAGAAGGAATGTAAAGATGTGGAAGAGAAGAAGAATGGTATTGGCTGAGATCCCAAGGCCAACTTCAGAGAAAAGTGCATTTCTTATGCCAGTAAAATCATGTAATTGGCTGGTATTTTTCGTCTTTTGGACAAGGAATCTCATAGTATCTATCTATAGAGAAAATGAAGACAAAGTCATTGTTTCAAATGTGTCAATTCCATGAATCTCAGCCTATTCTATTACAATCAGGAAATGTGGGGATTCATCCCAACACACCCTTTTTCCACGTCAGCACTCAAACCTCTCTGATATGCTCCTGGTGCCATTTTCCCATTATTACTAAATCATGTCTGGACTGTGTAATGATTGTTGTGGTCCCACTGTACGTTGGCTTTTCTATCCATTCAGAATTAACATATTATTGACAATTATAATCACATCTTGATGTTTTCTGGGGTACTGTCTTACTTGGTTTTCATCTTTCTCCTCTTTCTTAAATCCCAGGTACATATTGAAAATTACAATTTTGATGAATTTAATTGGGAAGATGGTATAATAGTGAAGAATTGCAACTCTCAAGAAATTACTATCAATGGGATAATTTTATACAGGAATGCATTATTTCAGTGCTGTCTTTATTCTGGTTATCAGAGCTAATATTTTAATATATCAACTGAACCAATATTGAGAGGTGCATGCTGTAGGACAAATTGTTTGAATTTGCATCCCTGATCTTCCATTGAGTTCCTTGTAACCTTGAGCAGTCTATGATGGTCAACCCTGATCATCTCATCTATAAAGTATGGGCAGCAATATTATCTGGATTCTAGAGCTGTTTAATATAAAAGAAGATGATGTACCAAAAATGGAAGTGTTTATGGACATAGAATGACCTCTGGAAATACTGACCATTATGTTTTAATTATTCACTTGCTCATACATGTTCCTTGGAAGATTTAATTCAGTTTTTAAAAAATAATTATTACCTCTATTCCTGCCACAAAATTTTTTCTAATGTTAGAATGTTTTAGTCACATCTTTAGCAAGATCTAAATGGTGGTATTTTAGGAGTGTCTTTGAATCCCCACACTGTCCATCTTATGTAACTGTTATTATCATCACCAAAATAGCTGTCCTAAGTGAGCCAAATGCAGTTAACAAAAATTAGTAAGACATATTCTAATGTTTTCTACTAAGTTACATGGAATTTGGGTGGTAAATCAAATCACTGTTAAAATAGATCCAGAGGCATTCTTTGTAATATTCTCAGTAAAGAAAAAACATTTGAACAAAACATGAAAGATGGAACTCCAAAAGAGTCCCAATTTTTATCTCACGAAGCCATTTTCTCATTCAGAGTCCCAAGCATAAACCTGATGCAGAAAATTAGATATTGACCAACTGATGGAATATTTCCTATATGAAGCACATTTGTGCATTAATTCAAGTGTCTGAAATAGTAGGTGGTTATTTTAAACATTTTACAGCCACATATTAAAAACAGTCAACAGAAAATTGTGTGTGAGGCATATCATCTCACAACTCTTTCAAACATGTAGATCTATATGGTAACATACAAAAATAAACCAGAAAATTTAACTATACATGAATATAGAATATCATTTAAAAATCCAATATGATGTAGATACTTGGTTAAAACATGAAACTTGATCTTTTTAGTTTCAATTTTAATTTGAAGCTACTATTTGTACTTGGGTTTGGGAATATAATTCAAGATGTGTATTCCGTGTGTAGTGATAAAATCAGAGTGATTTTCATCTACTCATATATTATCATTTTTATGTTTGAAATCTGAAAACACTTCTCTGGTTATTTTGAATTGTATAAGTAGTGATTATAGACTGTAATCAGTTTATTATGCTATGAAACCTGAGTTACTTTCCCCTCTTAATGCTTTTTGGCACTCCTTACAGTAGAGACAGTACACTGTCTCTCTCATTTCCTTTCTGATACATCTGGGAAGCATTTCTGCCTTTGGCTTCTGTGTGATAAACTTTTTCAGCTTCAACACATGAGTGAAAACATGCAGTATGTGTGGAAAATGAAAACTCTCTAACACCGCTAGGAAAAGACAATCTTTTCCCCAAGTAATGATCAGGTACAGCAACACAATATTCCTTATCACTCATTGAATGTTTGGGGATCATCTCCAATTATAATTCCAGAAAAAATTAGAAAGATATATACAACAATTGTACATATGTGTCCAAACTTTTATGAGTCAAGTTTGATCTCTAGGATGCAGTTGTCTTATTTTGTGGTATTTATTTACAAATAAGTGGCATATGTTCATTCTTATGAATTTATGTCACATAAGTCAAAGGCTTTACATGTATTTTTATAGTAAAAACTTAAGAAAATCCATATTAGTGTGTAAAAATAACCTTTGCAACCTGTATTGGGCCAGGCATAGTGGCACATGACTGTCATTCACTTGCTGAGGATGCCGAGACAGCAGGATTAAAAGTTCAAAGACTCAGTACTTAGCAAGGCCCAAAGCAACTTAGAGGGACCATATCTCAAAATAAAATAAAAAAGGCTGAGGATTTGTTTCTGTGGTTGAACAGTCTGAGATCAATTCCTGGTGCCAAACAAACAAATGAAACAAAAGCAAAAGCTTTAAAATTTCCTTTTCTTCTAAGAGGAAAGTTCATTGCATTGAGTTCATTCATTAAAAGAATAAAAAGTCAACAAATAAATGACATAACATTACATCTGAAAGTCCTAGAAAAAGAACAAACCAACACCAAAAACAATAGAAGACAGGAAATAATTAAATCAGAGCTGAAATTAATAAAATTGAAACAATTTAAAACATTGACAAAACAAAAACTTGGCTCTTTGGGAAAAATCAATAAAGTTAATAAGCCCCTGGCCACACCAACAAAGAGAAAAAGAGAGAAAACATAAATTACTAAAAT
Source organism: Glaucomys volans (assembly GCA_020662805.1). Classification (NCBI taxonomy): domain Eukaryota; kingdom Metazoa; phylum Chordata; class Mammalia; order Rodentia; family Sciuridae; genus Glaucomys; species Glaucomys volans. The sequence goes on along the minus strand of JAJEJO010001638.1, from coordinate 21,621 downwards.
ATGTGATAAAAATATTACAATGGACACAACTCAAATACAGAAGATAATTAGAAACTATTATGAAAATTTACACTCCATAAAATAGAAAATATTGAAGACATTGACAAATTTCTTGAGACATGACTTTCCTAAACTGAATCAGGAGATCACACATGATTTAAACAGAAAATTTTCAAACAATGAAACAGAAAATGCCATTGAAATCCTACCAGTTAAGAAAAGCCCAGAACCAGACAGAGTCTCAGCCGAGTTCTACAAGACCTTCAAAGATTTAACAACAAAACTCCTCAAGTTATTCTATGAAGTAGAAAATGAGGAAACCCTTCCAAACTCATTCTGTGAGGCTAAAATCACCCTGATACCAAAACTGAAGACACATCAAGTAAAGAAAACTTCAGACCAATATCCCTCATGAGTATCGATCCAAAAATTCTCAGTAAAATTCTGGAAACATGAACAAAAACATATTTAAAAGATCGTGCACCACAATCCAATGGAGTTCATCCCAGGGAGGCAAGATTGGTTCAACATATGGAAATCAATAAACATAATTCATCATATCAATAGGCTTAAAAACAAGAATCATATTATCCTCTCAATAGATGCAGAAAAAGCATTTGGCAAAATATAGCAGCCCTTCATGTTCAAAACACTAGAAAAAGTAGGTATAGTAGGAACATACCTCAACATCATAAAAGTCATATATGCTAAAACCAACATAATTCAAAGTAGAGAAAAATTGAAAGCTTTCCCTCTAAAAACTGTAAAAATACAAGGATGGCCTCTCTCACCACTTTTATTTGACATTGTCCTTGAAACTTTAGCAAGAGCAATTTGAATAAAGAAATTAAGGTATACAAATGAGTACAGAAGAATTCAAACTATCACTATTTGCAGATGATATAATTCTATATTTGGAAGTTCCAAAATATTCCACCAAAAATCTTCTAGAACTAATAAATGAATTCAGCAAAGTAGCAGGATATTAAATCAATGCCCCAAAATCAAATGAATTCCTGTAAATCAGTAATGAATCCAGTCAGAGAGAAATAAAGAAAACTACCTGATTCACAATCACCTGAAGAAAATACTGGGGAATCAATCTACAAAAGTGGTGACACACCTCTACAATGAAAGCTATAGGACACTAAAGAAAAGAAATTGAAGAAGACTTTAGAGGGTGGAAAGACTTCCCCTGCTCCTGGATAGGCAGAATTTAAATTGTCAAAATGTTCATACTATCAAAACCACTATATATATTTAATGTAATTCCTATTAAAACCCCAATGACATTCTTCATAGAACTAGAAAAAGCAATCATGAAATTCATGTGGAAAAATAAGAGACCTAGAATAGTCAAAGCAATCCTCAGCAAGAAGTGACGCAGGAGGAATCACAACACTAGACTTCAAACTACACTACAGAGCTATAGTAATAAAAACAGCATGGTGTTGGCAACAAAAGAGACATGTAGACCAATGATACATAATAGAAGACAGAGAAAATTCTACATAAATATAGGTATCTCATACTAGACAAAAGTGTCAAAAATATTAACTGGAGAAAAAAATAATTTAATAAATGGTATTGGGAAAAATGGAAAGCCATATGTAACAAAATGAAATTAAACCCTTGCCTCTCACCCTGCACAAAATTCAACTCACTGTGGATCAAATGCTTAGGCACTAGAACAGAGACCCTGTGATTACCAGAAGAAAATGTAGGCCCAAATCTTCACTATGTTGGCCTAGACCTGACTTTCTTAACAAGACCCCTAAAGCACAAGAAGTTAAATCCAGAATCAATAAAAGGGATAGATTCATACTAAAAAGTTTTTTTTTTCAGCAAAAGAAACAATCATTAATGTGAGGAGAGAGACTAGAGGTTGGGAGGAAAATCTTTACCAAATGCACCTCAGGAAAATCATTAATCTCTAGGATATACAAAGAATTGAAAAACCCTTAAGACCAAAAAATCCAAATGCCAATCAGCAAATGGGATAAGGAACTGAACAGACACTTCACAGAAGAAGATACACAATCAATCAACAAATATATGAACAAATTTTTCAACATCTATAGCAATCAGAGAAATGCAAATCAGAACTACTCTAAGATTCATTTCACTTCAATCAGAATGGCAATTATCAAGAATACAAGCAACATTAAATGTAGGTGAGGATGTGGGGAAAAGACACACTCATACATTGCTGGGGGGAGTGCAAATTGGTGCAATCATTATGGAAACCAATATGGAGATTCCTCAGAAAACTTTGAAAAGAACCACCATTTTACCCACTTATCTCACTCCTTGGTTTATACTCAAAGAACTTAAAATCAACATACTACAATAACACAACCACATCAATATTTAGAGCAGTTCAATTCACAATAGCTAAACTATGGAGCCAACATATGCCCTTCAACAGATAAATGGATAAAGAAAAATTGGTATATAAATATATATATATATACATATATATATATATACACACACACACAATGGAATATTCCTCAGCTTAGCTTTAATGAATGAAATCTATAGATAAAGAAACTGTGGTATATATGCACAATGGAGTATTACCCTGACATAAAGGAAAATGAAATTATGACATTTGCAGGTAAATGAATGAATTTGGAGAATGTCATGCTGAGATTAGCCAATACCAAAAAACTGAAGTCCAAATGATCTCTCTGATAAGTGGATGATGATACATATGCAGAGTGGGAGGGAGGCAAAAATGGAGGAAGCATGTATTCCAGAGGGGAAAAAGAGGGGTGGGATCAGGTTGGGGGGTAAGAATAATAACAGAATGGGATAAGCATCATTACCCTATGTACATATTTGATTACACAAATGTTGTGACTCTACTTCATGTACAACCAGAGAAACAATAGCTGTACCCCATTTGTGTACACTGAATCAAAATAAATTATTTTAAAAAAATACAATTCTTCTATTAAAAAAAATTCTGGCATTTGTTGGTAAGTGTGTTGAGTTAGAGAGTATAATGCTAAGTGAAATAAGCCAAACCCAAAAAACCAAAAGCTGAATAATTTTCTCTGATATGTAGAAGCTAATTCACAATAAGCAGGGTAGGGAAGTGTTAATTTGCAGTAGTTAGAGGGGAGTAAAGGGAAGGAATGGATAATGGGGAAGGAATGATAGAGTGAAATAGAAGTTACTACCTCTTGTACATGCACGACTTCATGATCAATGTGATCCTGCAGTATGTATAATCAGAGAAAAGAGAGATGATACTCTATCTATGATCTATCAAAATGTAAAAATGCATTCTAGTGTCAGGTACAACTAATTACAACAAATAAAATAAAATTAAAAAATAAAATTCCCTTTTCTCATCAACCAAAAATAAATGTTTTTTTTAATGAAACAATGCAAAACATTTTTTCAGGTTATTTTATCATTTCTGGAATATGCAGGATCATTTTTAATTCATGTTAAACACTTGAGCCTTACAAAAACCAAGTATTAAAACACTCATTGAATGACATGTTTTAATGACCTGTGTCTCAAAGCCTTTGGATTACATTAAGTTCAGAGTGAGTGAAGAACCTGCAGTCCTGCAAATGGGAGTAAGGACAAGTAGGACTACATAGATACCATGAATATGCAATCATATTCAGGAATTCATGGATTTTTTTGTTCATTACCTTAAAACCACTAAAAATTTTTTTCTGAAAGTGAATTTCTGTATTAGTAACAGGAAAATTTAGATTCTGTCTTGATAAAACCATGAAATAAAGTGACACATTTTGATGTATTCCTAAGCAGAACTCATCTTATGTGGTGCCAGAAGAAACCACAGAAAAATACTTTTCTAGTTATTCTGCTGTCTCCAGTTTTGAACCACAATCATATCACCAAATGATATACAGCAAGTATATATGATTAAAATTATGTAAATATATCATAGTATTATTGTAAAGAAAGGTCTATAGTACTATCCATGATGATGTACCTTTGTTGTTAGAAAGCGTCCTAGGGAATGGGGACCATTCATAAATATAAGCTAAGAGAAATCCTTTGGCACATCCATTCCCAGATGTGCCCATTGCAATCCTGCCTGACACATCACATCTAGGAGACCAGGGGACAAGACACAAACTCTGTGAAATCAGTGGGTTAATCTGAGAAACACTCCTCCAACAGTGTCTTAGGAGTGATACTGCTAGCTTGTGTCCTCAATGACCTCTTGTACTATTCACTAATATTTTACTTTACTCACGAGAGAAATCAAGGTGCCCCCAGACTAAACATTCTGTGTGTAAAGACAAATAAATCACAGTGAATTTAGCATGGATTTCTGAAATACATCCCATTTGAAGAACCCACATCTGGTGAGAGAAAGGAAGGATCAAGGGAGCAGATGAGAAAAACAGATGACACAGGAAAAAACAAAATGGAAAAGCAAAAATCCCAGAACTTTGGTTCGGTAGAAGTGATAGTAAAGCCTGGGGGACCCTCATGGTTAAGACCCCCTTATCTGTATCAAGGAAGCAGTCATGTTAGTGTGCCTTTCTGCCATTGCCAAAATCATGGGCAGTTGTTTGACACATGCATCCTTATACATATTCCCCAATCTAGTGATAACTGCTCAGGCAGTGGACATGAGCTGGAGTTCAGGACAGAAGTATAGAGAATTAGAGAAGGAGGACATGGTTCTGCACACCCCCACTGCAAGTTGAATACTTAGGACTTTCTGTGTGGGAAGATTCCAGGGCAAAGGACTGAAGGGAGCACACATCTGTTCTCTCATCTGCAGTGTGAGCATCAGCCTGCCCCTCAATTTGGCATGAGATGACAGACAGATCCTATCATGTACTTACCACTTAGCTGTGGATGTGCAGACTCATACGCCTCGGACTGTTATTGTCACAGAGCTGTTTCACCACTGTTGCCAATCCTCACATCCTCCTTCTCTATTTAATAAGGTAAAAATAGACAAAGGGGATGGGGGATGTCAGACTGGTCCTGCTCCAAGCAAGTGTACTTGAATCTGAGGTGCATAAAGGCAGCACCTGCTACCTTGTAGCATTACTTATGCTGAAAATCTATGAAGAGCACTAGGGAGCAATGGCTGGCACTTCAGGGAAGGAGAAACCATCACATGGCAGATGTCAGTCCTGAAGTCACATCTGCCATGCAATTCACAAACTCCAGGAACATGATTAACAAAATCCTGGACAATGTTTGGGCAAATGAAGGGCAATTATGTGTGAGAAATAGAGGTGAGTATTATTGGTTGATTTTGTAAATTTTGGGGGTTGCAATATGCAGCTCAGTGTTCTTGTAGAGCTATAGTATTTATATTACAGCTATTTTAAAATTTCTCCTGAGAGAATCCACTAGAAGAAAAAGTGTTCTTATTAATAATATTTTTAGTTGTAGATGAATACAATACCTTTATTTTATTTACTTATTTTTATGTGGTGCTGAGGAGGGAATCCAGTGCCTCATTCTACCACTGAGCCACATCCCCAGCCCATGAAAGAGTTGTTTTTAAAGCAAAAAAACCGTAATAACAGGAAGCCCAAGAGATGCTTCTTTGCAGATCCCAAGTTGTCATTACTGGGAAACCCAAACAGCCCTACAGGAGAGTTTATTGCCCTGCTTGATTTAGTGTATAAGATTCAAGTCCTGCTTTCTTCCTTAAAAAGTTTGACTTTCCATTCTCATCTGTTCTTTGTGTCTTTGTTACAAGAAGAGGAGATGGGTTCACATTTATCTGTTCATGGTAATGACATGAGAAGTTGAGTTTGTGAAAAAATCTGAAAGTTATGTACAGTGACGAAGACAGGATGGCATTCAAGTGACCAAAATGCTCCTCTAAACAAAATCATATTCAAACATTTCCATTGTGATGGAAATTGGAAAAAGTATCCTTTTTAGTGACTAAAATATTAAAGGTTAATGAACACAAATGAACACAAATATTCTTCCCCTAGACTCTCAAGAATTATATTCCTGGGTGTTTTGAAACCATTAATGGGAAATCACTGACTCGTTCATTTGATTTTTCACAATATTTAATATATACCTAATCATTCTCATCTTGGACATCTGATTTGACATTTTCTAATTGAATGAGTACAGGGTAAGGGAGTTTTTAAATGGTGAAATTAATTTGGATCTGAAGACTTCATGAGAAAATACATGTAGGTATTTTATAGCAATGTGAGTCCTTCCCTACAAAATGACATTTTGTATATGGAATGTCATTTCCTTTTAAAGATTTAAAAACTTACAATGACTCAAACTTTAGAAATTACTTACATCAACAATAGTTCCATTTGATTTATGAAGATGACAGAAGCAAAACTTAAATAGTAAAAATGTTAAATTAATACTTATGGCTGACCTGATAATATGTACACCAGTAGGTAAAGTTTAAAATCTTTAGATGACATACCATATTTAAGTTTCTGACCAGAAGCCAGAAAAAATGGAGAACCAAATTAATTGATATTTGCTATGCAAAAATTGACTAAGTTTACAAGAATCTAAATTAAAGAAGCAAACATTCTTAAAAGAATATACTCTCATTACACCACACAGGTCATAGTCCTCTGAGCTGATTGGGACTGCTGGACCTGAGGTCTCCTCTGCTGTTACTGGAAACCTCACTGGTGGACTCAAATTCCCTCCTTACACAGCATTTATTGAACCCACCTGCACCCTATTTCTTCATCTGAGGACACAGTGGCACTTACCTAGATGGTGAGGCATGAGGACTGCATGCAGCTGAGAGGAGCACAAATAGTTGCAAGTTTTAAGGACAGGGTGCCTTAAGTCTCTCTCCATGGGACTATAATTTTAATATCTATAAACAGGTGACAAGATCTCACTGGAGAACACAGAACTGTGGCTTTCCCAGTGGAACATGTTATCTGTCTCTTAATTTTACTTTATTCCCTGATGGATAATAGTAAACTTTGGAGAGCTAGGCTCTAAACTTTTTTATAACTTCCTTGGGCACATGTGAAGAGGGACCTTGACTGGAATCATGTCTCCATCATGTTGAAAACTCTGGTTAGTCTCACTCTGATCCCAAGATAAAATTAGTCCAAACCCATTCCACAATATACAATGCCTCAACTTTGGGGTGTGCTTTCCTGATATCTCCCATGGCTTCCTAGTGGATCTGAAGGTCCGCTCTATATGATGTGTGATGGGACCCTCTTCCATTGTTCCTACATGGATCACCCAGGTTCTGGGTACTCTTATTTCTGTATGCCATCATTTGCAATCTGGCAGTTTTGTGACTCAGGGTCTGAGTAAAATATTAAAATCAATCTGAAGTGGAATGAGAAGTAAAAATGTAGAGACAGGCTGAGGAGGTAAGAGGCAGATTAAACATAGTGAGAACTGAGGCAGATCCTGAGCTGGGAGTCTGCTCTAAGGGAACTGCACAATCCATTCTCATCCTCACTAATGGAAATGGGAAGCCTATACTTTCTCTGAGAGAAACTAGGTAAAATTAGGCTCACTCTCTTCTGTATTACACATGAAGTTATATAAAGCATTATAGAGTTTGTTTCTGTTAGGTAGAAGGGAATGAAGGGAGGGGAAGTAGTATGGGGATAGAAAGCATAGTAGAGTAAAACAGACATTATTACTTCATAAACATATAGAACTGCATGACCAATGTGATCCTACAATATGTACAGTCAGAGAATGTGAAATTACAGTCCACATATGTATGATTTATCAAAATGTATAATTCATCCTACCATCATGTACAACTGATTAGAAGAAATAAAAAATTATTTAAAAAGAGATGAAATGGAACCTGTGAGCTGGAGTCCAAAGAAAGTAAAATCACTTCAAGTAGACCCAATGATGTTCCAGATGTTTGAATCAGAAGATAATTTTATCACAGCCCTTATCTACTATCTCTCTGAGATTACTGGAGTGGACACTCTCTGTTTGTAGTGCAGGGTTTCTAAGGTAGGTAGGAATTGCTGTATGATATGTGTAGGGAAGGCTCCAGAGGTGTGTAGAAAGGGTGATATATGTGAGTAAGCTGGTCTTTCTGAAGTGTGTAAGGAGTTGTCCTTAAGGTTTTTAGGTAGTGCTCTCTGAGATGTGTGTGGGAGTCTCTAGGGTGGATAGGAAGGGCTGTCTGAGATATGTAGAGAGGGTCCTCTGACATGGTCAGGAAACATGATGAGGTGTGTAAGAAGGCTTCATAATATGAGTGGGTGTGCTTCCTGAGATCAAAAGGAAGGCCATTTGAAGTGCATAGGGAAGTGCTATCTGATGAGTATAAAGGGATGTCTGAGGTGTAGTGAGGGTTCTCTGAGGTGAGTAGAGGGTCTCTCTGAGGGCTTACAAATGAGCAGAGTGAGGACACACTGAGGTGTGAAGGGCAGTCATTATGAAGTGTGCAGGCAGTGCTCTGGAGATGAGTAGTGAGGGCTTTCTGAGCTGTGTAGAGAGAGCTTTCTGAGGTGTGTGGGAGGGCTGTGAATTTGGTCAGAGGGCTTTTTGATATCTGTGACATCTCCATGCAGTTCTGGCTCAGTGAGGTGTACACAGAGGGACTTGTGAGGTGAGGAGTGAGAGTTCTCTGAGATGAGTAGGGAGGACACACATATGTCAAAGTGAGGGATCTTGGTAAAGTGGCAGGAGGGATGTGTGATGACTGGTGAGGGCTATCTCAGATGTGTGCTTAGTCTTTTCCGAGGTGTGTTGGAAGGGCATTTTGAGGTTTGTATGGAAGGCTATCTGATGTGAATGGAGGACTCTCGAGTCTGTAGGACAGACTCTCTGCAGTAGGTGAGAAGGCCTTTTGAAATGTGTATGAGAAGTTTATGACTTAAGGGGGAGTGCTTGCATAGGTGAGTAAGGAGGGCTGTTTGAGTTGTATAGGGAAGGCCTTATTAGTGTATAGAGGGATGGTGTGAGGTTTGCAGTGATGGCTTGCAAAGGTGTAGAGGTAGAACTCACTGAGGTGTGTCAGGATGTCTTTCTGAGGTGTGCAGAGACTGCTCCTGAGGTGCATAGTGAGGGATTTCTGAGATTTGCAGGGAGGGCACTCAGACTTTTGTAGGGCCATCTCTCTGAGATTTAGAGGTTGGGGTCTCTGAGCCTTGTAGAGTCAGCTGAAGTTTCTCAGAGACCCCTCTCAGAAAAGCGTGTGGAGCCTCTTGGCTCCTTTAGCTGTCCTCTACCAGCAGTCCCATCTTTCAGGGTCAGAGTCTTTGCAATTATATGCAACTTCTCTTGGAACCATCAAGGACCTTTCTCTCTCCAAAGGCTCTCCTCTTTGTAGAAAGTACACTGGTTAACTTCCTAATTTCTGGGATCATCTTAATCTCCCTTATTTGAATTTTGGGTTCCTCACCAGAGTTGCAGCACCATTAGAGTTGTCCCATCCTCCTTTGGATATTAGCTGACTTTAGAGGGCAAGGGCCAAATATTGGCTGCATTTTCCTTGGTGCTTTTCTTCCTTAACTTTATACTCAAACTTTTTTTAAACATCCAGCAGGCCAGTTTCTCCACATATTAATTGAGAGCAAAGGGTTTTTATATTAGCATCACCCTTCCATTTACTGGAGGTCAGTATAAACACTGGACATTAGTGTTATATTGTGTCTGTCTTGTAGGTGATTACTAATTATCTCAGATTAGCTCAGTTTGTTCTATGAGGAGATGTACTTCTGAGAAACATCTATAGGCAACAGTTATAGACTTTAAAGAAAATTACAAAATGAAATTTACAATAGCAAAAACATATTCCATTTGTATAATAGCTATAATCCAAGCCTGGGACATCTAGTACTGTGATGAATGGAAGACAGACAATAAGGGTGGGAGAAAACACAGATGCAGGAAAGGATATCAAAGACAAAAGGAATTCATTTCTAATGGGATTTCTGCAACTGGGAATGAAACCTTGCTCAAGAGGTCTCCTTCCTCAATGAGCTAGTTTTCTTTCCCTCCATAACTTTATCATATGCTATTTCAAATAGAAGTGGAGAGAGTGGACATCCTTATCTTGTTCCTAATTTAGAGGAAATAATTTCAGTGTTCCCCTGCTTGTTATGAAAAACCAAGAGTCAGCATCATATGTAGACTTTATGATGTTGAGGTAAGTTCTAATCAAACCTACTCTATTCCAGGTTATTAATATGAATTGGCACTAAAAATTTTCAAAGGTTTATTCTGCATTTATTGAGATGAGCATGTGATTTTTGTTGTTAATTCTACTTATATGGTGAATTATATTTGTTTGCACAGGTTGAGCTGATTTTGCACTTGAATGAAATAAACTTGATCATGATATAAAATCTTCTTAATGTGCTTTAGAATATGATTTGCTAATATTTTATTGTGGGGATGTAGAAAGAAGTCACTGGGGTATACGCTCCATAGGATGTGGAAAAGTAACATCCTTGACTGCACATTCAGGGTTATTCATGCTTGTGGAGAAAACTCCCAAGTGAAGTGACCCACCAATGGCCATTGCCCCAGGTGAGCTTCACTCATCCTTCTCTCTCCCTCCTCCCTTTGCAAAACTGTTTGACTCCTAATTGGACCATCCTTACAGACTATCATGTTACACTAGCGGTTTTTTGTTCTTGGACTCCCCTCTTCTATAAAAGTGCTGTACTTCTTTAATAAATCTGAGACTGTGCCTAGAATCTGCTCTCCCAGGGTTGTGGCCTCCGTTTGCCTTACCCCCTCCAGAAGGGAAAAGACCCCACAGGTCGAGGCCTAGCCAGACAGCAACAATATTTTATCAAGTATTTTTTCAAGAATATTCTTAGGGATGTTGCTTTTCAGTTTTCTTTTGCTGATGTGTTTTTACCTGATTTTGGTAGCAGTGTGATACCAACTTCATTAAACCAATGTTGAAGAATTTTCTTTTCTCTTTTCTTTCATGGAGCAATTTGAGAAGCAAATATTTTTTTAAAAAATATATTGTTAATTAGACACAAAGCACTTTATTTATTTATTTATTCATTTTTTTGTGGTGTTGAGGATTGAACCCAGTGCCTCACATGTGCTAGGCATGTGCTCTGAAAGAGAGCTACAACATCAGCATTCATTAATTGTCCTTAAAATATGTGGTAGAATTCAGCTAAGACTACATTTGGTTCCTGCCTTTTCTCTTTTGAAAAGATTTTCAAAAACTATCTTTAGCTGGGCAGAGAGGTGCATGTTTGAATTTTCAGTTGTTTGGTTGTCTGAGGAAGGAGGATCACAGATTCAAATCCTCAGCAACTTTCAAGGGCCCTGAGGGACATAGTGAGACTCTGACTCAAATATAACAAAGTACTAGGGTTGTGGCTTAGTGTTTAATCACCCCTAGGTTCAATCCCTGGTACCAAAATATATATTTGTGGGCGGGAGCAGCGGCAGCGACCAGGCAGCGCAGCTTCGGGAGGCTCCCGCGCGCCGCGGCCCGCAGCACCCGCACGCTCCCCGCCAGGATGCCCAAGAGGAAGGTCAGCTCGGCCGAAGGCGCGGCGAGGGAGGAGCCCAAGCGGAGGTCGGCCCGCCTGTCGGCTAAGCCTGCTCCTGCCAAGGCGGACGCCAAGCCCAGGAAGGCGGCGGGCAAGGATAAATCTTCCGACAAAAAAGTTCAAACAAAAGGAAAAAGGGGAGCGAAGGGAAAACAGGCTGAAGTGGCTAACCAAGAAACTAAAGAAGATTTACCTGCCGAAAATGGAGAAACTAAAAACGAGGAGAGTGCAGCCTCTGACGAAGCAGAAGAGAAAGAAGCCAAGTCTGATTAATCATACACCATGTCTTATCAGTGGTCCCGTTTCCCTTCTTGTACAATCCAGAGGAATATTTTTATCAACTATTTTGTAAATGCAAGTTTTTTAGTAGCTCTAGAAACATTTTTAAAAAGGAGGGAATCCCACCTCATCCCATTTTTTAAGTGTAAATGATTTTTTTTAGAAGTGAAATCATTTGCTGGTTGTTTATTTTTGGGTACAACCAGAAAATAGTGGGATATTGAAATATGGGAGACTTGGACTGGCTTGGGTGTCAGCTTAACATTCCACAGGTGGGGGTTAGTTTTATATCCTACAATACAAAGCATATTAAGTGGCAGTTTGGAGTCACAGTCCTGCATTTAATGTCTTGAATATTTTAAATTACATCTATTCCTGTGTTTTTTAGTAGAATTGTTTCCTGAAGACCACTACTGGATCATTGCTGTCAGAATTGTGTGTACTTTGTAACATCTTTGGTCGTGGAAGTCTTAGTTTTCCTAATATTTTTAATGTGCTGTGAAAGATTGAAAGTTTGAGTATGTAGTGTGTGTTTTGAATTAGTGGGACCTAAATAACAACAGTATTAAAAGATACTGGTACTTGATAAGAAAAATTTGCCTCCAAATTCAAAGCTGGAAAGTCACTGGGATAACTGAAAAAGAATCACAGTACAGGGCTTTTTAGATTTCCGGTACGTGTGTTAAGAATTGTGTACAAAGTGAAATGTCTGTGTACTGATTCTCAATACAGCCAATAAAATCTCAAGTATGAAAGAAAAAATATATATATATATATATTTGTTAGTAAATTATATTTATGTTAATAGCATATTCACTCTGACATATTCATGTATGTACCTAACAAAATATTGTCTCTTTCCTTACTCCCTCACCTTTATCTCTCCTCATCTCTTCTCATTAGCCTCTACTCCACTCTTCTTTACTTCATTTTTAAATATTGTTGTGCCATCATTTAAAATGAAATAGTCCTGGGAGCATGGTAGATTTTGTTAGGTGCTGAAACCATTTGGGGGTTTTCAGCAGAATGTAAATAAACTTGTTTTTAAGGAGTTTATTCAGCTGCTAAATCTAATACTTTGGAATGTTTAGTCCTTCAAATTGACGTCCAATAATTTTTTGTGCTGAGGTAGATTGATTAATGACGTCTTGCAGAAGAAATAAAAATAACCTGAGTATCCTAACAGACATATATAAGATATTCCATCCATCAATATGCAAATACACATTCTTCTCAGCAGCTCATGGATCTTTTTCTAAAATAGACCATAGGTTATGCCACAAAGCTCCTCTTAGCAAATACAAAAAGATAGAGATTCTACCTTGTATTCTATCAGACCATAATGGAATGAAATTAGAAATCAATGACAAAATAAAAACCAGAAACTACTCCCACACCTGGAGATTAAATAATATGCTCTTGAATGATGCATAGATAGCAGAAGATATTAGGGGGAAAATAAAAAAAATTCTTAGAGTTCAATGAGAACAAAGATACAGCATATCAAAATCTCTGGGATACTATAAAAGCAGTGCTAAGAGGAAAATTCATTGTATGGAGCACATTCAATAAAAGAATGAAATGTCAACAAAGAAATGACTTCACATTACAGCTCAAAGCCCTAGAAAAAGAGGAACAGTTCATCACTAGAAGTAGTAGAAGACAGGAAATACGATCAGAGCAGAAATCAATGAAATCGAAAGAAAAGAGACAATTCATAAAATTGACAAAACAAAATTTGGTTCTTTGAAAAAATAAACAAAATTGATAAAACCTTAGCCACACTAATGAAGAGGAGAGAGAAAACTCAAATTACTAAAATTCATGATGAAAACAGAAATATCACAACAGACACTATTGAAATACAAAACATATTTAGAAGCTATTTTGGAAACTTATACTCCAACAAAATAGAAAATCTCAAAGATAACAACAGGTTCCTAGAGGCATTTGAGCAACCCAAACTGAATCTAGAGGATATACATAATTAAAATAGAACAATTTCAAGCAGTGAAATAGAAGTCATCAAAGCCTACCAACAAAGAAAATACAGGACCAGACGGATTCACAGTTGAGTTCCACAAGACCTTCAAAGAAGAGCTCATTCCAATAAGTCTCAAAGTATTCCATGAAATAAGGAGGAGGGAACCCTTCCAAATTCATTCTATGAAGCCAATATCACCCTGATACCAAAACCAGACAAAGAAATATCAAGAAAAGTAAACTTCAGACCAATAACTCTAATGAACATAGATGCAAAAATTCTTAACAAAATTTTAGCGAATTGTATAAAAAGGCATATTAAAAAGATAGTGCATAATGATCAAATGGGTTTCATCCCAGGGATGCAAGGTTGGTTCAACATCTGGAAATCAATAAATGTAATTCATCACATAAACAGACTTAAAGTTAAGAACCACATGATTATTTCAATAGATGCAGAGAAAGCATTTGGTAAATACAGCACCCCTTCATGCTCTAAACACTAGAAAAAATAGGGATAGTAGGATTGTTCCTAAAGACTGTAAAGGCTATCTATGCTAGGACTATGGCCAATATCATTCTAAATGGAAAAAAAATGGGAAGCATTCCTGCTGAAAACTGCAACTAGGCAGGGATGTCCTCTTTCACCACTTCTATTCAACATTGCTCTTGAAATGCTAGCCAGAGCAATTAGACAGAATAAAGATATTAAAGGGATACAAATAGGGAAATAAGAGCTCAAAGTATCCCTTTTTGCTGACGACATGATTCTATATTTAGAGAAGCCAAAAAATTCCACCAGAAAACTTCTGGAACTCATAAATGAATTCAGTAATGTAGGAGAATATAAAATTAATGCTCATAAATCTAATGCATTTTTATTCATAAGTGATGAATCCTCTGAAAGAGAAATTAGGAAAACCACCCCATTGACAATAGCCTCAAAAAAAAATTTGGGAATCAATCTAACAAAAGAGGTGAAAGACTTCTATAATGAGAACTGCAGAACATTAAAGAAATTAAAGAAAATCTTAGAGGATGGAAAGATCTCCCATGTTCTTGAATAGAAGAATTTATATTGTCAAAATGCCACACTACCAAAGCGCTATACAAATTCAATGCAATTTCAATTAAAATCCCAATAATGGACTTCATGGAAATAGAGCAAGCAGGCATGAAATTCATTTGGAGGAATAAGAGACCCAGAATTGCTAAAGCAATTCTTAGCAAGAAGAGTGAAGCAGGAGGTATCACAATACCAGACCTTCAACTATACTACAAAGCAATAGTAACAAAAATGGCATGGTATTGGCACCAAAATAGGCAGGTAGATCAATGGTACAGAATAGAGGACACAGAGACAAAACTATATAAATACAGTTTCCTCATACTAGATAAAGTCTCCAAAAACATACAATATGAAAAACATAGACTCTTCGAGAAATGGTGCTGGGAAATCTGGAAATCCATATGCAGCAAAATGAAACTGAGCCCCTATCCCTCACCCTGTACAAAACTCAACTTAAAATGGATCAAAGGCCTAGGAATTAGGCCAGAGACCCTGCACCTAAAAGAATAAAAAGTAGGTCCCAATCTTCATCATATTGGCCTAGGGCCAGACTTCCTTAACATGACTCCCAAAGCACAAGAAATAAGAGCAGGAATCAATAATTGGGATAGATTCATACAAAAACCTTTTTCTCATCAAAGAAAACAGTCATCAATGTGAAGTAAGTGGGAGAAAATCTTTGCCACACCATGACAGAGAGAGTACTAGTCTCCAGAATATATAAAGAACTCAAAAAAACTACCCCAAGAATACAAATAACCCAATCAATAAATGGGCTAAGGAAATGAGCAGACACTTCACAGAAGAGGATCTACAAGCAATAAACAGATATATGAAAAAATGTTCAATATCTCTAGTAATAAGAGATATTCAAATAAAAAATACCATATCATCTCACCCCAATTAGAATGTCTATTATCAAGAATACAAGCAACAATAGGTGTTGGAGAGGATGTGGGGAAAAAGGTACACTCATACGTTGCTGGTGGGGTTGCAAATTGGTACAGCCACTCTGGAAGGCAGTATGGAGATTCCTTCAAAAACTCAGAATGGAACCACCATTTGACCCAGCTATCACACTCCTTGGCCTCTATCCAAATGACTTAAATTCTGCATACTACAGTGATGCAGCCACAGCAATGTTTATTGTAGCCCAATTCAGTATAACTAGATTGTAGAACCAACCAAGATGTCCTTCAATAGATGAATGGATAAATAACTCTGTTATATATACACAATGGAATATTATTCAGCCATAAATAATAATAAAATTATGACATTTTCAGGTAAATGGATGGAATTGAGGAAGAAAATGATAAGTGAAATAAGCCAATCCCCCCCAAAAAAGGCCAAATGATCTCTCTTATAAGTGGTTGATGACACATACTGGGGGTGGGGGGCATGGGAAGAATGGAGAAGAGATGGATTGTATAGAATAAAATGAGGGGTGGGGAGGGGGCAGGGAAGGAAAGATAATAGAATGAGACAAACATCTATACCCAATGTATATGTATAAATATGCAAATTGTATGACTGTACTTTGTGTACAACCAGAAAAATGACAGTTGTACTCCATTTGTGTACAATGACCTAAAATTTTAAAAAAATTCAAAAAATAAATAAATCTTGTTTCATTTCCTCATTTCATTTTTCTTCGTAGTTTTCACATATAAGAGAAAACACTTGATCCTTGATTTTCTGAGTCAAGCTTATTTCACTTAGCATGATTTTCTCCATGTTTGCTCATTTTGAACAAATGACATCATTTTATTCTTCTTTATGCCTTAGAAGAATTTTTACAGCTGTGAAGAGATATGTAGGTTGATGCTATGTTCTCACCACACATGGAATTTCCTTGGTGCCTTGATCTTCACACTGTAAAAATGTGAGTGGTTTATAAAACACCAATCTAGGCAGGTGCGGTGGCACACACCTATAATCTCAGCACTTGGGAGGCTGAGGCATGATGATCACAAGTTCAAAGCCAGCCTCAGCAACTTAGCGAGGCCCTAAGCAACTCAGTGAGACCCTGTCTCTAAATAAAATACAAAATAGGTCTGGAGATGTGGCTCAGTTATGGAATGCCCCTGGGTTCAATCCCCAGTACCAAGAAAAAAAAAAGCACCAATCTACTATAATTTATTATATTACCTTTGTCAGACTAAGGGAGTGCACAATCTTACTGTGTTGTCATAGAGTAAAATTAGAGGTCCTTTTTTTAAAGAACAATAATTCCATTTGGGTAGTTCCACCCCTGTGACTTAATATCCTTGAAGGCCTCACCTCCTCTCATCATGTTGTTGTGTTAGGATTTCACAATACAAGTTGTGGGAAGATAAACATTCAGACCATAGTAAAATGTGATTCCCTTTGTTGGCTCAGGATATCATGTAATAGACCTTGCATAGACCTTAGTGCAACATCCTGAAAATCCTGAGGTGAAAAAATATCTGTAGCTATGAACCCCATAATATCAGCATCCCTAGGTGGATCAGGGCCAAGGGACCAACTGTCAGGTCAGTGGGCTTGAACTTGTGCTGGGGAAGGAAAGTGAAGATGTGTAAGAGAAGGAGGGTGATTTTTGCTGAGATCCCAAGGCAAACTTCAGAGAAAAATGTATTTTGTATACTAATAAAATCATATAGTTGGATGGTCTTTTTCATCATTTGGGCAAGGAATTACATAGTTTGTAACTTAGGAGAAAATGCAGGAAAAAACCTTTGCTTCATATAGGATCACCTGCATCAATCTCTGTCTATATTGTTATCAGAAAAGTATGTGGATTCACTCCAGTGTACACCATTTTCCCACTTCATTTCTCAAGTTTCTCTGACACCCTCCAGGTACGATTCCCATATTATTACCAAATCATGTCTGCATAATGCAGCAATTGTTGGGCTCCCACTACATATCAGCTTCCTTAAAATTCAGAATTATCCCATTATTAATTTGTAAATTTAGATTCATTGTACACAAATGAGGTGCAACATTCATTTCTCTGGTTGTACATGAAGTAGAGTCACACCACTTGTGTAATCATACATGTACATAGGATAATGATATTTGTTTCATTCTATTTGTTTCATTCCTGGGACTGGGGCTGTAACTCAGTGGCAGAGTGCTTGCCAAGCATGTGTGAGGCACTGGGGTTGATCCTTAGCACCACATTAAAAACAAACTAAATAAGGTCATTCTGTCCATCTACAACTCCAAAAATATTTTAAACCCAGAATTACCATATATTATTGAGAATAGTTCTCAATTATAATATCATCTTGAGGTTTTCTGGGGTTACATCTTACTTGGTTTTCACTCGAATATGGCTGTAATCTCAGAGGACCAGGAGGTTGAGGCAGGAGGATTGTACCATTGAGGCTAGCTTGTTCAAAATGCTTATATTAAAGTTTATTTTGAGACTAAAATTTTAATCCCATTGCTGAGGTGATCTTATATCACATAGGTGTTTGGTCACAAAAGAAATATGTCAAGTTAGCAACTGCTTCTCTTTCACCCAAATTTATATATTTGCTCCATTTTAAAAATTAACGTACACATTTGATCACATTGAAATCAGATTATTTTTCTTTTCTTCCCCCTCATCCCTCTTCCATTCCTCCCATCTATGTTACTTGAAACACATCTGTAAGGGATGCACCTCATGATAATTCTGGCTTCTGGGCACCTGGTTTTGTTTTGATTCCTGTCCCCTGCCCAGTTTTCCAGTATTCTCCTGTATACTTTGAATTCTTTATAAGAGCCTTCAGCATTTTTATAATAAAATGCCATCGGTTTTGCATAATATTAGCACCATTTTTGAAACAATTTGGTCATTGAATGACATGATGAGGAAAGTACCTGGCATAGTGTAGCTGAGTAATTCTGAGAGGCCCCCAATTCCTCTGTAGGAACTTACATGCTGTTCTTACCTAGAATGTTCTTCCCTTTGCCCTTTAGCAAGCTTCTACTCATCCTTCAATACCTAGTTGAAAGTGAAGTGTTTCCCAGGACCTACACCCAACCCATCAGACCCTTTCCCTGGAAATTCAGAAGGTGAGCAGTGATAAAGTAACAGCAGAAAGGTTTAGAGTGGGGTCATGTAGCAGCAGCATCCATGGAGAACTGTGCAGGGGTTTTGGATTCTGAGATCACCTGGCACATCTCAGCTCATCCTTTATTAAACTTTGCCCTGGTTACTGTGCCCCATCCAGTGTCCTGTAACACATTGTTTTTTATTTAAAGCACCCATTTTTGTTCCTGCAACTTGTAGCACAAGTGCTGTCTTGTTTCCCCTGCATTGAGTCAGACTGTCAGAATGAACAGTAGTTACACAGAGGTTCTTATAGAGGATCTCCTTCTGATACCCCACCTTGAGAAAGCAATGGTCAGACACCTATCCTGCCTCATTCTGAGAAGATCTGGATTGTCTGGTGAGGACAGCACAGATGAGACTATTTTTCCAAAGAGCTGTGCCCATCCTGTGCTGGAAGGCTAAGGGAAGATGCTGAATGCCACAAAGCTAGAGAAGCAAAGGGAAGATCCTGTGAAAACACACACACCTTGGATCATGGGTAGGCTTCCCTGCAAACAGGGCAGGGACCTTGCTATTTTCTCATCTGTGTCTCTTCTGCTTCCAAACTATGCCTGACATACTGATGGTGATCAGAGCATGCTCACCTTTATGCTAAGAAAATATTATCATCATCTGCACATTTAAATGGTGGGGGTAACTGAGAGGTGAGCAGATTTGTTCAAGGTCATCCATTGGTGATTTGGTTCCCAACATGACCATACCTCAAGTTCAGTCGTCCCTTAGCCTAAGCAGTGTCTGGGAGCACTGGGCAACTCTGCATGATCCCTTTCTTCCCTTTCAATTGGCGTTCTCAAGGAGACTTGGAGCAGTCAGGTGGGTGAGAGGTGGTAGTTGTACTAGTAAGACTGATGAAAGGCCAGGCTGAGAAAGAAGAGCTGAGCCATTTGGGATGCTATTGGGTGTGGATGGAATTGTGCCAAACCACACCATAAAAGTTTCAGAGCTACAGGGGAATCCTGCTATCACTATATGTTAAATAGGCCAGAAGAGGAGCTGCACCAAGTGGCCAGAATACAGTGGAGGAAGTGAGTGGAGTGGGTGTGGTGCCATAGAGCAGAGCCAAGGGGAGCCCAAATGCTGGGCAGGGCCTAAGATGAGAAGTTGACTGGAGCTGAAGTGCTGGGCAGTGAGAGTCCTGTGGAAAGTTGTGCTGCCCAGTGGATCCCAGCAAATGGTAGGAGATGGCAGACCAGAGCTCATTGGAGCCCCGAGGGCCAATTCCCAGTAGTAGTAGGCAGGGAAGGGCCTCAAAGAAGCAAGTGGGAGAAGCACCCAATTCAGGGCTCCTCAGGTGAGCTCAGTCTGGGAACCACCAGCCAAGCAGGTGAGCACATGGTATGATGTGTGCACTTGCCACAGGCAAAGGGAGACCAGGGAGCCCAGAAATGCACATATGCTTTGGAAATTATTTTGTACTGTATCATTGTGGGACAAGTGGGAATGCAGAGTCTTTGGTCTTCATCTGCCCTGCATGTGACCTCAGAGTCTTTTCTGTTGGAGCTTCACTTTCTCACTTTTACAATAAGGCAATGGAGCAAAGAAGAAGACACCATGGTGAATCCTTCCTTAGTTCCTCCCTCTCACTTGATGCTGTGGACTTTCCATGTATGCAGGTGTGTGGAGGTCCATGGGGCTTCTGGGAGGGGTTCTGGAGAAAGTCTCCATAGAGACTTTGTTTTGGGGGAGCAAAAATGGTGTGAGGAATGCTCAGAGACTTCTCCTTGTGTCTGTTGTGTACATGGTGTAACCTGGAGGTCCAGTGAGGATAAGCATGTGGCATGGATGTCACTCACTGGAACTTAGTTCAGATGCCACACTCCACCTCACTCACCCATGGTGCGGGGCTTCCAGGTGCCTTGGCAGTAAGATAAGCATACAGTGGGGAGGTGACCATGACCCTTGCCAGGGGCAACATTGGGGGACTCACTGCATCTCTAAAGCAGGACAAGGAGCAATGCCTGCCTCTCAGACTGGTGTGAGACCAAGCCCATTTCATGATTCTCTCAAAGACAGTTTAGAATCAGTGAATAGGGGATCTGCATTTTGATTTATCATTTAGTTTTACTTATGGAAATATACCACTTTTGTATCTTAAAATTTAACTAGTATGTATGAAGCTCTGTTCTAGGCATAGAGGACACAGATGGGAATAATACTGCAAGGAATCTCTGCTTCCATTCTTGTGAGGGCTCCTGCTCCACTTGAGTGGCCCAAGAATCAGGCACTAAAATTGCATGAAGCATTAATGAAACCCCAGTTATCTGTGAGCAGTTCTGCTTCCTCAAATGTTGAAGTTTGGACATTAGAGGAGCTCACTGAGGAAAGTGTAGAAAGCAAGTTTTATTTGAATAATAGTAGCATAGTCTTCTTCCAGAAGGATGAAGTGGGCCATAGCTGGTGTCCTGGTGTCCCAAGAAGTGAGAGCATCTTGCTGATTTTATAAATTTTAGGTTTTCTATGTTCTTCTGCCCCCTCCCTCTTATCACTCTCCTTCCTGTGTAGGCCCCCAAAAATGTGGGTGTCATGACCAAAAGCTGAGAAGCAGGTGTACTGGAAGGGCCAAGGTAGTAATCCAGGCAATAACTGCACAGGAGGCAGGAATTAGCAACTTTTACTATTTCAAGCAGGGAGGGGCAATTCCTGGACAAGTTACCTTAGCACCAGGTGGAGCAAGAGCAGGCTATCTTGGTAAGAGTGGGGGAAGT
>JAJEJO010001637.1:977402-1012951 GCA_020662805.1 Glaucomys volans | reverse complement strand
GGGGGACTTTGTGCACTCATTCCTCATGCTTTCTTCCAGTAGAGGTCAATTCCATACATTCTGGTCCCTCTTGAGGTCAATTCCATACATTCTGGTCTCTCTTGGCCCTTTATCCCTTCTGTTCTGGGGGAGAAGAAATGACTTGCCTAAGGGGACAATGGATAAAAATATTCTGAGTGCAATTAACTTGGCTCTTTCTTTCTCTCTAGAGAGCTTGCCCACACAGTAGGACTTTTAAAAGAGGGATGGGATTCTTAGATCAGAAGCAACATCCTGGAACTGGGATGACTGACCTTTTTTTTTTTTTTTCTTTTAATGGTACCCAGGATAGAACCTGGGGTTGCTTTACCACTGAGCCACATCCCCAGCACTTTTTACTTTTAATTTTGAGACAGTGTCTTGCTAAGATGCTTAGGATCTTGTTGAGTTGCTGAGGCTGGCCTTGAACTTGTGATCTTCCTGCTTCAGCCTCCAGAGCCAGTGGGATTACAGTCATGCACCACCATGCCTGGCAGGATGACTCACTTTTCATGTGAGTCCTCTGGCTCCTTGCACTTGGCAAAATGAAAGAGAAAATTTATATTCTTGTCCTTTGTGTGATAGGTGCTCTTATTGCTCCTTGAAAGGAGTTTACATAAATGGTTTAAAAACCTGCTATGGAATTTTGTTTGCTATTAATTTGTATTACATGAAAGGAAAATATTTTCTAACAAGACTAAACATCTTAGTCACTGCACAACTTCTGAATGAAGGGATTTCAAATTAATGTGGATTTATAATACTTTTCAGCAACTTTGCTATGACAAGCTTCCTAAATTTAGTTTTTAAAACATTACTCACCAGAATGTTACAAACTAATAAAGCTATTTATTCAATGAATTTTATTTCCTTTGCTGTACTTACTTATCACGTGACACAGAATAAAGGGCCACAATTACCTTCTGAATGATTCGGGAGCATATGCCACCACAGTGACACAGAGCTTAATGGCTTCACTGATAGAAAAGGTCAGATCTTCATTTCCATAGCAGAAATCTGAGAGGATAAAGAGTCAGTGCACACAGTCAGAAGGGATTCCACTGTGGATAATGGTAGTTTACCACTCTTAACATTGTTTTTTCAGCTTTATTTTGTAGTCTTTTCTTTGTTCTATTTTATTCCTAAGCTGTGAAAACTGTTAATTTCTTCATCTAAAAGGAATGACCTTCTGTTTTCTACTTCTGAATAAGTGAATGAAGAATGAAGGTAATTGGTAGGGGAGGGTAGTTTTAACCATCTCACCTCCTAAAAGTCACTGAAGGCATTTGAAAGGTCTAAGAAACATGAAACTTTATCTTTGATTTATGTCTAATTCTACACATTGTATTATGCTATAAGACCACTTGGAGGATTATTTACTTAGAATTCCTCAAGACAATGCAACCTTCTGAAAATAGCAGTCTTAGATCAGTAGTCTATTGAACATCATTTCAGTATGATTTTCATGTTGCTCCTTAGGAGCCACAAGAAATTTAAGAAAAACAGGAGATAAAAACCCCCTCCTCATTCAATGTATACCACTGTTCCATTCATTTTTACTATTTTAGTTCTATCAATGCATGTGTATATACATATATAAACAATTACAATAAGAAAAAAATGCCAAGGAAAGTTTGCATTACCTAATGACTTGAGAGGCTTCTCAGCTTTAACCAGCTCTAGGATGTCTAATATGTCAATGGTCTCTCCTTCCAGGGACTGCAGCAAGTCGAACAGGCACTGAGCTGACACACCTTTGTTGGGCCCATTATTGGCAGCATCCTGTGAAAAGACATACAATTTTAGTTGATTGACTCCTACCTCAGTAGTAATATAGTTGACCAGGAGTCCAAACTTCATAAACACTATGAGCAATAACAATTATAACATCTACCTAAAATTCAGCTTAGATAATTCTGCATCCAACAATGCTGGAGCATTGATTTTGGAGTGGTACACCTGAGTTTTAGGGAATCTATTAAATACTAATCTAGTACAAAAAGATGGTTGTGAAAACTTGTAAAATATAGCAATTCATGAACTGCTAGAAAAGTTCACACCAATGTCACCTGCAGTATTAAGAGGGTAGAACTAAGAAAATTTCCATAATTGGTTGAATACCTGAAACATGTTTGGGGAGCAGATGCTTATTTTAACTCAAGTTCATGGGCTTGTTTAATAATAGATCTCCAAAATAGAGGTACTTGCCATTTCATATCTATTTAAAATTAATTTGATCCATTCATTAAAACAATAAATCCTTCTTAAATTCCTATGTGCCAAAAAGTATTCCATGCCCTGAGGTTACAGCAAAATAAAACTAAAACCCAGAAATAAAACCAAACAAGTAAAAACAAATGAACAAACAAACATAAAAACAGACAAAGGTCTTGTTCTCCTGGAACCTAACTTCTAACAGTGGGGTGAGGGAGAGATACATGTTAATGAAACAAACTGATCGTGGCCAGATCATGTGTAAAAATAGAGTTCTGATTCACACCCTGCAGCAAGCTGCCCAAGAAACCAAACCAAAATACTTCTAAACAAACAAATAAACAAACAAGCAAACACCCTCCCAGGAAGCCAGACAGATTTAAGTCAGGCTTATAGGAAGTCAGACCACCAGCTCTACTGGAAACCAAATGATCATTCCTGCCACAATTTGCCTCAAATGACTTAACTTGACTAAAACTGGTGGCTTTCCTAATTTTTGTCTTTACTTTGAATTAGAGAAAGCTAAACGTGCAGCCTAACCCATTACATAAGACACTGCCTAGCTGGCCTAGCTGCAGCTTCCCCAGGCCAACAGTCTCTCCTGAGGCAAAACTGAAGCTCCCTTCCTTTCCACTGTGAAACTTGCCTTCCTCTGCCTGCACTGGGGTCTCTGCCACATACCTGATAGTGGCTGACTTCCTTGCTACTGCAAGCTCTGAATAGATGACCTTTGCTTTTTCAATCGGTTGATATTCATTTATTCCCATAGAGCTTACTCACAGGAAACTCCAAGAGAGGGGCCACACTAGCGAACAGCTGCAGCACAAAGGGCTTTCGGTGTAGAATGTAGAACTGGTGGCAGGCAAATTCGATGGCTTGGCGTAACTGGGGATTGCTTTCGTAGTCGGAGTACACCTGTGGGAAAATGTTACAGTCACAAGGTGCCTTCATAATGTATCAAAGTTGTGTTTGATTTTAAAATTTTCCATAGTTAGGGGAAACAGAAAAATGACTAAATTCAAAAACTGGTGAAAGGCATGTAAAATGGCATCATTCTGTCTGAAATTTGGCAATATATATATAAAAATTCTAAAAAATCTAAATATACTTATCCCCAGGAAGTTTATGACTAGGAATTTATCTCAAGGAAAGAACTGGGCAAATGTATAAAGATGTTTATCAAAGAATGCTTGCTGCAAGACTGTGACAGTGGAAAATTTTAAAAAAATCATTCATAAACCGTGATTGGTTAAGTGATTTATGGTACAATGTAAATGATGCTATTAAACTAAATGAAGCTACATGAAAAAATGCCCATGGTATTCTGTTGCATGGAAAAAAATGGGTTACAAACTTGAATATACAACACAACTTCTGTTTTTAAAAAGTGTGTGTGTGCAAGTATACAAGTGTGTGTAGGAAAGAGTGCCAGGATTTTCAACAAGTGTAAACAACAGTTCTCTGGGAAAGAGGATTGTAGGTGATCTCTCTTTTTTGTTGATACTTTATCTTCTAAATTTTATAATAAACAGTATTGCTTTTGGTAATCAGCAAAATAGTTATCAAAATAGAGAAAATTGCCACTGTATAAAAATAGAGCAAACAGTTCTGTGATAAAGGTAAATTTCTTGCCCTCATAGGTTAAGCAAATTCTTCTTTGCACAGCATGTATTATTATCATTGAAACTTCCCTAAAAGTGGAGAACTAGCATCAGCCCCAGGACCTCCCTGAATTTTCTTAAGTGCTTCTAAATGTAGCCAGGTATATATCAAATGCTAGTAAACAGATATCATTCCTGCTACATTTACCTCCGCCAATCCCATCAAACCAAATTTAGTAGTAGAAATCTTTGTGCAGACAGAGGTCAGAGAATCTCTTGGGAGAAACATCAGCTGAACTCTTGCCATACATTGGACTCAATAGCAATAGTTCTCTGTGTGGGCTGTCAGAACCAACTTGGGGTCCTGTTAAAAACACTGATTACTGGTTACTGACCCGAGTTTCTGGTTTAGTAATCCTCAGATGGGCTCAAGAAAGTGCATTTCTAGCAAGTTCCCAGGTGATGTTGATACTGCTGGTTCAGAAACCACACTTTGAGAACCACTGGCCAAGAATATATGAGAAGGCATATACTAACTCTGGCAATCTCCGGACAAAATGGGATACTGTGAACACTCAAAAATTTATGGGGGGATTTCATTTGGTGCCTTTTGTTGTTACCAAAGAAGAAAATCCCTTCATTAGAAAGTTTCTGTATAGATCTGGAACTGCAAGATATGAGCAGTCTGCGGGTTACTTTTCTGATTAGGAGAGGAGATTCCAGGCACCTGCAGCATGGTGGGGAGAATCCACTGGTAGCCACTGAGAGAAAAGAGGTGATTGAAGTGCACAGCAGTGTTGATGACCGTAGCAGCATACTGCCTGAGCAGGGCACTGTCTTCCGGGTGGAGGATCAGAGCTCCGTTAAAAACGTTGAGGAAAAGCATGATTTCGTCTCCCCAGGGGAATTCACTCGGCATGCCCAGGAACATCTCCTCCAGGAGCTGGATCCACAAGCTTTTCTGAAGTGTGTCAAGGCCAAACAGTTCTTTCCCAGCTGTGAGAACATGAAACAGCAGAGACGGAATTAGTCCCACACCAATCCCATCAGCAAAGGCAGGGGATCAAATGACAGGGTGCTGCTGTTTTCCATTTGTTCCAGGTCTGGGGTGAGATCTCCTGCTAACAGGCTTTCCCCAACAGAGAGGCTGGCATCAGGATGATGCTTCCTAACTTTCAAAGGACTTTCATGAGCACCACTTTAATTGAACTCTGTGGGCAAGCCAGGACAGGCATTTGCAGCATTCTCCTGCTCAATAAGCTGAAGCTTTAAGAAAACATAAGCTATTCTAGGTAGAAAATGACAAGCTGGGATTAGTGCTTGGCCTTCTAACCACTCTCAGGGGGGAGCTCTTTCCACTGCTGGTCCCTTTTGTGGGAGGACACTGAAGCACAGGGATGCTAATTCAAGTAAATGGTACCAGATTAATAACAGTAATAGAGCTGGGTTCCAAACTGCATCTCTTTTTGTTTCTCTCTCAATTCAGATCTAATTGGAGTAAAATGCATACATCTTAAATGTAGAGTTCAATGAGTTTCAAAATATGCATTCATGTAACCAATACCCAATCAATATATAGATAATTTCATCACCTCCACAAGTTCCCTCATGCCCTTTCCAGAAAGTTCATTTTGTAACCCAGGGGCAAACACTATTCTGATTTCTGTTACCCCAGGCTAGTTTTGCCTTTCTGAACTTCATATACATCCCTGTGTTTTGTGTAGGGACTCCCCTCCCTGCCAACGTCCCCACAATGCTTCCTTACCATTCCCCTTGAGTACTGCTCTCCAAGTTTGGTGCTTGGAATGGCAGCACCAGCATCATCTGGGGCCCCATCCTGGAACTCACTCATAGGTGGAGAGTGGGGCTCAGCAATGTGAGTTTTAACAAGTCATCCTGATGATTCTGATGCATATTCAGGTTTGAGAACCACAGGTTCCCAGGACTGTCTGCTCATAAAGCTGCTCTCCAGGTGGGGACAAAGCAAGGTGTAAGGAAAAGCCCTAGAGATGAAAGGCTCTGTCCTGCCTGCTACCTTGAGGATCACTGAAGAGTGAGAACTCGGCATCTATGGCACTTCGAGGAAATGACGGCAGGCGGAGGAGGTCTTCCTGAAGCATGGAGACATGGGACTGTTTGTGGGCCGTGGGGATCTTCTGGGTGAGGGAGATGAGAAACAAAACCCGCCCCACTTCCTCCAACTTCCGTGTGAACACCTAGCAGAAAACAAAAGCAGGAACAGACGAAAGCAGGATTAGGAACTTCCAAATTGCAGAATGAAGGAATTGGAGTAAAAAATTGGGTTGATAAAATGAAAAAGGGAAAAGCAGAATGAGGAAAAAGTGCTTTTTTTTTTTTTATCACATAGAAAACAGATAATATTTATTTGACTCTCAGTCTCTGCTCCTGTTTGCTCTGCAGAAGGAAGAGTTCCTTATGGAATTTGCAGTCTAGAGGAGCAGAAGGCAGCATTGTCAAGACAGTTTAGTATTCCAAAAAGTCCATTGGTTTGGGTGTCATAATATGGACAATCTTCTCTTACTGGGTTTCAATTGCTTTACAATTTCCTCCAGTGCCTTAGACTGTTCACTGGCAGTTCTGGGTTTGTCTCTTTAAAAAGACTGAAATGGAATCAGGAAAAACCTATCTTGAGACCAAAGCTAATGGGCCCTAATTGGTGCCCTCTGTCCCTGAGTTTAGGTGGCATGCACATGCACATAGGACTTTTGATTCTTTACCTTGGTTGCATTTCTCTTGATGATCAAGTGGGCAGTGGGATGCTTATTATAAGTAATAAGCAGCTATCAAGGGAACTTCTGAGCTAGAACCATACGCATCCATATTATCATCTCTCTGGGGATACTTAAAAGCCATAAGATTCCAACTCAGAGTATGCATAGAGAGTCTCATTTTCATGGCACTCTTTTGACATATGTTTTTAACATATTTTTTTAAACATGGTAAATACACTCAAGTGAAGCACCATTATTGATAATGCTTTTATTGATTATTGATTATCATCTGTCAAATTAGAGTCTGGGACATTTCAGTGAAATTGTTTACGAAGTTGTTTATACTTAAGATTTTTCATTTTTGCCCAGCACCTCACACCTTGGAACACATTCAGTACATTCTTTCAAAAGTAATTCAGGTAGTTAACAGTAGCTATTTTACTTAAAATGACTTAAGTAGCTCATGAAAACATTTTTGGATAGTTTCATGCCTAGTTACTATCCTTTACATGTGAAGAAAAAAAAATGGCATGATCAAGTATACTGAAATTCTTGTTTAGGTATTTTATTTTAAAAGAGATAATATATAGACAATATTAAAATTGTATTGACTTTAGAATTGTGTATTAAAGCCATATTTTGCATGAAGAATGGAGAGTTTCTTTAAGGTCAAAATATGACTTGAGTTTATATATGTGACTATTACTCTGACCTTCAATCTTAAACCTAAAGACAACTACTTGATTTTGTCTCTTCCTGTTTAAAGAAACACTATTAAGGTCAGATCCCTGGTCAGTGGCAGAACTGGAATGGAATACAATCTCCAGTCCTTAGTTCAATGCTTTTTTCAGGAATAATAATTTGACCCCTTTTACTTTTTTTTATGATGGTGAAAACCTCTGAGATACTGATCTAGTGGCCACAGTATATATATTTGTAATCCTGTTGCACAAAAATATGAAATGAATATCACACTCAGAAGTGAGAGGGTAAATAAATCAGAGAATTTCTATTGCTTATATCCAATAATTCATTACAGCATTACTCTCCATGATTTTTTTTCTTAATGCCTATACACCATCCAATTTATAAAATGTAACACACTATTTTGGGGAACAAACTGTTGAACAAGATCATTCATCCATTCTTTTCAGAGAGGATCACAACAGAATCACAGAAGCTCAGGGTGGGCAACGCATTCATAGATGATCTGTTGCAATGACGTGAAGACATAGGACAGAACTGAGTGTTCAGACACCTGTTTCTGAATGAGCTCCTGTCCCTTCTCTGGACGCATGTGTACGAGATTCAGCTGTGGAGAGACTGACCTCCGGAAGGGATAAATATCTCGAACATAGGTCTGTGGGGATTACACAAAGAGAGAAAAAAGACTTCAAATGGTTAAATTTTACTCATCTCTTCTTTACCTAAAGGTCAAACATAGAAGTTTATTTGTTTTTGAATGATTTTGAGTCTTCCTAATTTTATGTTTTGTAATTAAGAAAGAAAGAAAGAAAGAAAGAAAGAAAGAAAGAAAAAACAAAAACAAAACTGAGAAGCCAAACCCCTGCTTAGGAAAGCTTCAAGCCATCCAGGTGGGATGCCCTTTCTAGGCACTGGGTGCCACATCAGGGGTGAAGCTACCAGAGGCAAACTCCTAGACCAACACTCTGGAAGGAGAAACCAGGAGTTATCCTGAGGGGCCGTTGGTTCATTAGATCAGGTCACTATGGTCATGTTTAACATAGAAAAAGAACCAGAACGGCATTAAAAATCCCAGTAGACACACATAGTTATATGGGTGACTTAATCTTTCACTTTGACATAATTATGGTGAATGACCATGTGTCTTACCTTCAGTGATAACAACTGCCCTGTTGCAGATGCTATCATCACCTCTACTTTACAAAGGACACTGAAGGGTAGAAAGGTAAAGCAACCCGTCCAAAGTCACACAGACCCAAGAGACCATGCCCTTCACCTGTAAACAACAAGGCCTCCCTCACTGCCAGCTGTGGCTAGAAAGGCGCTTTGAACCTTTGGCACAAAACACACGCGTCATTACTGCAGTCTCACCTTATTGTAGTGGATCAGGTTCCATCGCTTATCCATGAGGAAATAATGTGTCGACTGGGACTCGGGGATGTTGAAAAACTCCAGACACTCCTAGGACAACAGCAATAAATTTTAATACAAGTTTATCAGGAACATGTCATTTACTAGTTAATAAGCTAGAAAATACAAATATTGAAAAAACAAGAAAATTTCTTATAAGGATTTTAAAAAATTATGTATCTTATATGTATATGTGAGTATATATTCATAGAGAGTTATACAAAAATGATGCAATAAAGATTAATTGTGTAATGTAAACTGTCTGCTTTCATAGTGCCCAAAGATGTCCCATTAGAATTCAGATTGAGTGATGAACTGTGGAGACACAGTGGCACCTACTGGTCTCAATATCAAGATAAAAGCATGTTTAGTAACAGCATTAAGGAAATCCAAAGTATAATACCCTGGACACTTATTCCTTACTGTATACTAGGTACAGTGCTTTCCACTTATACAACCTGAACTAGCATCCCAGCACTGTTAAAAAAGAAACTGACTAAAGAGGCCCTGTTATCTGATTTGGGTCATGCTGGCCCTGGTGGAGCAAGGTTTGAACTTGCTGTGCAATTCATGCTAGCTACCATCCAATCTGTGCATACGGATGGAATAGTTGTTGAATTTTGCTTCACTGGGCCTTAGAAAATCTCTGGAGATGTCGGGATAAAGCCTGAAGGAGAAGGAATGACCCCTTCTATGAAATAAAATATACAAAGTCTGGCAAAGGTGAGTTTTTAGGAGGTTCCTTCTACTTACATCTATATCCAGAGTTGTGTTCCAGAAAATTAGATTACTAGAAGTTTGGACTTCAGACAAATGTGAATTACCATATACTAGTTTACTTACTATTTTATCTTAAGAATCTTGCAGGCAAGAGTAGCTATTGATTACATTTCTTTTCAGGAGAATCATTGCCATAAATACCAGAGAATACTTTCTTGATCCACCTGATTTATTCTAAGGTGTGTATTTTCTGTTTCACCAATAATTTCTATTGGTGATAAGTAAAGATTGTATGTAGATTCAACTGGGTGCCACAAAAGGGGTCTCTGCATGGTCATCAGCTAACAGCTAAAGGTTACCCCAGCACCAGCAGTGGGCAAAACCAGGTCACCTCCAGCACAACCACAAGTAATCCAAGGAAGCTCCTAAGGTGGAATTCACAGAGTTCCAGGGAAGTGAGGAGCAACCTCAGAGCGCCTGACTTGGTCCACTTCAATGCAGAGCTACAAATGTCAGTGAAAACTGAGGAAAATGATGTAAGTACCTAATAGTGGAGCAGATTCTCAGAAAGAAAAGAAGTGCACATTCCTTTGGAGACAAAAATGCCATTTATTTCTAAAATGGGTGGTCATGGATGTGGCCATAGGCATTGTGCATAAAAATTGTTTCTGTCAAAGGTCATTCCTACCTTCAACAGGGCTTCAAACTGAGTGTCTTCATGGACTGGTAACTGGGTTGGAATATCACACTCATTCTGTCCATGAACTACCAGGGTTTTGGTACCTACAGATAATAAAAATCACAATAAATGGACGCCACTACAGGAAAATTTGTATTTAAAGTTATACTATCAAGTTAATTTTTGTTTTATTGGTAGTAAGTGCTTAATGTGAGATGAGTGTTGTACTAATTGCACTCCTTTATTTGTGGTTGAATGTGTATTTTAAATATGTTCACTTCTTAAACAATAACAGCTACCATATATGGAGTTCCCAATACTTTTGCCCAAATAATTGTATTTAAATCTCCTGGCAAACCCATGACAGGATTATAATCTTACAATTAGAAATATGAGAGAAATTGAGAAATTGTTTTTTGTTTTTTTGGTATTGGGGATTGAACCCAGGGGTGCTTAACCACTAAGTCACATCCCCCATGCTTTTTAATATTTTATTTAGAGATAGGGTCTCGCTGAGTTGCTCAGGGTCTCACTATATTGCTGAGGTTGGCTCTGAACTCACAATCCTCCTGTCTCAGACTCCCAAGTCACTGGGATTACAGGTGTGCACCACTACGCCTGGCTACAGAGAAATTGAATATATTCAAGTACATGTATTTGGGAGAGTCAAAATTCAAACCTTAAACACTGCAACAAATAATATATCCCTATGTTTTAAATGAGATAACCTGGCAATGTCAGTTGAGAAAATATAAACAAAGGTATTAGCAAAATCAAAACAAGTACCTGAAATGCAGTTTAAATGCACATTTTGGTTCTACTTTAGCTGGTTAAAACATATTTATTTTACTTCATTCATTAATTACAAAGCTTTGTGACCATTATAAAATTCCTTGATTTTTAACAACTTGTTCTAAAGTATATGAGTGACAAAATGAATTTGTTTACTGTAACAAAAACGGATCACTTTTTTGAATACTCTACAGAACATATAAACATACAACTATTTATTGAATGCTTACCACGGATCAGGTATGGTAGCAAGTATTTTATATACTTAAACTCATTTATTTCTTATGATTGAGAAGTATGAATTATATTCCTATTTTGCGCACAACAAAGTATTGCAAAATGAAGTTCTTTTCACAGCTGATACTAGCTGTATGACTAATAAATGGCAGAGCTGACTTACCACAACTTCTTTGCCACCAGAACCTGTGTTCTTGTCTATGAATAATTTTGTCTTTCCCCTTATTTCTATTCATGCATCACCTCTTATTTTCATAGTCACTGAACAAGGATAAAGGCTTGGTAAAAATCTTTATCTTAAGGACAAACAAGCTATGTGAAGTGAAAAGGAACTGTATCTAGAGTTTAGATCACACTCCATGTTCTTTTGTAATTCTCCCTCTTCCTGATTTTCCCTTTTCCAATTTTTCATAAAGCCATCTCTCATTGAGTTTATAAAGGACTGGGGTCCACGCCATGCAGACAATATCATTCTCCTTGCAGTGCCAAAAATTCACTCAAAAAGGCTTTCAGTTCAGCTGTCCTCTGCGAGAGACTTAAATAAATCTTTAACCTTGGCAGCCCTTCAAGGACTGATTCATGAGGATCTCAGCTCTGATGAGTCCCTTTTCATCTGGCAACTGCTAACTTTTTAAAGGGTCTATTGTTTTTCCTCTGACTGTATTAAACAAAAAATTCTTTGATGCACTCAATTGTAGGGGTCAGAACTCTGAAAATTTTCTCATGAATGAAAGAGCATCATGGTCTTTCAAAGGGCTATTCATAATTTTTTAAAAAAAATTTACATCTTCCAAACACAGCAGATTACCTGGCATGGAAGCAGTCACCAGGAGTTTGACTTCACACTGCTCCTTCTTCATTGTCTGCTTGAGGTCCTTGAAGAAGAGGCCCTCCACGTACCCAACCACCTCCCACAGGAAAGTCAAAGTGGCTGAAATGGCATCCATCCCCCATTCACAAGGAGTTCGCACGAAGTACATGATCAATCCCACCTGAAATCAGAACAGGAGTTCACAAAGACACAGTGATCCTGAGCTCGCATTCTCATTTCCTTGGTTTTCCTTTTTTCAATGGAACCTTCTCCTGTGACTTCCCATTCTCTGTTCAAAAACTTCTCGAACACTCAATGGCAGTAATCAGGACAGGGTGGAACTGGAAAACTGACCAAACAGGCTTCCATATATGTTGGTGAGTAATGAAAATGACCAATTCTTAAGAAGAAGGCAGAAAATCCTTTTTTGCAGACATCATACCTCCTAGTAGCTCAGGTACACAAGTCACCCAAAGTTGATCTGTACATGATGTTTACCCAAGCCCCAGTTGCAGCAAATAGTCTCAGTCTGAACCTAAGAATGCCCTGCTTTGCCAAGTCAGTGAATTCAAATTTTTTATTTGTGTGTCCTCTAAAACATTGAAAAATGTGCCATTTTACACATTTTAAAGTTGACCTTTAAAATGTCTCCTAAGTGTACTTTTTAAGTAGGAGGTAGAATGTTAAACATTCTATAAAATAAGATGAGGACCGACTGTAATTGGAATATTTGATGTAACAACTCTTGATTATCTTATTTAATAGTGCACAACAAAATCAGAAAAGAATAATGTAAACTTTTCCCTATGGGTTTTAGCCATTGTTTCTTGAAAAATTTGGCAGACCTGGGAAACTTCTAGGTTACACTGAAAGAGTCAGGGTCACTAAACTAATTTGCTTTGATGATTCTGAATGCTAATGCCTCAATGAGGGTCAAACCTCACCTCTAGGAGAAATCTATAAAAGATGGAAAAGGGATGGACTTAAAAGGCCTTGATCAATTGGAAGTGTGACTTCCTTAAAACTAGTATGTATTTCAGATTCTTTCTGTCTTACATGCTGTCAGAGCATCCAGGTGCCAGATATCTGGGAATGTGGGAGTAGGAGATTGTGTACAGTAGGAGATTGGTGACTGAAATGGCAGACGAGTTCAAGAACTGGTTTATGCTTATTAAGGATTTTGAGATGAATTCCCTTAGAACTATCTAGGCAACAAGCCCTTGCAAAAGTCTTCACATACCCAGTTACTCTTCTCCACATTGAAGTTGCCAGATCAAGTCAAACAGTGGATTTAAATGTCCCTGACAGTCTGGAGGTGATGAGTCAATGTTGCCAACATCCCCACCATCTACACCCATGACAGCAGTTAGAAAAAAGGAATGTCTTATAAGAGCAATGTTTTAAAAATGACTCTTCCCTTTACTATTTTGTTTTTCTGAATACAAGGACCTTTTCCTAGTCCACCCAAAGCAGACATCTGCCTGGGACTTGGAGGAAGATTAGAGTCTGGACAGAAATGCAAAGATAGGAAGGTATACTCATGCAAAGTAAGATTTTAAGATTTTATAGCAAGGTTGAAGCATGGCCAATTCTTTTCTCTATTTGCTTATCAGTTACCTGGGAGGATTTATGTCCAACTCATTTGGAATGCACAGAAGGAGAGTATGGTAGAAGAAAAATTAAATGTTCATCTACTTCCTGCAAAACTAAAGGAGGGAGGAGAATAATGGTCTAGGTAAGAATTTCCCCTATTCAATGACAGGGCAGGTATTCGGGTGAATGAGGGTAACTTTGAAAGGGCTCTTGCCTCCAGTCTCTGGGTTTCTGACAGAAGTTCAACTCAAAACTATTCCATACTCACCTGGATACAATGTAAACTTGGCAAGGCACATACTCACACTGAGGGAGTCCCTGACATTTGGCTTGGCTAATATGCTTTGCTTTTCATGTGACATAGCCACGACCCAAAAGCAGTGAACCCTTGACTGGAGAGTTTTCCAGATGGAAATGCCATAGGCTGCAGTAGCTGAACAGGACCCACCAGGCGGTGGACTTCCTATGCTCGAGCCATATGGGACTCATGGAGGAACTCAGGGGCATTTACAGCACCAGCTAGAGTTGAGGTGAGATTGAGACTTCCAGCAAATACCACTGGGAGCAGACAGGCCTCATGTTTCCAGAGCTTCAGTTTTTGCCAACCTGGCATCTATCCACTAGTCAGACAAAGAACATTATCTCACAAGTAGAGCAGCCAGAGGAAGGACAGGGATAGACTGTGAAGAAAAGTCTTTTCTTCTCCCCCACTCCACATGGCTTTTACAAACAAAAGCAGTGGGAAGGAGGAGGCTTCCTAGAGGATAAGCATTTTATCCAAGAAAGACTGAACACTATCTAAAAGTACTGTTCATATTTTTGCATCAGTCTGAACTTATAAGTAGATTGGACACTTATTTATATTTTTTCCCTTGCCAAGCAGCAAGTGGGCACTCAGGAAGACCAAATTAGTCATAGACAAGAGGAAGGAATTATGAATATTCTCTGCCCATGGAGTTGTAGTGTGAGTTAAATTTGTCATCCTGTTATGGATGCATATGCATATACATATGGACAAGTGTTTCCCTGAAGATAGCAAGGGAGAAAGAAAGGAGTTCTCCCAATAGAGACGTTAATTTGGCTTTCTATCTGCCTGAATGAAGGTGTAGCTTCAAAGAAGAGTCATCATATCCCATTCTCCAAAGTGCATATTCATGTGAAGAAACTGGTAAGACCTGCAGTGTCAGGAAGGAGTTTTCACATCAGGTTTAAGTATAGACAGCTGTCCTGGAAAAATCCACTTACAAATGTTTTCTACTTAGGGAAATACTTGCTCCTGTGTGTGTGTGTGTGTGTGTGTGTGTGTGCATGCACAGGTATACACTTTAAATGGCAATACAGGAAAAGGCAATGACTGCCTAAAAATGACATGAACCAAAATAAGGAAGCTGCATAATGCTAAAGAAAGACTGGGGAAACACGTTTGTGGAATATATCCATCATGTGCCAAAGATTGCGGCAGACAGGGTCTTCCTCCACCGAGAATGGTGGACTCAGCTGAGATTTACCTTCTGTCACTCAATTAATGAAAAATAATTTTTTAAAAACCCTAATTTTTTTTTTTTTTTTTTGGTGGTGCTGGGGATTGAACTCAGGGCCTTATGCATGCAAGGCAAGCACTCTACCAACTGAGCCATATCCCTACTCCAAAAACCCTAAAACTTTTATTTCGTATTCCTGCTTTTTACTTGAAAATCAAC
The DNA here is from genome assembly GCA_020662805.1 of Glaucomys volans. NCBI lineage: Eukaryota > Metazoa > Chordata > Mammalia > Rodentia > Sciuridae > Glaucomys > Glaucomys volans. The sequence goes on along the minus strand of JAJEJO010001637.1, from coordinate 997,739 downwards.
AAAATCTATTAACTACTGAAACTCACCAAGTAGTTGAATAGGATATGAGACGTCTGAGCAGGAAAGTCTCCAATATTTAAGAGAAGTTTGCGCAGCATGTACATTAACTCATCCTGAAAAAAAAAGTAGAATTTTAATGTCTTGTTCGGGTGTCATGCTGTAGGAAACCAAATTAATTTGTTTAAAATTGGGGGGGGGATTTTTTACTTTTGTTCAGATGTTAATTTCAATTATACTCAACATTTTAATATATTTATGTGATATTTACACATATATACTTATGTGACACTTAGTATTTAACTAATCTGTAACACCTTTCTTCTAGGAGCTAACAAAAATATCACCAAGGAGCAGTCGGGCAACTATCTATTTTTTTTTTTAAATAAAACTTTACACTATATCTACAGGTCATGGGCAAACCATTAGAGCTGCATATTTAGTTCACTACTTGCCATGGCATGCCCTCCAGGTGTGGTGGGAATGTAAAGAGGACCCTTATTGAGAAACCATTAAACAAACCAAGATTCCTGAACTTTCTAACTTCATAATTCTGTTTCCCAAGTTTTGAGTTAATAAGAAAAGTGAGGCCAAGAGAGGATAATGGAGCCATAACTAACCTTATTTGGAGAAATTAAATCTACTCTTCCAGTAAATATGACCATAATGTAGAAACAAACAAATAATTGTTAATCACCAGTATGCTTTTTCGTTGTTCAGCAAACTACTTTTATGTGGCATCATTTTCTTAGAGGGTGGTCTGGCAAATTAGCTTTTTGCCTAAAGAAGAGTGTTCACGTGTTGTAATAATCCCACCTGTATCACAGACTGCCAAGCACTCAGAATTCGACAAATGGATCCAATATTAACGACATTATACAGAATTTAAACTTTGCCCAAAATATTGAGAATCTTTCAGTCTCAGGGTCATCACCAGCCATGTACCATACACACGGAGACGTCAAGTAACAAATTTACGAGAAAACAGCAAAACTTAATATTGCTCATCATCATTATTTAAAAAACTCTCTTTGGCTATGTAGGAGAGGACACTGAGCTTGCATGCACTATACAGAGTCCTTAGATTGCTTTTAACAAGCGTTCACATTCATAACTACACTGTAAAGGAAGAGGAATTTACTTGTCTATTGCTGATCGTCAATTTTTCCAGAAAATGTCGAAGAACTGTTGACGGATCTTCAATTAGACAATTCCATAAGACTTGCTGGGCCACAGCACTCACTTTAGAAGAGGAAAAAAATTGAACATTTGTCTTAAATGGAGATAAATCTATTACATAGTATTCAAACAATTTACCAAGCTTAGTCTCTCCATTTTGCTTTAGAAAGGTGAGTATTTGTTCTTTTTCTTGTTGTCACTGAACATTTTCACACGTAAAGAAAAGTTAAGAAAAAAATGTAGGGTGGTCTTTGGGTATTAGCATTGCAAATAATACCTTTGTGAATACATGCAGTTGTCTTCGTTGTGGAAACCACAATAATCTTAGCAGCGGTAAGTTTTTATTAAAGTCATATTTGCTTGCTTATGGCATAAATTCCTAAAGTAATTATTTAATTTTGGAAAATATATTTTGGTTAAAGTGCACATTAATTAGAGATGGTCTTTTAAAGTCATATGGATGCTTTCAATAGTATCTCTCTCAGGAAGTTAAAGTAGTTAAGCCAGTACTAATTAGGTTCCCAGTACTAACGAGGGAGTCTTAGAAATAAATAATTAGTCCTCATGAGAAACGATGTGCTATTACTTTGGAAAAGGTGGTCAGGCTAAGATTACCTGGAAGTGTCCAGGGTAACAAAGTCAGTAGGCAAAGGGATCAGTCTGACTAGCACTCCCAATTCCATTAGTGTTCAAAACTAGGTGTATAGAATTTAGCATAAATTTATCCTTCGGTCTATATTTGCATGATACCAATTTTTCTTCAGAAATTTACCATCCAACTAAAATTCAGAGCCTTATAAATCAATAAAAAGAAATACATAAAGATTAAGCTTTAGCTTTCATGTATCCCTATAAATAATTTTGAAAGGTGTAGGTTTTTTGTTAGGTTGAAACTTGCTGAAAAAATATCTTTACCCCCTACTTTTTATTCTCATTGTTCTAATAAGGCAGTTTGATGCTTAAAACCTGGAATATACAGAATACCACAAAGGGAAAAATAAAAATGGAAAGACCACCAATCCTAAAAATAACTATGAATAGTCTGGAGGCTGTCCTTTCATATACATGAAATATATACTTAACATGGGTGTTGAAACATATAAAAAAACATTGTTTTAGACTCAGTTTCTTATTTGGCTATATGAAGAACAATTTTTATGTTAATATTCGAGAATATGATTTCTTATGTGTACAGAATACTCTCAATTGGCAGTAGAAAGATTAACTAATTTAATTGCCTGTGGTATAGGGCATTTAAATTCTTTCCAGACATTTGATTTTTTAAAATTTAATGTTCAATGTACAATGTCCTTTATAAACCTTTTTATAATCTCCATATTTGCTTTAGGAAATTGCTAGAAACCAATTTTTCACACTTTTTTTTAGTCACATAATGAAAACCTGTTCCAAAATACTTGCACCAAATTTTATGCTTGAACACAAGTTGTGAGGATGCTCTTTCTCCTGCCTCTTCACCAACTGTGGGTATTTTAATTTAAAGAAATCTGCCTATTTTGTACATAACAGAAAAACTTTCTTTGTTGTTTTAAACAACAATGCTGTTTACAGGTGTTAATGGCCAATAGACTGTTCATATCCTTTACCCATTTTTCTACAGGGTTTTTTAAAAATCAATACTGAGTTTTAACTTTATTGTTAATTCACAAATTTAAGAAAATTAACCTTTTGTCTATCACACATACAACTTATCCTTCCTGCTAGCCTATCATTTCATTTTGCAAGTAGGAAAGATGACTTTGGTGGCATCAGATGAATAGCTAAAATTTCTAAGGTGGACAAAGTCACCGTTTGATTTCCATTTGACAAAGTAAGTGTTATTTTGTTTTCTGGTCATAAATAATGTTCCTGAACCTAATTACCTCTTTTAAATGCAATTTATTGGTTATACAAGTATGGGAGAAGGAGGATATAAAGTTATGAGATAAGGAAGTTGGTGGCATAGCAGACTAACACTATGCTACAAAAGTGGTAGTGTTAGTATTCTAAGGTACAAATCTGTAATTATAATACGCATAAAACCATTCAACATGTATTCAGTGGATAACATGTTCAAGATAAATCTACTGTTCTCCATCAGGTGAACCCTTTAGACATGACTGAAGGCTTGAGGGGTCCACACGGTACCTGCTACTCCGTCCTCCCGCACCTCCCCATCCTCCATGAGATGAACGATGGGGAGCACTGCTGCACAGATGCATGCTGGGAACACTGCCTGTGGGGGCTGCGGCACGTGGTGGTTTGGTGTGTGTTCTGTGGTGTGCTCCTCATCTGGAGGGGAACACAAAATCAGGTGATTTTCCCCGTCATTCTAATACAGCATTTCAGTTCAGTTCGAGTCTTATTGGTTTAGTGGTATAATGCACCATGAAAAAGTATTAGAATTTTTTAAAAGTTGGATTTACACAGAGAGTCTCCCCATGTTAAATAAAACCAACCCACTTCACAAATGCTGTCTTTTTCTTGTTTTATAGAGAAAGAAGCATGGACATTCTGCTCAGGTAGATCATCTCATAACATGACCTCAAAGATAACATTTTAAGAGGAGACTAAGTCGTTTCTCACAGATGCAACTGGCAGTGGAAAGTATGAATATGGAGTAACGGAAAACACACACATATTTCAGGCAAGAATAACACTGCCCATTCGTATTAGTGTTCTTATGTTCATTGATAAATATGATTAGTAATAAATTTGACAATTATCTCATGGGAATAAAATGGAAGGGTATAGATTTAGTAGTCAAGGAAGGTAGGATAGGTATTTTAAAAAGCTTATTAATATGAAAAGAAACATTTTTATTATTAAGACAAAGTAAGTCGTTTTTCCTAGAGTGCTTAAAGAACAGGGAGTCTTTGATTCTCATATTTCAATATATGTGGTTATTTGGGATTTTAGAGGTCTTATGAAGGACTGAAGGATAAGAGATTTCCTTAGTTGGTCTCAATCCTGGTTTCACACTAGATGTATGTGAAAATCTTTTAACAGTATATAGACAGGCATACTGGGTGGGCACTTATGGAATAACAATAAAGATCCCCAAAGCTGTTTGCCACAAAAGCAATGAGAACACTAGCAAATATAGCCAAAATAAACATTCTCAGGATTTTTTAAATTAACCAAAAGCTTAGAACAACTTAAAGAGTGTTTGTTAAAAATGAAAAGACAAAACCTTGATATGATTGCTGGTATTTCTGCTTTTTAACTTTCCCTTTTCACTTCGGCCTTTCTCTGGCTCTTTGGTAGCCTTGGAAATGAGCAGCTGTACATCCATGACAGATGTGAATACCAGCAGCCTAACAGCCTCTGGGGCGATAGCAGCTTTGGAGCTCCCTAAAGCCTCATCACCAGAGAACTGTCACTACTTGGACTATTTAGTCACTACCTGGAAAATCCCCATGCAAAGAACTTGTCTTTATTTGACTTGGCTCAATGCTTGCTTAGTGCAAAGGATTTATACCCAGGGCATTGGCCAAAGAGAATTAGCAAAAACAACTGTCTCACATTACAGCTGCCTGAGGTGCTTATGTCAGCTGGGGCAAGCAAGAGGCTACAGAAAAACATAAAGGAAAATCTGAAGAATGTAGGTCTCTGACATATTCCTGGCATCTAGATGACTGTATGCATGTGCAAGGGTGTGCTCATACTCATGAAAGACCTAAATTCCTAACTCTCACTTTTGGCTGACCTTGAGGCTCTGCCCAATTAGAAAGTGAAACAGTAAAGGCCAAGTCAGAGTCTTAAACTACTGGAACACAGAAGGTGCCCCAATATATCTACAGTGCCCCCAGGCAAAGACCAGGAGATTCATTAGTATACAGCATTTAAGAAAAATCTGTCTAATCATTACCTGATCACTAATTTAACTGAGAAGAGACTTCAGCAATCACACTCAAGAAAGTATGCAGATTTTAAAAAGTTAGTCCAGGAAAGTCAGTAACCAAAAAATAATGACACAACTACCAGCAATAACATAAAAATAAAAAGTGAGGGGAGAGTTCATGAAAATGGAAGGGAAAGGGTGGGGACCAGGGGTGGGAAGAAAGGGAGGGAAAGAACTTGACCAAATTATGTTACATGTGAATATGAATATATCACAATGAATCCCACTATTAAGTATAATTATAAGGTCCCAACAAAAGTTATTTTAACAAACAAACATGACTCAAATATATAGTATTTATTAGAGTCTCAGAGTTTCAGAGACAAATAAAATGGAAGGAAGAAGGATGGAAAAAGATAAGCCACATGGACAGTAATCAAAAGAAAGCTGGAGTGTCTATATTATTATCAGACAAATTGAACTTTAATATGAAAAATTTTACTAGAGGCAAAGAAAGACACATTGTAATGATAAAAGGATCAACCTATTAGGAAAATCATATCACACATCTGCACCTAACAACAAAGCCCTAAAACATGAAGCAAAATTGACAAAATTAAAGGGAGAAATAGACAATTCAATAGTAATCACCAGAGACTTCACTACCCCACTTTCAATAATGTTTAGAACCACTAGACAGAATTTGTCAAGGGAACAGAAGACTTGAACAACATTATAAACCAACTAGACCTAACATACATCTGCAATAAAAATAAAACACTTCTCTGAAGCATAGGTGAGAATGTATGCAAACAAGCCTCAATAAATGTAAAAAGGTAAAATAATATATGTTTTATGACCCTAAGAGATTAAATTAGATATCAATAATGGTATAAGAACTTGGGAATTCACAAATATGTGGAAATCAAACAATTCTAAATAACCAGTGGTCAACTATTGAATCACATCATAAAATACTATTCTTTGAAAAGATCAATAAAATTGACAAATCTTTAGGTAAACTGAGAAAGAGAAAAGAAAAAAACTCAAATTGCCAAAACTGAGGACAAAAGAGGGAACATCACTACCAATCATAACTACCCACATAATAAGGATTATAAAGGAATATTAAGAACAAGTATACACCAATAAATGACAGTACGTATATTAAACATACAAGTCTCTGGGAAGGCCTAACCTTTAGAAGTGGACTGGGGAAGAAATAGAATATTTGAATAGATTTATATCAAAGAGATGGATATAGTAATTTTAAAAAAAAACTTTCTACAAAGAAAGCCAAGACCCAGGTAACTTCATTGGCCAATTTCCACCAGGTATTGAACAGATATTTAATACTAATTTCTCACAAAAACTTCTAAAAATTAGAGGAGAAGGAAACACTTCTCAAATCAGTTCAAGAAGTCAGAATTACTCCGTGCTGAAACTAGATAAAGACATCACAAGAAATGAAAAACAGATCAGTCTCCTTTATGAGTATGGATGTGAAAATCTTCAACAAGCTATTAGCAAACTGAATCTAGAACTATATAAGAAGACTATACACTATGATCAGGTGAGATTTATCTCTGAAATGCAAGGGTTGTTCAAAATATAAAAAACAATGTATATATCTTATTAATAGAATGAAGAAAAAAATTAATGAGAATTTCAATAAGTACAAAAAAGCATTTGACAAAACCCAATATTTTTTTCAGAATTAAAAAATGCAAAACTAAGAAATGAAGGAAGTCCTTAAACATTATTAAGGCCATTTATTAAAAATCCACAGACTTTTTCAAATTAAAAAATCCACTAACACTAACTGAATTAAGTTAGTGGATGTTTAACAGTGAAAAACTGAATGCTTTCCCCCTAAGATCAGAAACAAGACAAAAATATCTCCTCTCACTTCTCCTATTCAAACTGTACTGAATGTTTAGTCAGAATTATTGGATAGCAAAATAAAGAAAAAAAGGAGATTCAGATTAATAACAAAGAAGCAAAATTATCTTTATCTGCAGATGATGTAATTTTGTGCGTAGAAAAGCCTAAGGAATCCAAAAGAAACTATTAGAAGTAATAAACTATTTCATAAAGGCTACAGGATACAAAATTAATATACAAAAGTCAACTGTATTGATTTTTTACATGAGCAATAAAACTCAAAAAATGAAATTAGGAGAACACTTTTAAATAAACTAGCATCAAAAAGAATACATTTAGTGGAAGAAGTTCAAATCTTGTACATTGAAAACTACACACATTTACTGAAATAATGACCTAAATGAATGGAAAAGTATTCCATGTTCATGGATCAGAAGACTTCACATGCCTCACAGTAATCTATAGATACAATACAATGAGATCTCACATGTCTTTTTAAGAGAAATTGAAAAAATGATCCTATAATTCACATAAAACTGCCAAGAGACCAAAAAGAGCTAAAATAATTTTGAAGAAGAAAAACATAAAGAACTCACATTTTCCTTACAAATATCTTACTATAAAGCAGTAAGCATACAGTAATCAAGACTGTATCTACTGACACCAAGATTGACGGAGGGATCAATAGAATAGAAAGATCAGAAATAAACCACTACATTTGTGTGTAATTGCTTTTTTTATATTAATGCAAAAAATTTAATGGAGAAAAAGAATGTTTTCAATAAATGATACTTAGACAACTAGATATGTATGTGCAAAAGAATAAAGTTGAATTCTAACACCATAATTAATATTAATATTAACTCAAAATTGATCAGACTCCTAAATATAAATGCTAAAGTCATACGACTCTTGGAAAAAAGCATAGGAGTAAATCTTTGTTACCTTGGATTAGACAATTGCTTTTTAGATATGACAATAAAACTACAAGTGACAAAAAAAAAATATTTATATTGGACTTCAATAAAATTATAATGAAAATGTTTTAAACTTGCCATTAAGAAAGTAAAAAGCCAAACCACAGAATGGAGAAAAATATTTGTTAAGCATTTATCTGACAAATGGCCTGTCTCCAGAATTTATAAGTAATTCTTACAACTCAACAATAAATTAACCAATTAAAAATGTGCAAGATAACATTCTGGATACTTTGTTTTACATCTCCATATTTCTGCTTTCATGAATTGAGCTAAATGCTTTCTCATTTGTGCATAAAATTGTAATTATGTCCTTTACATTAAATGGTATGCAAATTTAATACATAAAAAGTAATAAAAGATTAGGCAAAAGATTCAAATGGGTCTTTTTCCAGAGAAGATATACAAATAGTCAATAAACACATGAAAAGATCATTTGCATTAGGGCAATGCAAATCAAAATCACAATGAGATACCATTTCCTACTCAAAGGTGGCTAAAACTAAAACTAAAATGAACAATAACAAGTGTTGACAAGGATGTGGAGCAACTGGAACCCTCACACTTTTTGGTGGGAATGTAAAATGGTATACTTTGGAACTAGTTTGGCAACTTTCCTCCCCAAAACTTCCACATGTCTTTTCATATCAGCCTAATTCATAGTAGAAAAAATGGAAACGAACCCATGCACCCAGAAATTGATAGATAGACCAATAAAATGAATTATGTCAGTGTGATGAAAAATTATTTGGAATAAATAGAAATGAAAAACTGATACAGGTGGAAGAATCCAGTCACAATAGAACCATAAATCATATGATTCCATTTATATAAAATGTGTAAAATAGGCAAATCCATAGAAAATAAAGGTAGATTGGTTCTTGCTGGGTTTGGGGAAATGGCAGACATAGAGTGAATGCTAACCGGTATGGGGTTTCTTTTGAGATGAAAAAAAAACTTGAAAATTATGGTGGTGACTATTGCATACTCTATGGATATAGTAAAAGCTACTGCATTATATACATCAAAGGGATGAATCTTATGGTACATGAATTATTTCATAATAAAATTTATGAAAATACAGATGTATCCCCATAAGTTCAGCCTCATCCCCATAAGTTGTAAGTAATTGGTATCAGTCATTTTTCAAAATTCCCCAAGGTTGTGCTACAAAGGGTTGAGAATGACTGGCCTATTTGCTCCATTTCTGTATATCTTTTTGCTGACTTCATAATCAGTGATGAAATCTGTATGATCATGCAGCAGTCAGCCAGTTGTTCCTCTTAGATAAGTATAGTTTTTATGTGATTGGAATTGAAGGACATGAGCCTGCCTCCCACCCCTCCCACATCGAGAATGAGGCTTCATTACAGGAATATCATGATATTTATCTTAATCTGATTGTTAAGTTACTCCAGAACAACATCTTACACTGGAATCATTGGAGGAGGGTTTAAAAATACCAATACATGGGTCCCACCTTCAGAGATTATAATTGTGATTGGTCTGGACATTTTTTAAAAGCTTTCCAGTTGCTTGTAATGTGTAGCCAGGGTAGAAAACCATTTATTGCGTAGAATAATGTCTTCAGGACTGTCAGGAATATGATTACATGTAATGAAATTTAAAAGGTCAACTTAAATCAACTTTTTTTTTTATGGATTCCACTCTTTTTTTTTTTGAACCTCAAATCATCAAATAAGTTATTTAATGAGGACAGTGTATTACAGTAAGAAGGTGATATTAACTGGAAAACAATTCAAAATATGTGAGCCATGAGGAATAAAGAGGACATTTGCAAGAGGACATACCTTCGGCACTGACAGCTGAACGCACTGACCAGACTGACCCCCGGCGGAAGGAGTAATTCCTGTGGGAGGTGCTGGAGGTGCAGGAGGGGCTCACAGACAGTCGGCGGGATGCCAGATTGGTGACTTCTTCTACTGGCAAACAAAATGGGGCATGTGAACTTTGGTTTTATAACTCAAATTTATCACTGTCGCAACGATCGCTGTACTTATACCACAAGATTCTATTGCTTTCAAACCACAGGGCCTAAGTCACTTAGAATGACTAGGAAACAGCTACAGAAAGACGAAAGTTCCTCCCAAAGTATTCCAGGAAATCAGGACAGAGAGTCACTGAAATGGAAATGATTCATGAATCATTTTCTGATACCAACCGATAAATTGTCTATATGCATGAAGGGTGAAAATAGTTATTGGATTAATCCTATTTTTTAATGATGAAAAAGTGGTTGCATTTACTTTAATATGCATTCTGAATTCAGCCAGAACCCAGAATTACAACCAATGTTTGGTCCGTTATCAGACTGGTGCATTCAGTATGACTAATGTTTTCCCTGGGACATGGGCCAATTCTAGACTTTAGAAAGCAACAGCTTCTTTCTTTGGATACTGTCAGAAAGTGATAGAGAGGGATGAAGAGGCATAACACCTCATATCTCACAAGGTGATTAATTTCTATTTCAAATTCAGTCCTTTTCCTGTGACTCAGCCCCCCAAGAAGTCCCAGGTACAGAGGGCACCTTCTTCTTCCGGCTCTGAGTTGGGTGTGCAGGTGGGCTCATAGCAAGCCTCCTGGGTGATGGGGATGGCCGTGATGAGGCTGGCTTCTCGACCCAGTCGTTTCTTCTCTTCCTCCTGCTGCAAGTTCTTTAAGATATGTTCTGCTCTTTGATGAGATCGAGATACAGCCCGGGCAGAAAAGGATTTCTGTGGAGACATGCAGGCAAGTTTATTTAGTAGCAACTCTTCTTGCAAGGTCAGAGCTGTAAAGAGACCTGAGGAATTACACACATCTGGTAGCTTGACCTCAGGAAATGTTAGGGCCTCCATGACCCAGTTTCATGGAGATTTATTTGTTCTTCTACCAGTTTTCTAAGTTATGTATGACTGAGCATTTTTTTTTTTTTACTCAATTAGAAAGGTTCTTCAAGAATATCTATAATTTCCGGAAATAATCTTATTTTACCTTTAGTATTTTTGGTGATATCAATGATTCACTTTTTAAACATTAACACTAAATAAAATTTGGTCCAAAATTTTTTGACCTGGGCTTAAATGAAGGATATTTATTACATAAGGTTAATAAAATAGAAAGTTGGAACCACGGAAAGGAGGAGGAAGGAGGTATATCTCTCATATAAACCCATTAGTAAGTGATTCATTTCACTTTTTTTTCCCTTTGGTACCAGGGATTGAACTCAGGGGCACTCAACCACCGAGGCACATCCCCAGCCCTATTCTGTACTTTATTTAGAGACAGGGTCTCACTGAGTTGCGTGGGGCCTTGCTTTTTCTGAGGCTGGCTTTGAACTCACCATCCTCCTGCTTCGGTCTCCTGACCTGCTGGGATTATGCGTGTGCACCACTGCGCCCAGCTTTATTTCACTTTTATAGCCAAGTGTTTATAACATTGTAAATAATATTTGTAGATGAATACAGTAGCACAATGTAAATACTTTAAATTGTAGAAATTACTGAGTGGAAATTAGGAGAGTTGATAGTGTTATTATGGTTGAATATAAAATTGATCTGTCTATTCGTACCAAAGGCATAAGGGAAAAATATTAGGACAAACCCTCTCTTCAGTAGGTGAATTTCACTTTGCAAAATGGCTATTCTATTTATGCCTTCCTATGCTGAGACAAAGTCCAAGAACTCTGGGGACAGTCAGTGGTCTCAGAGCAGGAAAGTGATCCTGGAATTCTTCACTACCAATATGAAGCAATATCTATGTCCAACAGCAACTGCACATCTCTTTGTTGGTCTATAGTAATATAAGCTTCTAGAGACCAATGAGAGGTCTTGGTAGCTCTTCTAAAGGTTGACATGCATAGAAGCCTCATTTTCCAGCATATTAACATAAGACAAAAGGTTTACCATGATGAATGGCACAATAGCAATTAAAAGCATTTGATGGAACATATGGCAATTCATTTTCAGAACCAGGTGGCTCAGCTGGTTTATTATATAGCTAAGATAAGAATTGTGGAGGAAGAGAAAGAGCATTGGTCAAAGAATCACGGGACGTAGTTTCAAACCCATTGTAAAGTTGGGATAGAGCTGGCTGGCTCAAGGGAATCCATTGAGAAAAGTCAAGGATCTTGTGCTGGTGGTTCAGATGTTGTAATTACCGCACATGGGGCAAAGAAACAGGTGTGCCTTTCTTTTTTGACACTGGACCAAGGGATATGAAGATATGGTGCATGGAAAAACTAAAATAAAACCGGCAAATTGGGAGGGGTGAAGAGTTCAAACAGTTCTCCAAGAAAACTGCAAATGCCTGCAAAGTCTACGCGTGATATGCAAAAATGTTCAACTCAACTTCAATAGTCAACTAACTTTTTCAAAGAGTATGAATTAAAAAAACCAATAACTGTTTTATTTTTATTTTTTTTGCCATTGGAGGTGTCAATTAGAAAAATAACACTCATTACTTAGAATAGAAAAGATGCTTTTGCTTAAGGAAAAATGTGTAAGGTAAAATGTACAAAGTAAAATGGTATAACATTTTTTGGGGATACTTTGTTAGATGTACTGAAAGTCTTTAACATGTATATATAATTGCTATAAATTTGATGGGAATTTATTCAAGGAAATAATTTGTGCAAAGAGATGAGTTCTTTTTTTATTTTTGCTATATTTTCCAAATCTTTTACATAATTCATAATTTGGAAAAATAAGTAATGCAGGCATATTTTGAGAACTCACTTTATCAAAAGCCTCATATTCTTGTTTTTTGTCTGCCATAGATTGTGTTCTCGACTTGGCTGTTAATGGGTTACATTACAAACTGCTGCGATATGCAGGAGTGGCATAAGTCCTGCGGTCTGAGTGATGTGAGCTGTGATGAGATTGATGACCAGCAAAACAAGGAGCAAGGGAGGAAGAGGGAGTAGCCAACTCTCTCCTTTTTCTTACTCTTGCAGGGTCAATATCTTTAACCTTCGGGTATTTTACACATTATAGATTAAATGAGTATGTTTGCTTTGTAATAGCAGCAAAGTGCTCCCATTGATCAAGAAATCAATGCCTAACGCTTTCAATAGCTTTAGAAGACAGTTGCTGCTTTTATAAAACAAAACTATGTTGGCTTAAAGGTTATGCAAACGCCCACTACCAGTGTTCATTTTCTCATCTCAGGAATGAACATTTCTGTGAATGCTGCTATTACATTCTTTTGACAAGAACAAAGGAGTTATCTCCTACTTATTGCTTTTATCTTTTACATGTACTCCACGCAACTTGGAGATACAGGGAAAAAGTGCTTGATACTCACAGACTGGTCTTCATTAATGGGGTCCTGGACACTCCCGCTGCACTGAGGGACCCATGGAGGGTCAAACATCGGGACAGATGGCATTCCAAGCACTGGTGAGGGCAGGGTGAAGTTGATACTGGGAGGTGGGATCTGTTAGTTAATATCAGAAGAATGAGGTGAGCAAGATGGAATATGAGCCTGAAACGGGTCTGAAGTATAATTAAGACACAATCTGTCTTAATAAACGTTAAGGATCTACGTGAGTCCTCACAGAATAGGCAAGTACCAAAGAGCTGTTTTCTAAACTCTGCTGATGGAGGGCAGAGGATGAACCTCTCTGCGCCTCAGTTTACTCATGAATAAAATGAAAGTGTTTCAACCAAATGACATTTAGTTGTGTTATCTCTCTTTCTTCAAAGATACACACACACACATACACACACACACACACACACATACACACACGTATTCTTTTAACAGCAAAACGCTTAGAAGATTACAATCCAAATTTATTTGTGCTTACCTCTGGGGATGTTAGTAAGATAGTGAGGCTTATAGAAACTTGATTCTCTACCTTCTTCTATATTTCAATTTTTCTTTTAGCAACAAGAATTCATTCATGTATGAGTTTGGTTTACTTATATAATTAGAAAAACAAAAGAGAAAGCTTTCTTTCGCTATTCTCTGAGGTTCGAGGATTTAAGCAAACCTTAGGTTAGTTTTGCTGATCTAATTCTCATGTGGGAAGTATCTCTCACCTTAAAAATCTGCTGTGCTCCTTCCTCCATCCGGGGCCAGACCTGATAGCGAAACCTCCACAGCGTGTGGAACTTGAGGACAGCATTCAATCTCTGCACAGTCTCCGGGTGGTGGAACTCTGACATCAACATGTCAGACACGGCCTCAGGGACCTTCACAGCACACAGCAGGAACATGGCGGCTAGAGACAGTTAATGATTCATCAGTTTTTAAGTTTTGCTTGATTTCTGGGGTTGAGGAGAAGTGGTAAACTGATCAGGTCTTCTGAAAATGACTCCTGAACTCAGAACCAAACCATTAGAACTGGCCAAAGCCACTGGAAACCAAACATCACTCTTTGATCACCTATAATCATCCAAAAACTGTTGCAAAATCAGCAACAGCATGACTGTAAGATATGGAAAATGACAAACCCCCTGGGGAGAGGGAGTGAGGACGAAGGTAACACACTGATCCTTTCCCAAATAAATCCTTTCCCAGTGACAACATAATGGGACTCTGAAGAGAGAGATTTAACACTGACCCCAGACCCTCCATTCTTCCCCAAGTAAAAATATTACCCAGTAAAAATAAATTTCAAATTCTCATAGACTTGTTTCCTGAGTGCCCAAATTGACATGTTCTGTCAATAATTAAGTCACCTCTCAGTGTAACCTATATAAGCACAGACTCCCCCTTTGGCCAGTGGCTCATTTTTCACCAGGAAAATGGGTCCACCAGAGGCAGGACTCCACTGCTGAATAAAGGTTGTGCTGATCTGTGAAGTTTGCACCAGACTGGGTCATTTTGTGCTAACAATGACTCAGTAGAAAACTCATTCTAAGCAAGGCTTCCTTTGGTTCATGGTGAAAAGGGAATGCCAGAGGAAGTCCATGAAAAAAACAAATTACACATCGAAAAATGCTTTTTAGGAAGTGGCTAGAGTCATCCCAGGGTAACCCAAGAACATTACATAAGACATCCCTTGCAAACCACTTCTGTTTCATTAGTTATATTTTAAAAATACACACTGTAGATTCTATTAGAAACTTCCACCTTTCTCAGAAGAAATGGAGAAGCAAAAAGATTTCATGGATCATAATACTGCCTTTTTAGTTTTTAACTTTGGGAAAAGTTAAATATCAATGAGAAAGGTCAGGTGCTAATGAACAATGAGACTGATAAATATGCTAAAGCACAGATAGAGGGGTCAGAGGCAATCATAAAAACATAATCTGGAATCTGTCTTGTTTTCTCTCCCAGAGCCTCAAAACATGGTCAGGCAGTCATGGTAGAGGAACTGGAACGGGGTCTTAGCCTGACACTATCTGCTCTGTGATCTTGGGCAAGCCTTTTATATTCTGTTAGCTTCCATGTCCTTACTGGTAAACTGTGGATGATGATGATAGCTGACTTCAAATTTGTTGTTAAAATAAATCAAAGAATGTATGAGAAAGTGCTTTGTAAAGTGGATGGTGCCACACAATTCTAAAGTGCATTTCATCTTTGAGTGACAAGGTGGTAAAATGGGGAAGGGCATTTACAAGGTGCCATCAGATTTGGTTTGAATTTTCAGGCTGACTCCAAACTGCGAGGATTGGACAAGTTCCTTCAACTCTGACTTGAGTTTGCTCATCTACAGCATGGTCTATCAGTAGATGTTGTCTGTGGGATATAGTTCTACAACAAATGTTAGTTATTGTGATCCTTGGTTTTTGAAAATCCTTTTTTTCCAGCCCACCAGCTGTCTAGGTCTATTCTTTCTCCTTTTCCACTCCCCTTTAAAAACATACTCTACACCATTCACCCTTTAAAACACTATAGGACTCTAATATCTTTACAGCAATAGTTTCTTTGTAATGCTCACTGATTATCAGATCCAGTGGTAGTTTTTTTTTTTTTTTTTTTTACCTTTAACACCTTTAAAACAATCTACTTGAAACTTACTCTCTTTTACTTCCATGGCTTAAGATTATAATTTTCTACTTTTCTGATCCCTTTTCCTGGGTCCTCATCTGCTG
The DNA here is from genome assembly GCA_020662805.1 of Glaucomys volans. Classification (NCBI taxonomy): domain Eukaryota; kingdom Metazoa; phylum Chordata; class Mammalia; order Rodentia; family Sciuridae; genus Glaucomys; species Glaucomys volans. The sequence continues at coordinate 981,816 of JAJEJO010001637.1, read as the reverse complement.
CCATTAATTCTGCTGCTATTAATTCTGCTGCCATCTACATCAACTTGTTCCCAAATTTATCTCTGGCTTTGGTTCTTCTCTTTACTTCATCCAGGTCATGTCTCCCAACTCGACGTCACCAACTCCCCCCACCTAAAAAATAAAATCGCTATTTCTAAAACCAAACTGTTCTGCTGATTGCTGCCACATTAAACTTTGTAATAATTCAGACTCTATACACATTTCTTTTTGGTTCAGATCCCATGAGTAATTTTCCATAGTAATTTTGGAAAGTCCACAACCCTAAGCCTGCCATCTAGGGTCTGTGGCATTTCAAGTTCCACTTACTTCTCTAATATTATGAACAGGTAGTCTCTCTGTAAAGCTACTCTAGTGATCAAATCAGTCTCCAGTCTTTCCAAATAAGCCCAGTGCACTTCCACACCAACACCATTTTCTCTGCTTGGCCACCTTTTAGTAATGCGTAAAGCCTGGTCTACCTGCTTTTGTTTTCTTCCATGACTGTCCTGATTTGGGGGAGCATGCCCTTCCCACCACTCCTGCAGCTCTCTGACAAGCACATGATAGAGAAGCAAAAACTTGAGTTTTAATGTAAACAAAGATATTTTCTAAAGATATTTGTTGTAGTACAGTATAAAAGAATAAAAGGCTAGAATCAATCTAAATTTCTACCTATGGGTCTTGACTAAATAAACTATGGTATGTTCGTTCAGTCAATGGAATGTTCTGTAGCCATTAAAAAGAACTGAGATAAAACTATAAACTGGAGTTTTGAAATGCTCTCCAAATATGAGCGAAAAACTGCGAAGTGCAAAAGCTTCATATGTCCTTGTGTGAAAACAGAAATCTGCAATATACACAAATATAAAACACACAAATTATATTTATATGTATATGTATACACACACACACATGTATACGCATAGTGTACCCTAGAAGAATTCCTGAGAAACTTTAAAATTGTTGCCTCTGGGGAAAGGAACAAGTGTTCATGGGAAAGAGTGTGATACTTTTAACTTCATACATTTTTGTGCTACTTGAATTTTTATCATGTGCATTTCACAATCAACATAGCTATGGAAAATAAATGGATTTTTATAAAAGGGGAGAAACACCTATTAGGTATGTGTTTTGGACAAATCACTTAACATTTCCTGAATTTATTTTGACACTGTAATTTGGACACAGAAAATTACTCACATGACATTTAATAAAGTTAATGATAGTGATTCATGGTAAATCTAGGAAATAATGCATAAAGAATTTTATCTTTTGGGAAATATAGTGAAAATGTAGATTTGGGAGGGATTATCTCTACTTTGTTAACATTTTGCTAAAGTTTGGATCTTGCACGTCTCCTAAGGACCCATGTGTTGCTCCCCAGTGTGGTGCTACTGGGAGGCACAGAGAGGTGGGTTGGGGCCTAGTGAGAGGTCCTTTGGTCACTGGAGGCATGCCCTTGAAAAGAACTGTGACACACTGTCTTCTCCTCTTTCTCTTTTGCTCCACAGCTATAAAGTGAGCATTTCTGCTCTGCTACATGCTTTGCACCATTTCCATCTGACACCACCATGGATTGGAACCTCTAAAACCATTAACCAAAATGAATCTTTTTTCTTCATAGATTGGTTATCTCAGGTATTTTGTTATAGTGATGGAAAGCTGACTAATACACACTCTGAGAGAGATCAACTTGTGCAAATCGCATAGTGATTTTGGAAAGAAGCACTCAAAACCTGGGTCTTATTTCCTATACCACACAACTATGATTACAGTTCTAGCAATTGCCATCAACCTAATCTAGAGACCAAAATTAAATGAATTCCCCTCTCTCTTATTTTCAACACTCGGATCAGTAATAGCAGTGGCTGCAGGAATGGGGTCCTAGGTGGTCTTTCTTTACCTGCTGCCCCTGCCATGTGCTCATCCATGCTGAGCAGGAGCTCCCAGGCAGCTGGTTGGATATCACCGTACATCTCCTCTGTCAAAATTGGTGCTGCCTTGATTAAAAGAGACAGAGGAGCAGGAGACAAGCTCATCACCTGGGAAAAGATGGAAATCATGTTTTAAAATCTTTTAAGACACTGATTAGAGTCTTATTGAATCTTTTGAGCTACTTTCCCACTCTGATTTCCTTAAATGACCTGAAAATATGTTCTAAAAGGGGAACATAGTTGGCATGGCGTATGAGTTTTATACTTTTTAGTTGAAGCAAATTAGATTAGAAAAAAATCCACTAATCTTGTAAAGCTTTCATCACAAAACCAACTTTACAACCACCTAGGAATAAACTGCAGAACACATACAACTCTTTAAGAAAAGACAAATACCAGCCAATATATATTTGTGTTAAAAGTCCTGGTTGACTTTTACAGACTTCTGTTTTTCCTTTCTGTTAGTAGATTACTGTTGAAAACTATGAGCAAACAGTAACTTCTGAAGGAGTCCATTTAGAAAGCTATTTTTCTAAGCCAGCATGAGCTTGGATGGCATTTTCCTTTGAAGCATTGTACACTGTAGTTATAACCCCAGTTCTGTCCACAAAATATATTTAATCCATTATTTCAGATAATGTAGGTGGTAAATGTAGGTTCTGGAAAAGTCATAATTCTAAATACATTCCAGAAAAACATGAAAAAATTGTTTTTTTCCCTGCAAAAGGTACAATTTAGAGTTTAGCTTATAATAGCAACATAACAGTGTTATGATAAGTAGGTAAATATACTATTTTATTTAATCCATGCAATTATCTTTTGGAATGGGTCTAGTGTTAAACTCCCCATTTTATAGAGGTGGAGACTAAGACCAAGGAAACTTAAATAACTTGTGCAGAGTCCCAGATCTATAGCAGCAGACATGGGATACAAACCCAGACTCTCACTCTGAAACCTCTAGGTATTGGCCACCATGCACTGGTGAGAAATCAGCTCAATGTAGTGGGCAGATCAGGGAGAGGTGGGGCTCCAACTCCTCTGGCCTTGTCTATGAATCTGGCTGCCTAACAAGAAGGCCTTTTCTCTTCTCACCAAGTGCCACACTTGGTGGCACTTTTCTCACCAGTTAAGGAGTCCTTTATGCCAGCATGGTGCCAACTTATATGGTGTTTCTCGAATGCTTGTAAATAGGCTGTCTGGAACTTCTTCCCTGTTAATGCTCCATGAGTGCTTTTGATCCAGGTGCCAATACCTGAAGTCTGATGTACTTCAGCATCCCAGAATCCTTTTTCCCTTCCAGGTTGGCTTCTGAAACTCTCTTCTTCAGAGAAGGTGTCCTCAGGCATGACTTATCTGAACACTGAAAAGAAGATGTGATATATAACGAAGGGGCTGTGCTTTCACAGACACCAACATTGCTTTATTTCCCTCTAATCCTCCTAACGATCATTTTCTAATGGAAGGCATGGTTTAAGGCTTTTTTGTGGACCTATATTTTGCCAAATTTAGAAAAGCAGTGAATTTTGCAATGAGAAGGGAGCTTAGAGATATTGAATACATTTTAGGAAACTGGAATCCAGACAGGTGGAGTAACTTGACCACGTTACAAAGCTAATTATTAGCAGAATAAGAAAAGGGCAAATATCTCCTAATTTCTATTTCAGGGTTAATCATATTCTATCAGGTGGTTAAAAATAGAAATCTTTTAAAATATTGAGTCAGATAAAATCCACTCTATCCAACAGTTTCTTTGTAGAGTTGCAAGGTACACGCTGAACCATTTCAAATTGTAAGAAAAAAAGAAAATATTTCATAGACAAGTGTTAGGACATTGAAGGTTAAAGTCAGGGGTTGTCAAGTGTTATGGTTTGGATAGGAGGTGTCACCCAAAGTTTCTATGTTGTAGGAATATTCAGAGGTGAAATGATTGAATTATGAATGCTATAACCTAATTAGTCTATCAGACTTTAAATGGAGTAACTGAATGGTAACTATAGGGAGATGGGGCTTGTTTGGAGGAAGATCAGTGAGGGTGGGCCCTAGAAGGGTTCATCTCCCCTGAGGCCCCTTCCCCTTTTTTCTTTCTGCTTCCTGACCTTCATGAATGGAGCAGTGCCTCTCCAGGATGCAAGATGGTCTGCCTCACCTTAGTCCCAGAGCAAAGGAGTCAGTCATCCAGGTACTAAACCTCTGAAAACACAAACCCAAATAAACTTTTCCTCTTCTAAGTTTTCTTTATGGGTATTTTGGTCACAACAACAAAAAGTTGACCAAGACATCAAGGAAGTATGAGCTTATAGCAACCATTATCTCGGTCTCTGTTGTACAGGTAAACTGTTTTTTTTTTAAGTACTCATCTGCAGGTGGTAGCAACTTTTCTTTCAAAGTGTCCCCTCAGGCCGGGCGTGGTGGCACATGCCTGTAATCCAAGCAACTCGGGAGGCTGAGGCAGGAGGATGGTGAGTTCAAAGCCAGCCTCA